>OW203763.1:7840947-8232811 GCA_934045905.1 Leuctra nigra | reverse complement strand
TTAAATGTAACACATTTTCTCTCCCTCCGTGCTTTTGAATAAATTAACAATTAATTGTTCCATCATGTTATACAAGGTTTTAAACTTCTTAAGAAAAGATTTCATCGTTATAATTTTTTCTCTCTTACCGTGGTAGCCTACCTGGTAGGTTTGGCTTCATGTTTTCAGACGGGGGTTATACACATTGTTTTCTTTTAAGTGTCGTAGCTCGGTAGATCCCATGGGAGCAGCGGGAAAACTTCTTCCCGGACACTGATCGTAAAAGATCCCGAACTTGTGACCCGCGTGTGTTTATTGGGAAGGGGGTTGGGAATGGAGGGAAGAAATGGGTAGCTAAGGGAAGTGGTAAGTACAGTCGGTGTCGTGGTGAGACACAAATGGAACCAAAATTATATTTTCCCGTTTATTTCAGTCAGAATTTGAAAAGTTTATATTAAGGTTGTGTATGCCGAAATACGTCACAAACTATAAATTAGTAAATAATACATGCAATTAAAGAATATGAATTTATCATTTGCAATCATTAATTTTAATTCATTCATACAAGATGTAATCTCGCTAGGAATTACAGTCAGTTCCTAACCTCTATCCAATGAAGTACTTTGATTTCAAGCTTTATGAGGAGACACCGGTAAGTACAGAGCTTACAGACCTGCTTCAAGCACTTCAAAGCCATCTGTACTTGATGTATATGGGAAACAAATCTTCTCGGATGTAACATGTATGCATGTAGAATTAACTCATCATGCCAGTCAGGATGAAGTTCTTGTGAAATGGTAGCACATGTGAAGTTTACAAAAAATGACAGACAAAAGACTATATGGGATTTTACAAGTGGTGGCAGATGTAGGAATACAGATGATTTTACAAATGGTGGCAGATGTAAGGTTATAGTGAATTTTACTAATGAAAGCAGATGCAATGTTATTGTATGTATAAAATTCTGAGTTAAGAAGTGGGATGTAAGTATAAATGAGTGGTCATTTAATACTAGACACATTTTTTATTTCCAGCTTGGACATGGTACGTCATGCAAGTTATAAAGTAGATATTAAGGTATATAAAGGTAATAAAATACTCAGAAAAAATAATCTGAGTTCATGTAATCAAAATCAGAAGAATTCATTACTGTAACAGAATTTAATCATACCTGAAGGACACAATGTAAACATTTTAAACTTTCCTTTGAAGGTATTAGACGAAGAGCGTAAATGAAGTAAAATCAAATCAAAGCTTACAAATAGTTTGTTTAGAATTTCATGAATGAAACAAAATCTAAATCACGCACAGAATTAAAGGAACCAAAAAGTTTAAATCATATTTTCAATTACGAACGCATTGCTCGAAATTGATTCATACAAAATTTTGTTTGTATCTAAATTGATCTTGTGAGTTTTCTTAAAATTTCTACGAACGATTGTGACCAAAAATAAGTTTGAATAAATACGATATTTTATATCTCTTTAATTGTATATACATTGTCATAATGCCCTTTACTCCCAATTAACTTGAATAGAAAGTCTGAGAGTTTATGGTCTACTGATACTTCTAAAGAAAATTTTCGATATAAATACATTATTGTATTTAATTAACACACGTATATTATAATCATGTGTCCACAACTTGGTCTCTGGTGTGTGATTACATCAGTTGTTGGTGTTAACAGTAATAGCACCAATTATACCTGGGTAGGGGTGGGGGTGGAGGGACGTAGACCTGACATCCCCAGTAGCAATTGGGAGTGATTCTTGCTGTGCAGCTGGGTTTTTCGTGGTCAGGCAATTTGCTACAGATAATCGTCTTCAAATCGTAGCTCGCAATCGTTTGAGAGCGCGTCTCGTACACCTTCAAACAAAATGGAATCGCTACAAATTACAATAACATTGATATACATGAAAGTACATTTCAAATGCCGTGGGTAAGGAAGAGTGCAATGTGTAACTATTCTTTTCTGGTAAATAGCATTTTATCGATTCCAACGTATTAATTTTATTTTATCAAATTAATTTTATTGTAAATATAATTTTTTACACGTGGTATATTTACATCTGATTGACATAGAAAAGTTCTAAACTACATTGCATTTCAAATGGTTAGATATTCTAAGAGCGTTGTACTTGGCACTAAGCTTATTCAAATATTTTAAAACAGAATCAATTAAGCAAATCTGCTTAAAATAATACACTACTAAGTAAGTAATTGCAAATAATTGGTAAAATTGAATAAACTGAGATTTTCTGATGACATGTAGTTTATATAGTTTCCATTTAATAAAAATGAATATCGACACCTTCCGCTCCATGTGGAACAAAGACAGATTTTTTTACAACATTTTTATCGCCTTGAATAATTACCCCATTGAATTCAATTTGAGGCACGTATCCTTGGTTTGGATCCCAGCTAATGATAGGCACAGCTTGTTTAGTGACATTCGCGTACTTGATCAGGAGATCATTGCCTTCAGTGCCGTGGTAACAGGTCTCAATGCGTTGGCGCTGCGTGACATCTAAATAGGCGCTACACTGGATGAGAAATACACACATGCGATTACTTCAGTCAACTCTCATGGATCAGAAGATCATTGCCTTCAGTGCCGTGGTGACAGGTCTCAATGCGTTGGCGCTGCGCGACATCTAAATAGGCGCTACACTGGATGAGAAATACACACATGCGATTACTTCAGTCAACTCTCATGGATCAGAAGATCATTGCCTTCAGTGCCGTGGTGACAGGTCTCAATGCGTTGGCGCTGCGTGACATCTAAATAGCCGCTACACTGGATGAGAAATACACACATGCGATTACTTCAGTCTACTCTCATGGATCAGAAGATCATTGCCTTCAGTGCCGTGGTGACAGGTCTCAATGCGTTGGCGCTGCGTGACATCTAAATAGGCGCTACACTGGATGAGAAATACACACATGCGATTACTTCAGTCAACTCTCATGGATCAGAAGATCATTGCCTTCAGTGCCGTGGTGACAGGTCTCAATGCGTTGGCGCTGCGTGACATCTAAATAGGCGCTACACTGGATGAGAAATACACACATGCGATTACTTCAGTCTACTCTCATGGATCAGAAGATCATTGCCTTCAGTGCCGTGGTGACAGGTCTCAATGCGTTGACGCTGCGTGACATCTAAATAGGCGCTACACTGGATGAGAAATACACACATGCGATTACTTCAGTCTACTCTCATGGATCAGAAGATCATTGCCTTCAGTGCCGTGGTGACAGGTCTCAATGCGTTGGCGCTGCGTGACATCTAAATAGGCGCTACACTGGATGAGAAATACACACATGCGATTACTTCAGTCTACTCTCATGGATCAGAAGATCATTGCCTTCAGTGCCGTGGTGACAGGTCTCAATGCGTTGACGCTGCGTGACATCTAAATAGGCGCTACACTGGATGAGAAATACACACATGCGATTACTTCAGTCTACTCTCATGGATCAGAAGATCATTGCCTTCAGTGCCGTGGTGACAGGTCTCAATGCGTTGGCGCTGCGTGACATCTAAATAGGCGCTACACTGGATGAGAAATACACACATGCGATTACTTCAGTCAACTCTCATGGATCAGAAGATCATTGCCTTCAGTGCCGTGGTGACAGGTCTCAATGCGTTGACGCTGCGTGACATCTAAATAGGCGCTACACTGGATGAGAAATACACACATGCGATTACTTCAGTCTACTCTCATGGATCAGAAGATCATTGCCTTCAGTGCCGTGGTGACAGGTCTCAATGCGTTGGCGCTGCGTGACATCTAAATAGGCGCTACACTGGATGAGAAATACACACATGCGATTACTTCAGTCTACTCTCATGGATCAGAAGATCATTGCCTTCAGTGCCGTGGTGACAGGTCTCAATGCGTTGGCGCTGCGTGACATCTAAATAGGCGCTACACTGGATGAGAAATACACACATGCGATTACTTCAGTCTACTCTCATGGATCAGAAGATCATTGCCTTAAGTGCCGTGGTGACAGGTCTCAATGCGTTGGCGCTGCGTGACATCTAAATAGGCGCTACACTGGATGAGAAATACACACATGCGATTACTTCAGTCTACTCTCATGGATCAGAAGATCATTGCCTTCAGTGCCGTGGTGACAGGTCTCAATGCGTTGACGCTGCGTGACATCTAAATAGGCGCTACACTGGATGAGAAATACACACATGCGATTACTTCAGTGAACTCTCATGGAGGTGCCAAATAAAACATTTCAAAATAACATTGGTTTTAAAAAGAAAACGGGATTCCTTTACAGCTACTGGGCGATAATTTAATTTTTTCTAACTACTATTTTTGAAATATATCGAATTATTTTTCAATTATTTAAAACATTCTATCATTTTGTCCTTATCTTACCAGTTTGTAAAGGAAATGCTGACTAATTAAACCACGATTTGTTTGCTCAATTTGGTGCGGTTTACAATGTTATTGGTATAATAATGAGTGGTGTAGTAGCAAAATTGTATATGTACTCCCAAGACTAGGATTTGGTCCAAAAGATAAAAAAAGATGTTGCCGTAGCCAGAGTCGAACCCAGTGCGCCACAGACGAGGCAAGTGCTCATTAGGAATGAAGGGAGCTATCTAAACTAGATACTCCCAACCACCCGTGGTCATTCTACACAACTGTCTCATTGCATAGCAACCCCTTCTTTGTGCACTGGAGCTGATAACATTCTCCTCGGAAATCTCAAACCCTTTCATGATAATATGCGATTAATATTTCATGTTTGTCCGAATAGTCTGTTTCGTTCGAAACTGGCATAAAGGTGCCACGTTCTTGATAGGTTTGGAAATACTCAACTGGCATCATGCTTTCCATATCCAAAACTTACAATTATAGCTTACAACAAATGAAATATACTCGTACATTCTGCGATCGTCGACTTAGTGTAGGGCATAGAAATATACTCTTTAATAAAGTGTCAGGAAGTGAGCTGTTAGGCGGTTTTTTCTCCATCGAAGAAATTTCATCAGTATAGGAGCTTTTCAATAATGTAAAGTACCAGTTTAACAACATCCAAATAAATTTTAATATTCGAATTACTAGATGTTCAATCTCTCTTATTTGATGATAGAATGGAATGGTTTTCTTTAAATTATTCACTGAGAATGAAGAAGGTATACCTATTTGAGTTCCTTCAAATAACCAACCCATGTTTTAATTTTAGGTATTGTCGCTTAGTGGAATTCAATGTTTACATTCCCGTTTCAATTTTATTGGTCTACACTACACAATAATATATCCCATATATTGTATATTGTACAATATATCGTTAAATTTCATGATAGCTAATAGTCAGAAAATCGTTGGGTGGCTGATGTGTTCATTGTCTTACTTCAGTGGCAGTTCCAGACGCGGGATATGGGGCCACCCCCTTCCCCCCCCACCTGCCCCAATAACCCTAAAAGTCTCAAGAATAAACTGCACTCCCCAGTCCAGTATTAACGAATCAACATATACTTATTGACCTCGACAGATGATTTGAAATAAATAGAGACGCTCTGATTGATTTCAGAAATTTACTTAACATTATTGCGGGTCTGTGCGCATCTGACCCGCATCGATCTGGGGGTCCGCTCCCCAGATTCCCAATTGTTTTCTATCGCGATCCCATTACCTGGCCAAGAGATAATACCAAGTTCATCTCCATGGACAGATATGATCAACAGATATGGATTTTACCAAATCCCATCTGCCATGCCATGCTTGGTGGAGAATTGGACCACCCTAAGAAATTCATCTGGATCCGAAACTGGCTGATTCTAATGGATGTTTCCAGTATTATTTATCGATATCGATTGGACACTTTATTATAGAAGTAAGATCGATTCACATATTTGGTTTTAGATGTCATTAAAAATTGATCGATAGACGATTTTCTCTAAGATGTACACCTTGACTTAATTGGTGGAATAGCATTGTTCTCATAGTACAAAACCAGTCCCGCAATGATGCTGGTAATAGATATAACAGGATTAACTAAAACCGTTTTAGCTATTAGTGTTGTTAGATAAGGGTCCACGTAACAGCCATAACCTGTTTTTATCAGGCCTATAGAAATGATACACGTTAGTAGGAGATTGTACTCCCGGTTCCTAGTAAGTTGGTGAAGAACAAAGTAAGTCCCCTGGAGTTGAAAAGAGTGTAAAGAGTGTTTACAATTGCAGCAGCATCATGTGGGTACTGAGCGGCCATCACGCAGAAGATGAAGTAATTGCGAAGATCGGCTTGGGCCTGCAGAATGTGGAGGGCGCAAGCCTGTAGCTTGTTTCCCAGGCATTCTCGGTTCTCGTGTTGACACGTTAACTTATAACCTCCTCCAGGAGATGATTCGTACTGCAAAATATACATGCACCATTTCAGAACTCGCACAATTTCTTGATATAAAAATGCCAGTTATTGTGATCAAATTTACAATTATTTTTTAGGCAGACTTTTGTTAGAAACGTCATTCATTATGGAGTAGTTTTTGTAAGTTAGTGTTTACTTCCACAGTTAACATTTTATTTACTTTATTTGCAACAAGGTCCAGTTCAACAAATAAAAAAATATACAAAGAATAAACAATAATTGAATGCTGCGCCGGAAGAACCATGAAAACAACAATTTCATTATTCTGAGTAAATAGCCAAAATCTATTTCAAGACCATATTATCACAATTACTTATTTTAGAAGATATTATATGGATGTTGTTATATAGGTTTCATTCAATAAATGGGTACCTGAACACAAAATTTATTACAAAAACTTATTTATTTGGAAAGGGTAATATTTCAGTACCCTTTCGGTTTGTATACTTTTCTTCCGAGTTCCTCAAATACTTTCGTTGATTATCCATCCACCAGTTTTGTTTTATTCCTTTTATTTAATGAATTAACTGTTTTGATTACACAATGCAGTCCGCACCGTCGGCTATCTTGAATCACATTCATGGCTCTTCCATGGCAGCCAACATTCATGATCAATATTTATATAATGTCAAAATTTTAAAGACATGCACATGCTAATTTCACAAAAAAAAAATTTCGAAAAAAGTGTTAGTTTCATGGTTCTTCCGGCCCAGCATTCAATTATTTTATAATGTAGTATGTTCATACATTAATTTTTATTTTCCTGCACGTAATGTTGTAACTAATTAAAATAACAGAGGATATCGCGAAATACCTTTGATTTTCCATACGGCACGAACTCTATCTCCATAAACTGTGATCCCAGAGCTGTGTACGCCGGCTTCAGTTGATTGTTGATAAAATCCTTGCTGTCAGAGCAATATGATTCGTAATACAATTTCAATTTAACTGCATCCTGGAAATATGGAAAAGTTTTATTGAATTACCAAATTGTCTTAAATTATTTTCCCAATTTGATACGTTATTATTGTATATTTTGTTTTGAGAAATTCAAATTTTATTGACTGCTATCCACAATACATGGCTGACCATTGAGATCCAGCTTACTTATCAATATAAAATACATTAAAATTAATAACTAATGAAATATTTATGAATCACGCACTTGCACTGCAACGGAAATGCAAGCGGAAAATATGAGACAAACAAAGAAATTCATATTTAGTACTGGTACTACAAACAGTTACAAAAACAACGTACAAATGCCGTTTGTATCAATGTATTTTCTCTTATATGAGAGATATTCAAATGTATTTAGTTTAGTTAATTTATATTTTTGTTAAATTCGTGTCCATGCGCATAGGGGTCAAGGTTTCCAGATTATGCCCTGCGCTGTTTTCGTCTGCAAATGTAATGCAATATTTTAATTATTATGTAAGTATGTATTTATTTTATCTTTCCATAATGTATCTAATAGCATAGTTTGAACTCTGCTTCTCAGAATATGATTATTTATATATTGGCATTAATGTTTTATGGCACTCAGCAGAGAGGTTATCAGCGCAATAATATCAGAAAAGGGTCTCTACGTTACGTTATTACGTTATTAATTTTAAAAGTTTGGAAGAATTATTCTGATTTGAATGCTCACAACGTCGAATTTTACCTGGAATCTGGATCTTTAATTTTTAATTGGATACTAAGCTTTGGTGTTATTTAAATGTTACTTGAAATTTTCATGAAAGTAAGTAGATTCATAGTGAAGTTTAAATAAAACACTGCAAACTGTCACATGCGATAACGTGGGCAGACCCAAAACATAAATAAGAACTAATTATTGAACATGAAAATCAGGTGTATCTTTCCTCTTGTAGACACGTATTCTGACTCGTTTCACATAAAAACAGTTCTGTTCCAGCAGATTGTATAGAGGTTACAAAAAGACGTAATAATCTAAGAGATATTTCAGAATCATATACCGAAAATCATGGGCCATTTTCCGGACCTAACTTACACGTTTATTATCTGAAAAATGTTTTGCCATATCTGTCTTTTAGGGTAGCTGCTTTTCTTAATACAATAGAGATACTCGAGTTTTGGTTTCAAGTTTCTTTTTGGCAAAAGATGGGAGATAATTCACGTCAGTTCGAGCGATTAATCATGTCTGGGAGGAAAAGTCCATATACCGTCCAGACATGATTAATGTTTCTTCCCTTTATCCCGGTATATCCCCTACCACCGTGCTCCCTCTTCCTCCTCACTACTGATCACGATATGCATGTTACGCTGGTTCCTGAATCCTGTTCACCTTCAGCGACCGTAACTGTGTTAAGCGAACAATCATTTTGAAAAAGAAATCGATAGGAAACATTCAGAATTCCAGTCCTCAGTAATATTGGTATGGATTTCACTAACTTATCAATTTTATCTAACTTAAATAACACTACGTATGCACTTCTATTTGACATCAAATGTATTATCAAATTGTAATAGTGAAAAATGCGTGGGTAGGTTCGGGACTTTGTCAACATCTTAAAAGGGATAGGTTATTAGCCTATACAAGTTGCTGAAATGTGTCAAAATAAAAATATTTAACTTTTGTTGACAAAAGTGAAGACTTGTTCTGAACTGCCCTGAATTACACCGGTCACTTTTTCACTCCAGGCAAGAACTCTGACTCCCGCTAATTTAATCAAGATACAAGAGAATAGAAGAGTAATGGAGAATGGCAGTGGAAATATAATGTGGAAATAGACCATCAATCTACCAAATGATAGTCTATAATATAAAACAATAATTAACAACAACAAATATGCCGTATAATAAAGCTAAATCAAATGTTCTAAAACATTGAATCGGCCGTCAGGTGTCTCTATTCATTTTACTACGATAAATGCGAAATATAATAAATCCCAGATTTAAAATTCAATTTCAGCAGCTGATCACTATTCTTTCTTGTAGGTGGTGTTTTAGAGATTGTTTGGCCTGGATATGCAGATTCTAATCCTGAAATGACTTGAGCTGGAACGGTGGAACCCTGGTAATCTAAATGAGAGTATATATCTAACTCGGCAACAAACAACGCATATTGTCTTACACGCATGATCAGTTAAGACACCTCATCTCTTGCGTTTTACCAGTGATAAGCATGTGAAATATAACCACCATTATCCATGTAAGCTTCCCGTTGAGCAATACAAAATCACTGAGAGGTCGGAGGAAGGAAGGTGTGTGATTTGTCTGGGGTTGATGCTATTAATAGTTGTCGTTACTCCATCAGAGCAACTCTAACCTTGCTAATACGTCTTGTCGACTGATATTTCAACTTCTCTTCGTAAAGTTAGAACAGTTTGTGATTTTCAAAACTCTTACTGTACCTTTTTCGGATGAAACAACTTCAGGATGTGAATTCTGAATGTGATGGATATAGAAATCTCGAATTGTTTATTTGTGATATAAAATAAAAGGCAGGGCTGTTTCATACGCATGTATTTATTATACCAATTATAAAATTCTAAAACATGAAAAATACCACTAAAAATAACACCTTATTCACTGTAAATTCAACGGATTCACGACGTTATTTAGTCACATCAAATTTAAAAACAATTTGTTCGAATCTTGGCAATTCTCCATTTATTTGCCACGGCTTTAAAAACATGTTTTTCAGTATCTCTACTGCTAGAGCATTTTACACAACCCTGTTCTAGACATGTTCTGTTTACTGTCAAGATGCTACCCCCTTTTAATTGTTAATTAGATGCAGGGGAATAATTATAAATCAAACCCGATGGTAATCAACTCTCGATAATAAACCTGCCTTGGTTGTCATTTGCCAACAATTGATGTCCCATGTAACCCCCTTCTTCAATTATATGGTTGAAATTATATTCTACAGATATACGATATAGAGCTAATATTATAATGAATCATGCACATTACTTCGTTAATCTAAACGCTATCATTGTCCACATTATAATTTTTACTGAATCAACAATGACTGGTTGATATTATAATAGCAAATTCTCTTTAAACATTCTTTTTGAACCAAATAATATGGAAAACACTCGTAAACTGCCGTTTAAAAAGACGAATAGAAAGTGATAAAGGTTGAGACTGACAATTTCTAAAATCATTCAACGGTTAGGATAATCTTTCCATGTATGCAAAGAAGATCTGTCAAAAATTCAATTTGCTAGTTATCTAATCCACTCGCTGGTTAATTGAAATGTATTCATTATTGACGTTTATCTGCCTTTTTAGACAACTTGCAAATTGATTTGTTTTCACACATCTTCTTTCTTGAGACCTTTAAACTGGCCATAATACAATCTTCTCAATGAATAATGGGAATAAATTTTACTTGTAGTGCAATTTAGTTAATTTATTTAACTCTGGAGCGGTTCCCTGGAATGCTGGGGAGTATCGGAAGACCAAACCTCAAGCGTCGGAACTGATATTTCTACCGAAAGTAAAAGGAGTACCTACTAAAGTGGGATAGGATTAGAAGTTCATAAATTAGGAGATTTGAATGGAAAGATTGGAATTCAAATTGGGAAGGGAGAGATTGAAGTGATATGGTAATTTGAAAAGAATTGATATTGGAAGGATTTAGGCGAGAGTTTAAAGCAGCGAATTACGTGTTGAAAGACCAAAGGCAATCAATGATGATGGAGAGTTTGATTGAAGAAGATGTGTGTGGGAGTGTTGCTGGTTGAAGATGAATGACGATGGAGAGTTTGATTGAAGAAGATGTGTGTGGGAGTGTTGCTGGTTGAAGATGAATGACGATGGAGAGTTTGATTGAAGAAGATGTGTGTGGGAGTGTTGCTGGTTGAAGATGAATGATGATGGAGAGTTTGATTGAAGAAGATGTGTGTGGGAGTGTTGCTGGTTGAAGATGAATGACGATGGAGAGTTTGATTGAAGAAGATGTGTGTGGGAGTGTTGCTGGTTGAAGATGAATGACGATGGAGAGTTTGATTGAAGAAGATGTGTGTGGGAGTGTTGCTGGTTGAAGATGAATGACGATGGAGAGTTTGATTGAAGAAGATGTGTGTGGGAGTGTTGCTGGTTGAAAATGAATGACGATGGAGAGTTTGATTGAAGAAGATGTGTGTGGGAGTGTCGCTGGTTGAAGATGAATGATGATGGAGAGTTTGATTGAAGAAGATGTGTGTGGGAGTGTTGCTGGTTGAAGATGAATGACGATGGAGAGTTTGATTGAAGAAGATGTGTGTGGGAGTGTTGCTGGTTGAAGATGAATGACGATGGAGAGTTTGATTGAAGAAGATGTGTGTAGGAGTGTTGCTGGTTGAAGATGAATAACGATGGAGAGTTTGATTGGAGTTTGATGTGCTGGATAAAAAGAGGATCTAGATGAAAATTAAACTTCGGTTAAGCTTAATTCTGATTATTAGACAATATTTATACTTATAACGTTAATTTAAATCAAGCGTATTCATTTTTACGATTTATATTGACCAATCTTGATTTAGTTTAAAATGACAATGAGAACCTCTTTGATATGAGTTAATTGACGATTATAATTATTCGCAGGTAAAACATTTGTATTGTCTATATTTTTATGTTATATGAAGTTTACTCTTATATCTATAGATTAAAAGATTTATGTCTTACGGGTATTCTTGAGGCGTAACGTATTTTGGCGGTGCGATATACAGAAAAAGCTGTTGTTAATTATACATTCAGTCTTGACGATTGGACGGCGCTTTGCCACAAGCTTGCCACAGATGAACAGCTCTGACATGCTTAACTTCGATTTATTGGATGCAGTCGTTTGTAAATGTCGAGCCTGTTTCAAGGATCCACCAGGAGGAGTTTAGGAAAGTGTTCTGATTATGTATGGCAGGATACAGCAGAGATTAAAATTAAGTTATGGTAGTTTAAAGTTAAATGCGTATTTACTTTTCATATTAAATATTAAAAACGCATTTAATAACCATATAAAGCCGAATCGCAAACCGAAGACGAGACTGAGTTCTTCTGCAAATCCCAAGCTTTCTGTCTTGCTATATGAGTACGTTGCTTGTATTTAGACTGGGAATCAATGTCACTCACATTGAGACTAAAAGTAAGCAAAGAAAATGAACAGACTTCCAACTAACCAATTACGAGCAACATCTCAGATATTGAAGAGTAATCGTCTGATTTAAAACAATAATAGCTGATACTAATCGGTATTCGCTCAGTTCATTAAATAGGTACTACCCATTATACTTCGAGATACCTGAGTTCTCAAGCCTATAAGACCGACAGTGGAACACGTTTATTGTACCGCGACAGTCGTATTAGGAAGTTTCAATTGTAGGATAATTCTCCTTTTGCACACCATTTCATCGACAATAAGTACTATCCTCGTTGCAAAACAGTGCATCATTAAACTCAATTGTAAATTCAATTTGTGTTCCTAGACCGAAAGAGAAATAACAAGCAATTACAGTGCCACACAAGTGACATCAAGATATATCTACTTTCCTCTCGATTAGGAAAATGCTGTTTATTTCTGATTTTATCCTACAAATCGATGCTATTTGGCTCATGCACTGTGGTATATCTGACAAATTTGAATTTGTTACCCAGAAGAATTAAATATTCTATTCGAATGAAGTTAATAATTTGCAAGTAAAGGAGGAACTTGTGCACAATAGCGCAATGTGCTTTGCTATACGCATAAAGCACAATATTCACTATTTTTTAAACGAAAACAAAATATTGTGAACATTATATAAAATTACTCGAAAAATAAGAAATTACTAGTTTCCAAAAACTTATACGTATTTCAAGATATTTCCCTCCTTTAATATGTCTAAATGTTTGCAGCTTTGTAGATAACCATTCTTTATGCGATAGGGATAAACCCCTTCAACTACTGTGTTGCACCCGAAATACTGCACTCGCTCGCCTCCTGAACCGCGTTACCTATGTGAGTGTGGTAGCCCATGCGCACACCCGGTGTTCGAGTTCCACACCGTTCCCGCCAGCCGTGCTTCTGGCGTCGATTCGAGCTCAGTTGTTCGCAGTAGAGCGTACCGTCGGGACGCCTCGCCAAGCGTCGACCCAACACACTACAAACAACACACACAAGGAAAACAGAACTAACACAAGTTAGACAAGATTCATACAAACAGTTTTTAATAAAGACATTATGACGACGACATGTTGAATGATATGTGATTGGAAGGAGTCTCAAAACTTGTCTGCAATATAAACAATATTCTATTTATTGTCTCGGTGTTATTTCTTTTCTATAAACATAGTTGAATTAAAAACTTTTTGAAAGATATCTGAGTGATGTTAGAACACTAAGTTGTTTTTATATTAGGTGTTTAAATATCGTTCTCTTCTTGACGTCCACGACTTCTGACAGAAAGAGGAAGTGCGTGCGATCTGGTCTAAATCTGTACTCACGACGAGATTACTGTACAATTTCATCGTACCTGGCATTAACAGGTAGGTTTCTATGAAATGCATCATATTTATTAAATATTACCTTACGTATCTCCTGTAGATATATTTCAAAACATCCTTCCTCTAATATCCATTGCAAGAAAACTATGAAAATAAACGCATGATTTATGGTATTGTACTGCCACCTTGCATTATAATAAATATTAATCGCTATTTAAATAAATTAAAATTCATTGTAAGAAATATAACTCTCGTTCTATTTATTAATAACTGTTTTAGTTATTCAGAGTAACTTACTATAATAGAGCTCGGTAATTAAACCTTTATATTTGTACGTAAGGGATGTGTGTCAAGTTCTATCAAGCGCAATCATTTGCCTAACAATCCGCGTTGCTTGTGTCACGTTGCTGATAATTAATCAAGATTATTTAATTGTATCTATTTAGTTGATTGCGGTGGGTCTCTGAGTTACGGTCCAAATATACGACTAGTATGAACTGTCACTTAATGTTGTAAAAACAATTGTAAATGTCTTCATGGAAATGTGCCAGAGAGTTCTATAAAACGGCGACATGTTCATATTTTGGTAGTCTAGTGCTAGTAGTCTGGTGTACTGTGTCTTAGCATAAAATTAGGGGATTTCGAGTAGTCAAAATAAACAATCTATTACAAACAATACCATTTAATTAGTATTTTTTTTATTTCGGAATTAAGAAATGTAAATAACACAATCACATGAACATTGACCGGCAATAAATTGGCTGTAAACAAAATTTGGGGGTTGGTTTAATCAGATTTCTAATGAATATGTTTCTGAGCTATCGGAAGGTACTTCCATCTTTGGTACTACTTTCAACGTTTTCTACACCATTATGTAGCAGATTTTAATGAATTAAAAATATAATTAAATTACTTTAATATATTTTTTCCGGATTTAATATATTATATAGCTGTCATTATTGCTATTATATTCAAGAACAACTACCTGAAAACATCATTATAAAAGGCTTAACGGGCATTAGTAATGTATAGTTGCGTGTTAGCTGACCCAATAGAAATAATCGAACTAAAAAGGGGGCTTAACTTAATTAAAATATATTGGCTTTTATGTTTGGATTAAAATGATTTTGGACCAAACTCAGCCTCCTACCTACGAGAAGATTGGAAGCGATTTATAACTGACGGGGCGTCATGGCATGCTTTTACGTGCATTGCAGACACATTGAAATGAATTAATCACCTAAACTTGCCTCGTGGTTCTACTCAATTTCTTCATAGAAGGTAACAAATTACTTCCACGAAAATTTCATCAACAACGATTTTCAAAAGTAATTATATTTTTAATATATTACAACACTATACAATAACTATAACGATCAAACTTTTCGTTGATATGGTAATATTCCAATAAGTAATTATTCATAATATTGTGATAATAATTGTTTCATTCAGAACAGAACAGTGCAACGTTAAGCCCCAGACAAAAAAAAATCAGCAAAAATTCATTTTTTTGTAATATTATGTTCGAAGCAGGTTTATAGATATAGATATATTTTTTATTTACCATGCCGTTGAGTCAAAACCTGCAAGAAAAGGATGGAAAAAGAAGGAAAAGATCAATGTTAATACAGATGTAACGTAATATAATATGAGCGAGGAGTTGGCAAACATAGGAATATATATATATTTTAAGTTTTCTTTTTACATACAATGAATTATTTGTCTCTACAGCAGAACACTTTATCACCTGAAATCTCAAAGGAGTGCAACTCCTCATTCAGTATTTATATTCATTCCTTATGCTCAGCACTTCGTTGCTACCGCATCTCAGTTCGAGAACTTTCAAGATTAGTCTACGCAACACTTCATTTGTTAATGATGTATTGATTGGAACACAGAGTACATACTTTTTTCGGCATATTTTAATAATCTTGCGATATTTCAATTAAAATAAATGTAATAAACTATTCCATTGTTTGAGAACAATTGAACAACATGATCTATATTTTAAACATGTATTTTTCAAAGTTCCTAAAAATAAGTTGTGAATCGTTTCAACTCATTTCAATTAAAATATTGCTAAAATATTTCCCCACCTAGACATGATTTGCAAATCGCTCGTAATCAACAAGGGAGAAATCTCACGTTAGCTTTTTTCTTTATAGTTGTAAAGTGACTATCGTTATCGAATAGAAGCCTATTTGTCATGCTGTATACCATGCAATCAAAAGTGTTTCAGAGAGTTAGTATTTTATATACTAGTCTTCTCTCGGTACGAATATTTCACGTGTGAATGAGAGCATTTTTTCAGTGAAAAATTGCGTTTTAAATGTAATTATGATAAAGAATGGTCTCGCTCCCCTATCTGCTCGTTTATTACGTAAATACCAGAGGGACATATAAATTAATTGTGTGGCATCAACTTTTTCGTGTTTCATTTTAATGCAGTTTATTTCGATGAAGTTGAAAACTTTGCAATCCTTACCAAACAGTTTTTATGTCTCTTAATAAGGATAATAGCAAGGAAGGAAATGCAGAGAAAACAATTAAAATCTAGTTTAAAGTATTCTTTTCCATATTAGCCTAGATATAACTATTCTCAATTAAAACTCTACATTTAAACTTTTGTTTGAGGCAACGCAATTAGGAGTCATGGAAGGTGTTTGTTTGTAGAAACCGGCACCAAATGTTCGGCAATGGTTGTAAATAAAGGTGTTTTCCCAAGTAATTTACACGCGCAACGTCCTGTGTGTCCAAGAGCGATGTTTCCCTTTCCCTCCTCTGCCCAGCATCCAAGCTACGGCTAATTCTCTCATGGACCCCGCCAAGATTAGAGCTATGCTAGATTAGATTGGTCCCATCCATCCAATTACAAGAATGTATAAATATTTCGTTAGCTCTATTGGTTTGAGATTACTCTCTGGAGTGATAATGCAAGGTTTATGGCTTTGTAATATGCAGGAAATAATAATTCTCGAAGCTTAACAAATTTTATCGTAAATGTGTGCTATTTCAGTAGAAATTGGCAATGCTCGAGCGATGAAGTAGGTAGATGGAAGAAGAGAAAGAGAATGAGATTTTGAGAGAATGGGGTATGAAAGAGACCGGCCGATTTAATAATCTTCTTCTAATCTCATCCATTGCGCCAGAATTTCGACGCTATCCATCCCTCACCCCTACTGAGCTCTAGATCCCCTACCCCTCAATTCCTTTCACAAATCCAGCGATGTAGACGCCCAACTTTGTGATAAATCCATAATACCGTTTAAAAAATATCAAATAGTATGCTTTGGAGGGTTTAAGTTGCCTCCTAAAATCCTGCAAGTTCCTGGAGCTATCCCAGAAGTAGGTCTATACCCAAGTCAGCTTGCACGGCTGTAGAATACACAAAATCATCGACAAATAAGCCCAGGGAAAGGAGAAGAAAATGAAAAAAATATTTTAATTTTATATAAGAATTTTATAATTTGAATTTTTGCTAAGAAAACAACGGGGGTTTTATTGGAGAATCATAAACTCATTATAAGCTAGAATGAATGGAATCTGATTTTCTAGATAGGAACAATGTACAATATTCAATTGATAAACCGTCACTGTCACCATTCTGTCCTTGCAAACTGACTTCATGGAAGTGAAACAATGTGGGGATTTTCTTTCAGTCGTGCTTCTTGGCAATAAAAAGCAAAAACTAATTGGCATGGAATAAAATATTTTGTTTTTTTGTATTTTCACCTCAAAAGCAGAGCGTAGGTATTTGAATAGAATAGATTTTAATCTTCTTAGCAGAATACAGAACATGTATGAAGTATATAAGAAAAATAAAACTTCGCGGGTGGGAGAGAGGGAGGGGGGGGGGAGAGGAGTAAAGAAGTCAATTGCAAGCGCCGCGGGTGGAAAACAACCTCTAAAAGATTTTCTCCGACGAAAGAAATTCAAATTAGAACAGTCGCGTCGAACAGAATTGTATACTAGCTATACATTAGAACAGTTCACTAATTAATAATGCACCCTGCTGAGAGATTGAAGGGGGTGGGAGGAGGAGGGGGGGGGGTGAAGGGAGGGGGCGGATATTTTAGCGCAGTGACAAGAAAAGTTTAGGGAAAATGGGAAAGCAACATTATTATCGTGTACCCATGTCGTTATTGAGTTATTAATTATTAAGAAAGGGTTGACGTTTTGAGGAATCGGCAATTAGCTAAATTGGAAACGTTTTTCACGTCCTGCTTGTTCGTTAATTTAAAGTAAGTATTATTTTATAACGTTTTTCATATTTACACGATATTGCTGAAGTCTTCTTGAATTCCGAATAAAATTAATCTTAACTTCGAATAAAATATAATATTCTTAGTTTTGGGTGTTTATATATTCAATGTTGAAGTGAATATTATCGTATCATTTTGTTGCTCGTAACACTGGAATTCACTTATATGCGAAGAGCGAACAACGACACCGTAATGATGACGATCACGATCACGATATGACGTTAGATGGTGGGAAGGAAGCGATCGTCAACAATTAGTTACGACAGGGAACTATCTCTTCATTTACCCTGCGATTTGGAAGTTCGGGTGATCGACTTTGACGCAGATTTTGGCTCCAACGCGAAAATAACCAACTCGTATTATCCAGTACTTTTATGTTTCTTGAAACACCAACAGTTCTTTAGTTTCAACAACAAACCAATACAATATAAATCAGCAAATTTAAAGTAATCAGATTTTTAAATAATGATAATTATTGTTAATTGGAATATGGAACGAAATCAACACTTTGAATGTATATAATTGGTTTTAGATAGAGGTCCCAGCCCCAGATTTCCATTTCTTCACATTTTAACTAAAGATATGTCACCATTTACGAATTTGGCTAAAATTGTATTTAAACCTTATTTGCTTCATATCTGTTGAACACATTCACACAACAGATTGTAAGGTAGGTAAGCCCAGGAGGTAAAATTGGTAAGATTGAGCACAGTTACAAGATATTTACATTCAAATTCAATCCTTTATTGACCAAAATATATACCTGGTGGCCCCAAAAAAAGTCAAATGGGCGAGACTCCGCTGTGATGAAAGTACTGCATAAATTAGGCTGAAATTTTGACATGTTATAAAAAACATACAAAGGTCTGATGTGTTGAAGTTTCAAAAACATTACTTTTGTAGGAAAAAAGTTACAGTGTTCGAATTTAGTTGTCGAAAAATCGATTATACGGCGCTCAAATAAACGCGTCCAGAAAATGTCCAATGGCCGGAACACCGTTTTTTCAAAAATACTGACGAATTGAAGCTGAAAATTTCTAATTTTATTCAATAATACGACTAGACGACTGTCGATTGTGTTAAAATTTCAATACATTGGAATCAGTGGAACGAAAGTTATGGTATCTTGAAGTTGAAATAGAATATCCGGGAGATAATTTCACAAGTTTTATTCACATGTTAATTTCAGAAGTGAAATTATCTCCCAAATTTTCTGGTTTTAAGCTCAACTTCAAGATTCCATAACTTCATTGAATAATTCAAAAGACAACGTTTATAAAATTGCTCCTTTGTAAGCATTATTTTACATACATCTGTATTATCGATGTCCATGGACAGGTTGTCATAAAATTGACCAATAGTGATCTGAATACTATTGATAATGAAATGAGACTGCCAAAAGTTAAAACATATTTTCAATCATGGAGTAGTGGAACGTTAACCTGAACAGCCGGACCTTAATACCCTCATTGACCTTATCTGTTATGACAGGATTCGAAATGTACGTATTTGAACACCAGTGAAAACGGTTTTTACGAAAAAGTTGTACATCTTTTTCCAAGCAGAAATTGTATGATTTTACAAAGCTCTTCTTTGGTATAAACTCGCATCTAGAATCAATATACATAAATATATATATATATATATATATATATATAGCCTGCTTAGCTTAGTGGTTAGAGCACTGGACCGGCAATTCAGGGACGTGGGTTCGATCCCCACAGTAGGCAAATCTTTTCAATTTGCAGTTGGTATTAAATATCATCACCCTCTCTGAGGTCATCAGAAAAAACCATGTTAGTCATATATATATATATGAATTTAAATAATAATGAATGACCAATAGCGGCCATATAACTAAAATCCTAACCCAAAGTGTCCAACAATACACGTCATTGTTGGACACTTGGCATTGCGGGAACTGTTGGGCATAATGGTGAAGGGAAGAGGGAGGTGGAAGGGGAGGAGACATTTGGACTTGTCATGTAGTCTTGGTTATGTTATGGCCAAGCAAGACAATTACATTCTCTAGCAGAAAGATAGGGCCACGTGTTCCATTGTGTTTAATATGTGCTCGAATTCTGGTGCTCTTGGTGGAATTCTAGATGGAACACCTAGACCATGGAAGCTCGTGTGTAATTCGTTAGACACTCTCGTGTATGGCATGATACGCTCATTTTGAAACTTTCCTTGTGAAGTCTAGTGTTAGTGTCTAGTGTAGACAGTCATCTGAACACCTTGTAGATATTTTCTACAGCTTGTCTGAAACTTTGAGTTTTTGAAATGTTTTAATGAATCCTTATCTACGGTAGAGGTGAATTTGCTTTTCAGTTCTCAGGAAATTTTCGCACAGAGAACACAAGTTCAAAAAGATGTCAAAAAGTTTAATACTCTCTGGAACTGTCCGAATTCATAAAGAATCAACAAAATCTCATAATTGAAAGTGCGAAGCGAGTGTTTTATAATGGAACAGATCTTCGTTACATGTATCTTTTTGATTTATAATAGTTACCTGTATAGTTAATATTGCATTTTTTTTGCCTTTCCATCCAACAAAAATATCTCTTTAGACTAATCTTCTTGATTATGTACGCATTGACGTAATTACATGTATTATTCACAAAAAATATGTCTATATTGACGGTTTCTTGTATTAATGCAGTTTCCATGGAGTGAAAACAAACAATGGGAACTTTCAAATGGATTTAGTTCATTTCTCACAGGGGTGTTGGAGCCTGCAGTTCAAATCTAGCATTCAACCGGTTGGGTATTCTGTAACTCTAATTTGGCCCAAAATTAATCCAATTCTGGTTGCCTCATAATTAATATCATTACAACTGACTGAATTCATTTTGTTGAATAAGACCACTGATATTTAAAAGCATTTATATACCATAACAGCTACTTCGTCATTTTATCGTATACATGTAGATGGTCGAGATAATTTGTATAGAGAGTAAATTTATTGTTGAAAATAATGGGAGATGACAGTAAAATGGAATTTTGTAAATGAACAATATTTGAAATGCTGTCATAAAACAACGATGTAGTGGTGTTGTTTGACACCTTTTATTTATTTATCACGTAAATACGTTAGTAGATCACAAAACATATATATTATATTTTATTTTGGCTTTGCGATATTCAGCTTATAGTAAAATGATGTGTAACTAAAACAAAATGATATTATAAGAGAAGGATTGTTAAGATGATAAAGACATTGTCCAGTTAGACAAGTGATTTGATTCATTCGTTTATTAAATATGTGTTTTTGCACAAATGTATTGATCAATGCATATCATATTCTTGACATTGGTTGAAAATTTGGAACGATTTTTTTAAAAACACATTACCGTTTGATAACTAACAGCATCTATTGCACACTTTACACCTCACGAGAGCATCTTGAAATACTACATACATTATGCATTCATAGGTGACCCTTATTCAAACCATTGGGAGTTGGGACATACATGCCTACTTATGTAGCCTGTACAAAAAAAACATAAGACCATTGTCAAATTTGATCAATATTACCGGTTGTACAATCCTGATCCTTTTGGTGTTCTATATCATGTTAAATATTTCCAAACGTTTCAAAGTTCTGAATGTATCTGATCCACAGCCTTCATTCCTGAAACGTAATACATTCTTCATTTAATGAAAGCGATAGCTGGAACAGTGATCAAAAAGATTCCAATCCCATATGGCTTGATTATCCGAGTAGCCTTCGCGTCCACGTCAATAGGACGTCAAAGTGACACCTCTAGTCCTTCTTTTAATCCGGAAACATTCATTCATACACCTTATAATCAAACCGTCCAGTCGGGTAGCAAAACCCATATTAATATTTATTTCAGAGCACTGTCCACATACATGTTCAAATGTGACGTATTATATTCTGAATCGAAATTCTCTGTACCCACAATTGAGGCTTATTATTAAAGCAAACATATACAATAGAACAAATTAATAATGCACGTGCTTCCAATAGAATAATCATTCCGCACAATGTGTCGAAACAAATGGCTATTATAATTATACGCCTGTATCCACAATGTATATATTAAAACGGTACCCCTTCCATTCACCATTGATGATTCCATTGTATGATCGGATTGCAGTCTTGTTTTAATATCAGATTATAGGCGGTGTGCGCCATTCATTCTCATATATTCAACTGTTCATTCTGATTGGTTTCTTCATATGGTTGATTTTGACAAGAATTGTTTTTCGACTGGCGGATTTCTATAAGTATGGAACATAATCACAGTCAATGTTGCAGTAAACAATACTATTGTGTTGTGTTGATTGCATGTTAATGTAATGTGTGGGTGACTATATTAACAGTTTAAACAGGCGAATAGAACGAGAATGAAGCTTCTATATAATAAATCAACCCAAATTAAAATTAATGTGGATAATTTGATTTCTATACAAAATCACTACAAATGGTGCCAATTATCACGGGTCAATTGATCATGATAATAAGAAAAACAATTTGTTATTTATGATAAGTGGAGTGATATCAATTGATATCAATTTTATACATTGAAAATGACATTGGTTCTTTTCAAAGCAAAGAAGCAATGCCGGGAAGCTTTTGCAACATTTATTGTAGCATTTTATATAAAAATGCTCGAGCTAGTTACTCAGGATTACACCTTTGCATTTTAGCAACAAAGTAATCGTGTCTGGCGTGACTAAATTTTTGCTCAACTCCTTTTAGATTTATTATATTCCACCATCTAAAGAGCCAGAGATATAAAAGTAGTTACAAAAGAGTTCCAAGGTATTAAAGTCTTGCGTGGAAATGTCTTGCATCTTATCAAAACTGAAATTAAAACAGTCTCATATACTAGAAAATGTGTCACCTGTAGCTATATTTGTAGCAGTTTTTTATCCCCCTTAGTAATGTACTTCTCTATATTTGTATCATAAAAGAATGTAACCTTAGTGACCTTAATCTTTGTCTAACCGTACACAATAAAAGAAACCACGGGAACTTTATTCGCATTCGTAGCTTTGCAGTTCTCTTGTATCCTGTTGCGTTTATCTCACATTGATTTTAATCAGATTTGCAGCGAGTGAAAAAATGTGTTTTTCTGTGAGATTAGTGGAACAGCATTTGAAATTCCTTCTTCTTTCGTTTTGAGACCAGAATATGAACGGTTGATTTTGTAATACTGAGCATTCATTTCATTATTAACCGACTGTAACTAGATTCTATGGTTTATTAGGGTCGTATTTTATGCAGCTGAGTTAGGAGAGTGGGTTGGAACCTCACACATAACATTTCTACATAACCGTTCTAAATAATTAATTAAAGCTTATAAACTCAATGTACCGCATATATAGTCTTAAGAGTAAACCCAACAATTTAACAACATGAAAACAACATTTCAGCAATTTCAAATTGTTGATAGGATACTTTAGAAAGTGCTAAATACTGACCCAAACTCACCCTCAAAATTCGCCTTCAATTTTCTTAACTCATAGCAACCACAATGCACGATGAATCGCAACTGGTTCCCTGTAACTTTCTCCTAGGACTGTTTCTAACGTGCCTCGACATGCAGGGTGATTGTTCAGTAATTTCATTTCTGAAATGAATGTCCTTAAGCTCCCAAAACAGGCAAAACATTAGTTGAAAGTTAAGTTGACACTATCTTCATTAATACTTTAGAACTTGGAGAATTCAATTTTAAGAAGTGTATCACATACGAATACAAAATAAAATTATTACACAAAATCAATTTTAGATTTACAAAATACTTGAAGAGCATGAAGTACATATTTGCGGTTACACTTAGGTGAAAAATTAACGACCGTACATTGTGGCATTATCTAAAAAGATTTGTTTGTTATGTCACACGAACGCTTTGGTTATCCAGCGAGTAGCGACTAATTATTGCTCACTTTGCGAGTGCTTGCTGAACTTGAAGATAGGAATAGTGAAATCATTTGTGTGTGTGAACGCGTTGATGAGCGAGCACGGATACGCGCAACACTTCGAACCGAAATTCTGTCTATCGAAAATGTAATTAAAACTTAAAAGCCAATAATTTTTGAATTTCTTGACAGACTTGTATGAAAATCTCAAAAAAAAATCTCAAATATTTCACAATAACCATCCAAAGTTTTAAGTTGATCGATCAAACGGTTCCTTGTTAATTTTAAAAAATCACAGGATCTCGTTCAAAAAATATACCTGGGGGGACACATGATATAAATGTGTGTACACAATATTACATCTTTCTGTTGAACGGTCATATCTATGCTCTAATTACCTTGGAACTGAAAATTCGAACTTGCCGTGAAATATGAAATTCGAGAAATTTGGCAGCCAACACGCAAAATGTCCGTAAACTGTCAATAACTTTTGGATTTAAACACAGATTAGTATGAAAATTGTCAAAAATATAGATAATGTCGGTCCCAATTACCATGCAAAGTTTTAAGTTGATCGGTCAAAAGGGTTTTGTTTAAATTTCAATAATCACATGATTTTTTTTTAAATTTTAACCAATGGGAGGATTTGTCTGAAACTTTGTAAGATTGGGGACAATGTTAGTCGTAATGACGTGTCAAAATGTCAAATTGATCAAATCAACCAATCAAAAGATAATTTTTTTAAAAATTTGAACCAATCACAGGCTTCCGTTCAAAAACGATCCCAGGGACCGCATAGATTACGTTAGCTTATGTGATCAGATCGATTCAGATCGTTCGCGGTTTGACCTGGGCAGTGACCACAAAAAAAAAAAAAAAAAAAAAAAAAAAAACACACACAGAGAAAGTGCCATAAGAGTACCGTGGTGACGCTCGCTACGCTCGCTCAATAACTAAGAGTAAAATCTCTTTCATAACCCTGTTCAATTTCTAGTGGGCGTACACCGTATTAAATCAATTTTACTAGGATTATCTTGTTTTGAGCAACAAAAAGTAGCATGATTGAATCATTATCTAAATAATCTGAAATCTTTGGAATCAGCTTGGATCAGAATGGTGGAACCAATAATTAACTGATAATTATCCATTTACTTGAAATTATGTGTACACAGAGATCTGTTGGCTATTTACCTATAACTTGCGTTTAATAGCAAGTTTACACAGAAATATGCTATCCATGTTAAAAGTCAACTCCATGTACCGTTTTGTCAAAATGTATACAGCAAGAATTTGAAAAACTGTATGACAATAATAACTAGATCCTTACTTAAAAGAAAACTAATTAAGTATTATGTAAGTATTTCAAAATACAGGGTAAAGAGTTTTTGTAAATTGCTATAAAAGCCGAAAGCACATTTCAAATTGTATTGTAACACGAAGGGAAGTCATTATTACATGTAGTAGGTATGCACATTTTTGTATTTACTGTGTTGAAATTCGAATTGCAAGAAATTGATTTTAATGTAGGTACCGACAATAAAGTATTAATTCAAAATAATAATTAATAAAAAATATCAAAAGATGTGAGTGTTTCTTCTACGTTAGCTCTCCACTCAAGACGGTATTTCCGTCATCTTTCGAACTCTTCATCATCTCCACCCCAGTCGTCTCATCATCACTAGCATCGCATACGCAAAAGTACCGAGACGTCGGCCCGCTAATACAAACCGCTCAAAATAATAAATGGAGGGAGAGT
This sequence comes from Leuctra nigra, assembly GCA_934045905.1. Lineage (NCBI taxonomy): Eukaryota > Metazoa > Arthropoda > Insecta > Plecoptera > Leuctridae > Leuctra > Leuctra nigra. Next base: position 8,207,087 of record OW203763.1, on the reverse strand, counting down.
GAAGAGCTGGGTAAATTACTACCTACAATATTAAAGTACCAACAAGGTTTAACTAATTGAAACAAAGTGTTGCAACGGAAGTTTGAAAATGTCTAACATGAACTTTGAGCTCTGACCTTAACAATAGAATGATCTCTTAAATAAAACCAAGGTATGTGAAGTGATCTACGAATGTGCGTTTCGTGAAACTTGACTTCTCGCAGACTCTCCGAGTAGCTCAAAAGTTCCTTTCCTATGGCTGTTGTTGCTTTAGCGAACGATTTTCTAACGAAGCCCTCCGTGCATCCACTAGTGACTAGCTATACCATGCATTCACATACTTGAAATACGCTGAAGAGTTGTGTGTTGGTTTGGTGATGTATGCCCATGAGTGGCCCTCCACGCCTTGGATTTACTAGACTCTTCGGTCTACCACAAGCATTCCACTTCTCTCTCTCCCTCTCCCTCTCCCTCTCTCCCTATACCCCGTTCTTCCCTCATTCCCACTTTACCACTCCCACACACTCGCAGCGATAAACTATTGCCAGGTCAAGCTGCCAAATGCACATCCATGGATACTAGAGGATTACCACATACAGAAAAACTTGTAAAAAAAGTTCTCCAACCAAACATTCAAAAATCATCACCTTTTGATAGTAGGTGTGTGAGACCATGCAAATCTCTCTTTGAAAAACTCGTTCGTTTCTAGTGAAGCCATGGCTTTTGTCGATATTTCTGAGTAAGAATGGGACGATGGCACTATCTGTAAATATGCGAAACTACTCCATGATTATTGCTCAATAAGCTTTCGATCCTTTTCGTGTATTAGGAGCGAATGTTTTGAATACATTTCACAGAAAGTAAATCGTTGTTGACACATAAGCTGCGAATTATTATTATTGATATCATTTGTTTTGCTGTTATTTATTCAAAGCGATGAATATTGTATATAAATAAAAATATAAATGTATATTCATTTAAAAATATCAAAATAAAACCGAACTAAACGGTAGGAAGTTTGAAATGGATTTTCCGGCAGATAAATAATCAGTTGAGTCAGTTTAATTTAAACACGCTTGGCTCTTAAAAGGGAGGCAACAAATATTGGAAAAAACAATAAGGGAAAAACTAACGCAACGTTCTTTTTGCTAGTTTGAAAAGAAGTATTGTCACCACATTGGTCTGTTCACTGTAATCTATTCTAATCATAGGTAATAGTAATAACAAGGATGACTAGAGAAAGTTTATAGACCAACAGTTACAAATATTTTATGTGTAGCTCTTTTTCAGAACCAAGTTTGGTAATAATGTAAATTTTATTTGATTCTTGCTAACATTGGAGCTATTTCAAGCGACATATGTTTCTGAGATGATTAATTTCTCCCATTCTCTTGAAATAGTTTTGCTCGTCGTTTTCTCACTTGGCACTTTGCACTAAATTGTTGCAATGATTTCCTGTCCTCATTGCTGGAGCCAGACGCTGTATTAATTGTCATTATCCTGGCTGGGTTGGGCGTGAATGGTCCATACAGCATCCAGCATCCAGTGACACATCTCCGCTCTAGCACTTGTCAGGCTGGCCTCATTTCTCTCGTTCCACCAGTGATTAATGGACCAGCGGAAATATATGATAATTTCAATCCATCCACAAAACACTTTATTGATCTTTGCCAAAGTTTATTTGTGAACAATGTTGAATATTAAATTATCATTATTGTTCAGTGTTTCCATTCTCTGCACCAGTCATATACAACTACAAAACCCACTGCACGGGATAGTAGAATTAATAGCAATATTATTAGTTAATTCTGTGGAATAAAGTAATTTTTATAAAATAAGGGACTGGTTTATTGCCGGGGGCCGGCACCCCCCTCGAGACGGACATTCCCCTTGAACCGGGTCCCCCCCCCCCGGTCCGTTCCCATTCCGGCCTGGCCTTCCCCAGTGCTGGACTCCCCCAGACCGGGCCTCTTTGGTCGACCTCTCCCTGTTTATTATCAACAAAGTTGAAAAATATCGCAATGTGCGCAAAATGACATCGCTGTCGACGCACCATTAAATACCATATTGCACTGACGCCCGCAGTCACAAATATATAAGTCATTCCATTTCACGATTAAATACAACACTTTTAAACTTTTCGAAAAACTACACAACTCTCTGCATATTTGCATTATTCTTTGCATTATTCTGTTTATTTTAAATGACTTGCATATTTGTTTCTTGAAACTCCAAAATGTCCGTGGAATTTAATCGTTAGCGTGAACAAATCACTCCTATAAATCCACTATAGATTATATGACTGTATTGTAATCGATCAAATACACACCTAATGACATTCAGGAATTAAGTTTTAAATTCTAAGTTTTAAGTTTACATTACACTGCACTTTTATGCAGTATTGAGTTGAGCTATTTCGCTATTAGTAAATGCTATCAGTGATCAGAACGCCTGCCAATGTAAGGCCACGCAAGGCAAGGGTCAGAGTTCAACGTCAGCATCCGATCTGTCGGGTCATCCATCACTCGAGATCGTGTCATGGACCAGAACGGCTATCATAACAAATGACTGCAACGGGAGGACATCGATCTCCACGCAGAGGATTTCTTTTCACGAGATTTTATCGATAGATTTCATTGTCTAGTTGAGTTCATCTAGTAGGACAGAAAGGTTTATCCAAGATGGTCTCACCAATGTTTTGTTTGGATTATCGTAGAAAGATTTCTCGAATGGAAATGGAGTTCGCCATTATCCGAGTTCCAGAATATAACACATTGTGAAAATGGTTCTTCCATTTTATGCATATGCATAACTTTTCCACTTGAAACAAGGGTTAGTTGAGATATAAAGAATGTTATAAATATTATCAGTTTCGTGAAATTTACAAATGGTGACATAGGTAGGACGTCTGTAATTTTCTTTTCAAGTTTATGTATTATTAAAAAATTAATATGAAATATTGGTATTATCTAATATAGAAAACAATATTACTCTTTAAACATTCAAAAAGCAAGTATCGGCAAGTATACTTGTTTTTTCTTGTAATAAACCTAAAAATAGATTATTAACTTGATAAAATATAACTTGTAATTATTGTAGCGTGAATTTCGTTCTTTGTATTGGCAATGGGCGAGCAGAGCTGGTAGTGAATGGCACGAGAACTTCCCTACAACCGTTGTTCTTTCCCTCTTCTGAACACGTTGCAGTACATGGTTCATATTCCGTCAAGTTTTGCAGTATTCATTTGAAAACTAGTCGGTATTTCGGTTGCAAATTGCTACAGGTAGAGTCTTCTTCAGGTGTGCGTGACATGGGAGCATGAACTATCTACATGGTGAGCTTCCGCACGATATCTGAGAACCTCCCTTGGCCTGGTCTATTCCCCCTTCCCTCCTACCCTGCCCTGCACCAGGATCCGCCATTGGCTTCCGTGATGACATTTCAAATGCCACCGAACTTCTATTATATAAAAGATAAATAATTATTAGACTTGCTATTTAGAAATACCGCAACAGAGAATTGTCGGTGTATATTTTTATTTTCGTCGAGTTGACGTGATACGCAACTTTTCACAATCAATAACTTTTAGGGGAAGCAGATTGTGGAAAGTTTTCATTATTGAAATTGAAGTTGAAATGAGGTGCTTTCATTAAAATTCCATCGCATACAATTTTAATTGTATTGTTAATCGATTGTTTGGAAACACGGAAGGGTTGACATTTTCACTGATCAATTATGTCATAGTGACATATCTGACATATTCAACTTGGCAAAAATATGGTTCCAAGTGTGATGCGAGTTTTCAAAGTGCTTATTTCAAAACACATCATTTTCCCATCTCGGAAAATCTCTAGTTTATATTTATTCATAACATTATTCACGAAATTATTCATATAGAAATCCTGTCTTGTATGTATATATTAACTCGATTATTTTCTAGAAATAACCTTGTGTGAAACAAATGTTAATCATTCTACATGACTACGTAACTAATTACCCACGTCCCCGACAATTGAACCAAGAACAATATATGATCGCTAACAACGAGTGGAGGAGACTCATTATCTTTGACTAGAGGTTGGATTCGGAGGATGTTCGCTGCAGAAGAAGGCTCGATTCAGTAATCACATGCCTCGGGTTGATGAGAATTAATTTACTTATAATTATTTAATTGAAACATGCTTACAGAGGGTGGGAAGGTAGGGGGGGGGGGGGCCGAGGGACTAATACTTAATTGTGCCATTGGGATTGAAGTTTATAGAGAGGTGTGAATCCAATCAATCAACTCTGTTAATCGTTTTCATTATGAAAATACTATTATTTGCACAGTTATTACAATGTACGTAAATATTAAAGAACGTAGTTAAATTATCATGAAACGATAATTGAATTATTTAATTTGACAAAACGCGTGTGTTGATTTATTACGTTGAAGTGTGATTGTTGATTTTTACCTAAACACAAAAGCTCAAGAATCTGAATGAATCAACCTATGAATCGTAACAAAGCATAACAATGCGGTCAGTAAAAACAATCTAATAATTTTAGTGATATTTCTTGAATGTCTATTTTCATATTGAAAAAAGGGTGAAGTTGAGTTCGAATATTATATAGAATTTGGCAGGGGAACGATGTTTGCCGTGGGTTAAAATACTATTATTTGTAAACTGAGGGGTGTAATTTGAGATTGCGTGTTGATAGACGTCGATGGTTCCAACGGACGGGGAATAATCCCGAATGCGAAGCGAGCTTGTAGGCAGAGTGTGTATATTTTCCCAGTTTGATGCCCCTGAGGGGGGTAGGTAGTTGGAAGCGACGACATAGTCAGCGAAACATAGGACGAAGGATATACACATTATTATACAACTTGCGTAAACCATACATTGAAGATCAAAGCCACGCTTGCCGGGAGGGTTATGAAAATTCGATCGATCCATTGCACGGTCAAAAGCCCCAAACACTGCCTTAGGCACTTTGAAATAATGTAACCTGACAGCAAATAAAGGAGGAGAATATGGCGTACGAAGGCATGTAGCGGGGCTTTAAGACTTTCGGGGGTGTGTGTAAGAGAAGAGAAACTTTCACGCAATTTCTCGTGAACTTTCGGTTTGGAGAATATAACTTATGAGGAAACGCTCAGAGAAACATTCTAAATAGATTGCATGCTTTCAAAACCACCATTCCAAACCCTTCTATTGATTTCAGAACTTCATCAATGTATAATAATATTATTATGCATTGTTGCACTCTAAAACTTCCTGATTTCGGAACCCACAAAATAGGGATGGAAGGTTGGAATAAGAGCACGAAGTATTTCTATCAGCAATGGGAAATCATTTGATAAGAAGTGTCGAGTTTTAACGGTAAAAATATTTGTATTGCCATCACGTACTTTGTTTCCAATAACTTCATTCTGCAATTTTCCATTCGAAATATTTTTCAATTATCCAATTAAATTCGAATTGCCAATTTTTCAAATGAAATCCGTTGAAATATACTAGTTTAGCTTACGAATCGAGATTTCGAGTGGTACACAACATTTGGCATTTCAAGTATTAAAATAGCTCAAACGCTTTTAGATAAGCGTTTGGGTGGGCTGTGCTACAACCCTACCGCGCTTTCGGCTTCGTCGAGGGCCATGGATTTACCATATGGTTCCTATACGCTATGACTTCGTGATGATTTATTGAAACAATCCACATGCTTCTGATTCCTTCCAAAGCCCACACATCTTCTCACATTGCACGACAGATGCAGCAAGGAATAGAACATTTTTTTCTCACATCATTGGTCGAAAATATATTAGTTTTCTAAACTCAATATTCACAACAAAAGAGTCATTTCTCATGAACAAATTAAATACATCATAATACGTTCTAACTATTTTCATCACGAAAGTAGTTTATTATCAATTTAAAATATACCTTATAGTGAACACAATTTTGTTTAAAACAAAAGATTAATTGAACCATCAGCACTTGATCATTGCTATCGGCTAATAGTAAATGCCCTTATCATTTATTACTCACTAGTTCGCAATTCGTTGGCTTACAATTATTAGCTATTCTCTCATAGCTTCGTTTCGCATGGTGCTTATTTGCTTAAATGCGAGTCAACATTTCAAACGGAATATATTATAAACGATGCCTATGGTGACCAATTATTTAAGGGTCAGCTGGGGATGGTATAGAGGGGTTTGAATAGGTCGTGACCTCTATTGACCTAGCTGAATTACTATATAGTGTTGAAATGTCTTAATAGCCTGAGTGAACCCTTTGAAGCTAGCTTGTGTGGCTTTATGGTAGGTTTATCTTCAGTTATTTTTAAATCCACCATAAAATATCATACTGTTTTACCGTTAAAACGTTTTTGCAATAATCTTTGTCAAGGAAAGTAAGGTTGCATGTTTATATAGTAGTTAAGGGTTTACGTCAATATGCGGTCCCTTTAGTGGTGACTCCTTCTAGATGTCTTAAAAACGGATATATATAGGCTCTCTTTCTCCACAAAAGATATTCCAACGGTGTCTTTCTCATGCATGCCGCTTTTTTACAACATTTATTTTTATACGTTTTGTTCGTTTTCCTATCTCCGAAAGGCGAAAACCTCTCTCCAATCTTCTTAAGTAGTAACTGAATTGAAGCACCCCCACCTAGTAAGCTAGCTCTGCATTCTACACCTCTAGGCCACCTTGATGGCCGGCAATTCAGTGGCGGGACACGCTGAACAGATTGCTGCTTAGTCTCACTGGAAGCCTCGTCAAATCATACTCCACGATATTCACCGACGACCTCTCAGCTCTATTCCTGGAGTTGGAGTTCAAGTTCTTGAGATGGATTCATAATGCACTTTACTCCTACACTATCGGCAGATGGGAACTCAAGCAGTTGTAAAGAATCCAGTCGTTCAGAAAATAGCGATACAATTTGATGAAACAGTAGGTACTAATATAAGTTTCTATTTCTGGATGTATGTGGACTTACATTTTATTTAGAAATTTCCTATTTAATTTCGTTGAATAATAACATGCACGCTACTGAAAATTATGCTAGTAAAAGAAGATCTAAAATGCAATGTCAGAAAGCTACTGCCCAAATTAATAAGGGTTTCGGGTTGATAAAGATATACTACACAATACATCAAAACTTCTTATTCAGTCCAGTTTCATTATAAAAATATAAATAATGATATTCCGTTTCAAGCAAGTAATTAAAAATCAAAAAAAGTAGCTTCAATTTGAATTCTGAATATCACGTACGGCGAAAATAATGTTTACGGTGTTCCCGTACGCTACGCCACTGCCCCTCCCTTATAATGGCTGTCCACTTTCATGGTGCAGAGATAGTGCAGCGTCGAGGTGCAGAAACAGGTCAATAACGGAACACCGATACTAGTCGAGAAATATACGTTGATTTGAAATGAGAAAATCTCCCACCTTGCATTTCCGTAATCATTTTCTTGTTGATGGTATGCAATTTGTCTTGGGAATCAGAATGCAATCGCTATTGCCACCTCTCATGTGTGCGTGTGTGTGTGTGTGTGTGTGTGTGTGTGTGTGTGTGTGTGTGTGTGTGTGTGTGTGTGTGTGTGTGTGTGCCACTGATTTACCAATACATTAGAATAGTGCATGGTCTTGCGGAAAGGCTCATCTCCCTCGAGAGCATACATAATACTAGATATATTGGCTGGCAGAAAGACTCGGAGATAAGATGGAGTTAGTGGTATGTTGATGGAAGAAATGATGCCAAATTGGCAAATCTTGACAAGGCAGTGGCAAGGGAGCTCGCAGGAGAGGGGAATAGAGGGGAGGGGGAGGTCCAATAAGATACCCACTCGAAATGTTCACTCCACTAGGAAATGCTATATATACTTTGGTGAAAAGATGGAAGAAAAGATTTCATATTCCGTAATATGATGATACTTCACCCTCGATCAGCTATAGTGGATTATTCAACTAGTGACTTGACTCGAGGGTCCCGTGTTGGAGGTCGCCTTTTCCTCGGATTAATGACGCACTCTTCTGGCTAATGACTTCATGAATGAGGGCTTATAAAATGCGATCTAGGGCTGGTCGAGTGATTATGGATAGCGTATTATTAGGATGGCCGGCCAGAATGGAATGGCCGCTTGCTTCAAAGTCGGGTTTACGATCTCCGAACGTGGCAATGTAACTATCGGGAAGTTAAATCGGTAAAAAGTCTGAGCACCTTGAGTCCTGTTGCTATTATATATACTGTTTTCTCTTACTCATAATTTCATTGGAAAACTGTATAATCAGCTCATGGCTCATTAGCACTATTTAATACATTTTTAAAACAAGTCTTGAAGCAATGTTTGGATTGGAATAAAAAAAATCAATTAGTTTTTTAACCACGGTAATTTTTTACTTTAAGTCAAGTATTGTGTTAAAAAATTGCATTCTTCATATTTAATTATTATTTTATTGACTCTTTTGTTTAAATTATTTAAATTATTCAGGGGTCAGAACTCAGCTCAAGGCTCAAATGAAAAAAAAATCTTTGTAAATGCGGCTTTAGACGTCTGTCATTGTTAAAACACGGCTGGTTGAAATTTCCACTTCTAGCTGTGCGCCGTTAAGCTTGACATTATTGAATTACGATTCATAATTCTAGTTACAGGATGAGTGAGCAAGCAAGGGGTTGGCTGATTAACTCATGCTTCACCCCTTCAGAATCAAATCGTTTGATGCCATTTAGAAACTCAATTTCATGGATAACCCAGTTAAAAGTACTGGAGAAAAAAATGTGTATATGAACAACGTAGTATCAACCAAGAGGACGAAAACGATTTTTAAAACTATATTAAAAAATCTTCTTAACTTCAGAGCTGCGCTTGAGTCGTGTTCTTTTCAAACATCAGTATTATTAGACGGACGGAACACACATAAAAACGCAGCAATATGTTAAAGTGATGTGAATATTTGACAAAAAGCCTAGCCAATGCGTGTGTGTTTCACCGAGCAGTGGAATGCGGCTGTGCTGGTCGCTAGGGCTCCAACCAGGCTAGCGACCAGTCAATATTGATTGGCAATATTTGATTACTCCGTACTAATGTTATCCAATGGATTGAAAAGTCAGCTCAGTGATATTCATTTTTATATTAAATCAATATACCTCGTCGATGATATTTAGAACCTTTCTTCTTTCCTCATGACGATTTGTTCAATCCATTATTATTGAACAATCCTATATCAATTTGTAGCTTGAACATAAAGTGGGTTGTTGAGCTGAAATCTCTATCAGACATATTGGTACTAGAAAGCTAATCATCAGTGATGGAGTATCAATAGCGAGCTCTGAAATCTATTTCATGTCAACTTATATGATAATTGCATTAGTAGCCTATTACACGAGCATTTTCTCTCATCACTAATTTTCAAGTATATCACAACCCAATTCAGTGATATTGCAACTTAGCTACCTATCCAATGAAATTTTACTTTCAACATTTTCTTTATACTTCGCCATTTGTTGGTGTCATGATGTCAACAGATAAAGCAAATGGGGTTTTCATGCTTAAAAATATTGTGTGAGTGGTTATACATGTAATACATCTTGTAGTACATCATCTAATGTACTTGTAATACGGTTGAAGGGTACATTACTTTGGTCACATTTAATATTATTATTAATAGTGAAGTAGTTAGATGTATGTACCTACTCGCCATGAAATGAAAGACGACAAATAAATAAATAAAATAATTCTGAGATAAACGCTTGAGAATAGAGAACACATTGACAGCCTTGGTTGAAATATGTATTTTATGGAATTGTACAACCTCAAAACCGGAAGCATATTATGAAGGTACAAACAAACCACAATTTAACGACATTTATCTCATTTTGTCCAAAAAAATTGACTTAAATCGTTATTTCTGTGTACCTTTCATTTGATAGAAAAATACAATTTTGCTAGTGAATGCATATGACATCAACTCAATCAAAGAACAATCAATTTACTTGTATATTTCTTTTATGTCAAATGATGAACCAGCAGAAGTGTTTCGAATGCAGTAAAGTTTTACAAAGACCAATTATATCTATTTGTGTAATTTTAAGATAACTCTTTCACAAACTGTTCAATAACTGTCTGTGTCTCTTTTCCAGGTCGCATAAGAGAGAAACCCACCGCGAAACTTGCAAACAACTCTTGCCACGCAACTTGCCCGACAAACTTCTAATTCTTCTCATCAAGGTAAGATTAAATTCTTATGATAATTCTAATTATACAATCTTCATTATGAATCACGTTCATCGGTGTCTGTTTTGCATACAAAGTTTGAAACCCTAGCGCCATCAGCCGCTGCTACCATCGCAACATTGAAGATTCGGTGTCTCTTTGCCCCTGCAACTCTTCACCGAGCCGAGTCGCCAAGATGTTTTAGTAGGACGTACATTATTTTTCTCTTGGCATTGCTCCGGCTTGGAGACAAATGACAATCGTGGAGGAATATATACACATACATTGAATATATTATGTATTCGCTACTGGGTTGCAGTCATGCCTATATATACGTATATATAGCTAACGGTTGTGTACAGGAAATTGCGGAGTAGATAACAAACTAAAACTAGGGAGCCATGCTCAAGGGAGGAAAAAATCGTAATAAGATATGCATTTGAAAAGAAGACATTTTACGGGAAAAAACAACAACATGAAAACACGACAAAAACTTTATAAACAAATTGAGAAGACTGTAATATTGGGAATACAGATTTATAAAGAATCTCGTCATGAAATTAGTCCATGCTTCATTATTTTGTATCAAAAAGGCTACGTCTCAAGTGTTTAGAATATGTTTCCAGTGATTTTGAGAGGATGGAGATATATTCAACTCGGTTTCCTTGTTTCACCTCATTTACAACCGATGTTTTATAACCCCCCCCCCCCCCCCCCAGTCAAACCCTCACTCCCACCTCCACCCCCTCTCCAACTTCGCCAACATGGTGGAGACCAGCGTATGAAAAATTCAGCTTCATGCCCTGCGTACCCCGATGTGCAGCACACAAGTAGAATGTCTTCAACTTAGAGAAAACTTTCAAATACTCTTTTATCCTTCATTTTCTTCTTTGTTCTTTCATTTCGTAGATTGGATTGCCTGGATGCAAATTTGTTCATGATCAAATTTTTAGCATAACTTATTAACATAAACCAATAGAAACTACAAATTAAAAACGTTTGAGAAACCAAAATATGCCCAGCAATTGATAAATCTAGAATAAATGTTGTATGGATATACATATATATCCAATTATGATTATAATGGAAGGGACTTTTATGAGAATTATACACACATTTTTACTTAATGACGTAATTTCTTCCACATTGGTCCAGGTTCTTAGTTTGATTACCGATTTGTTTACACAAATGAACAAATAAAACTTTACTTTGGCACTTTACTTTTACTTAGTTTAATTACCAGCACAAAAAATCTTGATTGAAAATATTATTTCAAAAAATCCAACATCTGCCACCATTGTAAATTTTGGTCAACATTATAATTTCAAACTTGTTTCAAAGTGTGAGTATTATAACTTTTTAACTGTTGAACTTAAGGTACTCGTAGATGCTAACTAGGAAAACGCTTTGTGTCACGCGTTGACAAGCGAGCCTTCGTATTGCATGTCTATACGATAATTCATCGACATCACAGGGTACTTTTGTTGAATATTTTAGACATAAAATCTAAGTTTAAAAATGTGTTTGATTAAAAATCACAACATCATGAGCCACGTATTCCACTTATAAAAAACGGCTTACATTGCAAGAGATATTCGTAGCTAGTAATTTTTAACAGCTTCCCTTTTGGCGTTCCATCATTGATTACTATTGGAATTATTTTTTATCACATGAAACCAAACAGTCGTAACCCATTCTAATTTCATTATCTCGTCCCTGGTCGGCACATCATTGTGCGGTCAGTATCAGAGCGTTGCCCTCCCCCTCCTGCCATCGTGCCATCCTGCCATCCTGCCATCCTGCCATCCTGTGATGAGACCAACGTAATGGTGCAGGGCGCAACATAGGGTTTAGTGCACTAATATAGGTTGATCGTGTTGTGCCACTAAATAACACACATTACTCGTTTTTGCCCATTCTATTGCATCGTAAAATAAGCCGTTTCTCCAGCTAGCCAGCCAACTCTTTTCCCCTTATCAATCCCCCCTTCTCCACCTCTCACTCGTTTCTCTCTTCCTCTCCCCCTCTCTTTCTCTCTCTCTTTCTTATCAGGATTCTCCCTTTACGCACACTATATACCTCTATCTTTGTCCTTCTAGTTGCCAATTGTTTACGATTATCTTTGTTGCTCTTGGGGGAAATTTCGTCTCTCTGTCTCACTCTATTAGGCCCTGCTATAAAACACAGGGCTTGGCTGAGTTCGCCGCCTAAAGCGTTATGTTAACCCGCAGTGCACCAAACTTATAGGATGCATGGATCCATCCTACCACGTGGTTCTACTATACTATCCACGCAATACTACAGTAATGCCAATACCAATCCACTATATTTATTTGTCGATAGAGGACAGAATTTACAAGACTTTTTCCAGAATAGTTAAATACACTTAATTTGATTTAATAAAATAGGTTAACAATTTAAGGACTCGTACAATTTCCATATTGATATACCCATTTTTGTGCCTACTTTTCAGCCTTTGGTGGTGCGAACTTGATAATATCATATTTCCATTATAGTCCACATGATTAAAATCAAGGAAGATAGAAGAAAAACGAAGATTAGTCATGTCCTAATTTCTCTCTCTAATTTCACCATTTCATGAAGAAAATAAAATTCATGGATTGCCACATTTTTGTCCTGAATACACCAGCAATTGTAGATCTAAAGGGAATGGAATCGACTTTTGTCATGGCTTCACTTGAAACTAGGTTAACTAAAAAGAGAACAAAAATAATATAGATATATTAATAATTGTATAGTGAGAGGAAGATAGCAAACGAAGTGGGGAAAGAAATAGTCTACTGCATAAATGGGATCTATGAAAAATTTTGCATGCAAACAGAAAGTAAAAGAAAGTGAGCCCAGATAGTTTATAAAACTAACTAAAACTTCTCGATTTAATAACTGTAAGTACCGATGAGTTCCAGATGGCTGTTGGCATGGTAACTCCTCTTTGTCCCAGCGATTTCACTTTATAGGGATATTGTAAATCATGGTCTTAGCAATTTAAATCATGGACGAGTCAATAACAGTGGTAAGTTAATTATTAATTTGATCTTCAACAGATTCTTTGGACTTTTTATTGAATATATCATTTCATTCCATTGTCATTCTCTCTGCTCAAAATCTTAATCCACCTCTTAAGGAACTAGGATATAGGTAATCTAAAGAAATGAAATAATAAACAAGTCGCATGATAATACCTAATGTAAATTAAAAAGTGACAGATGCAGAGCGAATGGAATTTATAATGATATGATAATCTAAAATTCTTTATCACATGTCTCTTTAAACTCTGCTCGAAACAGTTATTCAAATCAAACATTACACTTGCATTGTCACGGATTATGTTCTTTTCGCTGCTATAGTTTTTCATTCGCGACGAACAAGAAGGTAGATATATTGTTAGTCTGTAATATTAAAAATGTGTTACATTTGAGATTACAAAAGAGAGCGAGGGGGGGGGATGTGTAATTCGATCCCCAGGAATCGTGATCGACCCAGGTTTTGAACCCAGGCTGCTAATGGTAGCACTCTGCACATTATTTGTACTTGGCAACACTCGCTAATTAGCCAGCCCGTTGCGTTGTTCACGATTGCATTATGGGATTGAGGTTTAAGTCCATTTTGATGGAAATTGACGTGGTTAAAGCTTCTGTGTTAGTTAATTGTGTTCCTGGGGCTGGATTCACAAAAAGTATTATCTGATAATAGGTAATACCACTGTTTGCTATATGGTATTACCTTTTGACTTAATATCAAATCATTCTGAGAAAATACGATGGATATTATCACAGACAAAGATATTATGTATTAGTATAGTAATTTTTTGTAAATCTAGCTCCTAATAAGTATAGTTAGTCGTGCTTTTTACAGCTTTGTACTTCATGCATGCAAATTACTATTATGTTTAATTGATATTACAATTTTCCTTGAATAACAGTACGTTGAGTAAATGGAGTAAAATACAAACTTCGTACATTATATAAGCGTAGTCTGTACCATTGTTCATTGTGACCACTTCATTGTACAGGGATTATTAACAATAATCTTAATAGAAAACTCGGTGCTTTAATATGTTCATCTCTAAATATCGGGACAATAGAATATACCTACAGATGAATTGTATATAATGCATTGCTAAGGCTTAGCTTCTGAACAATACAGCGCCAGTTATATTAATTGGAACCCTGTTAGCTTTCAGCAATGCGATATTTCGGTGCATAAATAATTAATAATTTAGTCATCCTCGAATAAATAATGAGGCTAATTAAGGCATGATGCCAACAAAATCTTAGGTAGACCGATGCATGCACAAATTATATTCAATCTGGTTGCTTAAAATACTATCGTTACAATCTGGGTTATTATTGAATTTTAAGACCATAAATATATTTTTAATTGCATTGAATTTCTATATAGAATATAATATATGAATAAATACCAACTGTAATATGAAAAGAGGTTCATTGAGATTTTATTACTGTGTTTTCTCCCTGAGGAAGATTTTTAAAACAAAATCGAAACGTCGGAGTCAATATTCTTTTTTCAATTTACAGAACATAAAATCGATAATATCAACTGCGAAAATCTTACATATAGAATTTAATTAAAAGTTGCTCAAATTCCTAAATTAATTAAATATCTATAAACATGTTTGTTTTTATTCTTTGCGTCCTCCAAGCGTATTACAACGCTTTACAAAATATGTCACGGAAGGCTGATTATAATAAAATAATAAAAAAGGAGTGAATAACTTGAGTTGAATGAAGAAAGATACGTCAACAGTGCCAAATCAATTCCGGGTTTCCAGGGGCAGTCAAGTGCGTACAATGAACGACTCTTGCTTGAAATTTTTGTGGTTCCAACGAAATTGTCTCAAATGTAAACCTTTGTAACGTTTGCTTATCCATCTTCTGGCTGATCTGATTTACTCGACCCTTGAAGCACGGTTCTGTTAAGCAAGCATTTTCCTGGCAGTTGTTTCAATTCTGCATCGAACGTTGGCACAATAAGGTAGAGACGAAGGAAGATTATATTATTATTTGACGTCCCGTGGTTGGTGGGGACCCGTTGGGGCCCAGTGGGGCCCCGATTGAATTTCTTTCGACAACGTATAGCAAGCTTTAAGAGGCGACCGAGTCCCTGTACCATGTAGCTGTCCTTACGATTCAGTCTTCGTTTTTAGACTTTATAAAAGCTAGACCTTCGAAGAGGAGAAGTGGAAAACGAAAACGAAGGGGGGAAAATAGAAAAATCCAGTAACTTTGTTAAAGCGAATCGACCCTGCATGATTCGAAATTGAATAAGCGTAATCATAAAACTAAATCAATACAAGTTTGAAAGTGGATTTTCTCTTCACCTCTCTTCTATCCTCGCTGTCTCCCCCCTGGGAAAACTGGCGAGTCTTCCACTGTGTTTGACCCTGCAAAGAAACAATCTTTCTGTTATGGCATTCTCGCGACTTTTGCATGCTCGACGCTGATTGCTAGGGAAATAAACAGACTGGAACTCCTCTCAAGATGAACAATAGTAATCTTTGTAATTTGAGTTTTAACTTTGCAAGAATCCAGTTTAATTGACATCTAACGTTTGCCATAATATTTCTCTAGAAGTTCCAAAACAACAACCACGTGGCAATACTACTTAGTACTTGGCGTGAGGGAATCCATGGGGAAAAGATGGCGCCTAGATACTGACAATATAGATTTTGTGTGCCTAAAGCATATCATTGTCAACTTTTCCAACCATTGATTTTAAATTCTCGATCATATTGATTTTTTTCTGGGGCTTAACGTCGCACTGTTCTGCAGCGAGGCTAATGGCGACGGATGAACGATTATGATGATGATGATTGGGAGATGATGGTGAAGAGTAGGTAAGGATGGAAGGTGGGAAGGAGGCCTATTAGTAGGGTACCTTCCCAGCATTTTCCTGTCGACTGAGGGAATACCACGAAAAAACCCCAGTCAGGAAGGACGACCGCGGGAATCGAACCCGGGCCTCCGGAATACAAGTTTAGAGCGTTACCATCTCAGCCATATCTGTTGATAATATATTACACCAGTTTACGTTTCGATTCTATTTAATTACCATTATGTTTGGGAACGAAAAAGCAATTCAACTTTTGATTTGTATTTGTGACTTTTTATTGACATGGAATCGTAAATCATCATGGATATTCCCCGAAGTTTACTTCCTTAAATACAAAAGCATGCCAAAACGAAATGACGATCGATACTGAACTCTTGCATATCCAACAGCATTTGCACAAAAACAAATTAAATTAATATTACGAATTCCCGTCAACCGAGCGTTAATGTGAGAATAATTGACGACTAATGAATAGTGACGAGTGATCGGAAAATGCAATTGTTTTTCCATTTCTCTTTCTACCTCACTTAGTGACAACCTACATTTACAACAATAACTTGGTTTTAAACTTGCATTAGCATGAAACACGTTCGCGTGATCATAATATAATAAAAGACTAACCACAGGACTCCATTAACCATACATGTGGTTACAATTTTCCACAATGGGAATGAGCTTTTTTTCTTTCAAGGGTTTCTATATAGTAGGAACTTAAGTAGCACTTTTCAACGGAATTGTTTGGGAACATTTTCTACTCGAAACATTTTCTATGGTCATGTTCACAAGCCAGGATTATCTTGTCTTTAGAGGTCGTGAGTGAGACAGGTGACCTATTGTGATGGTTTAAGTGTACTGGAGTGAGATGGGACGAACTTACTGTGCTCTGTGAGCCAACTGCGATCGATAGAAAGGCCAAACAAGGTCAACTAGGGTCAAGCAGAGAGCCCTCGGTGAGGTGCACCTTGTACAACCTATTCTTCACATCTTGGCCATTAGGTCGACCGGGATGTCAAAACTTCTTCGTCGCTAGAGGCAATGATCTGAACACCGTGATTGTGTATCGAGTTTGTGTTGATGTTGGACAAAGTTGCCAAATGTGTATTTACGTAAGAAAGTGGAAGAGAAGTGTTGATGTGTTTGTCACTTGCTTTTTAATCATCGGTACAGTTAGAGTCAAGCAAAAGGAATAGTTTCGCATGTCGTAGTTTGCAGTAAAAACGAAAATATGTTTTCGACAAAAACCATGACCGGTTGCCATCAATTATTGGAAAATACCCTATAATTATTTATGGATCATCACCATGGTTTTAATATGTGGTTTTAATATTAAAACTTCCACGAGAGAATGAGAACGAACATAATTTCATCAAAAGAAACTCACAAAATGTCAATGCTGACTTTCTGATGTTGGAAATGGTGGTAGTCGGTGTCATATCATGGAAAATATATTTTGTAAATTGCTTAATAATCATGATTGTATTCTCCACACTTATTAGACCACGGGCCACGGGCCACGGGCCACGGGCCACGGGACACGGGACACTTTGCTAGGTGGATGGAGTAGATTCTATGAAGAAAGTTCACTGAGAAAAAAGTCCATTATGTGTTGATACTATTTCTTAGTATTGTATTTGTAACAGCTGTAACTAAGGTGAAATTCTAGTGAAAAAAAAAGTAAAGGAGGTGAGATTAGCGACTCTAATCTCTGCTCATCCCGTCAATGCAACTACACTCCATAAGTCATAATGCATCTCTCGTTTCATTACTTGCTGTTCCAAACAACAAAAAGCTCACGACCAATAAGAACCTCTCTGATCTGTTAGTTCTTGTGTCATCTCCAGGTGCTTGAGGACTAATTGATTTAACAAACTTCGTGCGTAATTACACATTACTGAGTGTTACAAATACCATGTAGTTGATTGTAAATGTGACATATGTCACTGTATCAATCAATCTATTATTCATAATCGTTCTCTAACATGCATGCCACGTCAATCAAGCCTACACGAGTACTTAACACTAATTTGTAGAAACCGCCTGCGCTGTTTTCATACAACATCCTTTATTTCACGGCAGTCTGTTTTCACAGAAAACTTCTTTAAAGACGTTCAGTGAATGAGTAATATATTTGGTTAATGGTTTTACCTTTGAAATCCTCGTACCTGAAACTTCTCAATGCTGAATTTAAGCTCACTTCTAGAGATTTACACATTAATTATTTATAACATTTTCAATAGACGCCACTAATTTTATTAGACATTCATTCGAATAACCGATTTAAAATTATTCCATGAGGAAAACACCAAAGTTCGGTTTCCTATAGAGTCGTGGTGAGGCTTAAAACTAATGTAACGTGGCCTTTGAGTTTGCATGTCTTTGATACGATCAAAAGTTTTCACCTCACGGGATTCAAATCCAATAAAAAAACCTTTCAGATGCCATGATATCTTCTCTCTTTTACCCCTTTTCCTCGGGTATCATATTTGTTCTATCTCCACGGGCTGCCACCCCTACTTGCACACCTTCTCTGCACGACTCGTGTTCCGAGTCAATTAAATGCATGTACCTCTAATCGGGATTGTCAATCAATGGAGACTTGTGTTCACAAATAAATTATAATAAATCGCATGATGTGATGGCAGATCTGGTAACATATTAGCATTGTTTTCTACGTGTTACGTGAGGGGTGTTTTTTTATTTTTCCACTTATCTTGCGTGAGGGATAATATGCAATAATCGACACGCTAAATCGTTTTGGTCAGGATGTGTTGGAATTGTATAGTTTCACTTTTCTTTGCTCTAATATAAATTCTAAAATGTAAATTCTAGTTGGTTTAGAGGTCAGTTAGGTCTGCTTCGTGTGATTAAATGCTACCTTCTACCCAATTATCGTTCCTCATTGTTTGCTTTTGAATGTGTATTCTTCATTCCATACTTCTCGTTTTAATATTTCATACATATTTCGGAGGCGTAGTTAGTTCAGGTTAATTATATGTTGATTGGACCACGCTTATTGGATCGGCATCAAACATACTTCTTACATTAATTATAAGTAATGTTATTGTATACTGTCAACACTATTGCCAAAATTCGTCTGCTTAAAATATAAAAAGTCTGATACATTAGAGCATTGATCTCTTTATGTGTTTCACAGTTTTTAATTCCCAGTCCAGAGTTTACACTTTCCTACATTCAATACCGGCCACCTCCAAAAACAAAACTCACATTCTTGAGTTAGTAAAATGAAGTTTAAAAAAAATATTACCTTCCATATGAAATCGTGGGCCTCTCACTTTCCGCGCGAGAGCTTTACCAACTGAGCTACCCGGTGTAACGGTATATTAGTACTGCTGGTATAAGTTTAACGCGATACAAATAAACCGGGAGATGATTATTGCAATTAAACATATACCGGGTTAATTGTAGGGCAATAAACATATACCGGTATATGTTTATCGTAGTAATCATCTTTCATCTTAAGTTCAAAAGTAGTACAAATATACCAGGATTTGATTATTCACTTAAATCAACTATTTCCAAGGATATACAAAATGAATGTATTAATAATAAACCGCGTGATATTATTACTGCACTGGTTTTTAACCACAAATAGACACAACCCTTAAATACAAGGATATCACATTATCTCATGATATGTATCAAGATGCAGTATTTTCAAGTTTCAATGTTCAGATAAAACGTTCGTGGAGTCATCTGTCTTTGATGCGCTGACACTAAGGAAAAGTTATTAAAGTCCTGAAACAATTTTGAGTTGTGTATCAAAACTCAAGAATGTTCTTTACAATGAGTTTATTCTACTCTATTTATATTAGTATTTTAAACAACGTTTCTCAAGATGATATTTTTTGTTGTAAATAAGACTCCATTTTTATTAAATCTAAGTTAGTTCTAATTATAATCAAAACACATGTTACAGAAGAGAAAGAAGCTAAAACATGCCAGATGTAGATGACATTTATATAATTGGCTACGTTTAAAATAGTCCAAGTCTCATAACATGGGTCTGTCAAGTGTCTCTCGGAAGCACTGAAGCCAGGCAAATATAACGAGAGATTAGAAACATTGAGTTCTAGATCTTTAGAATTCTGATTCACCAGTAGACTTTATGCCAGTAGAATATTCAGAATACAGGATAATACCAAATGTAATATTATTATTATTTATTGTTTGTTAGTTTAGAGCTCTTCCGCTCGGATACAAAACATTTAGGTTACACAGTATGTACTTGTAGTAAATTAAATTAAAACCAATTTTTAAATATTATATAGATACAGCCAAATTATAAAATAATATAAAAAAATATAAATAGATAATGCCAATAGTTCTTAGCGATATTTGCTCTGTTATGCAATAGTGGACAAATGTCCAGAATAAACCGTTGACGGAGCAAGCTCGCTCAGGCGGTAATGCTCTGGACTTGTAATTCGGAGGTCCCAGATTCGACTCCCGCTTCCGTCCTTTCCGACTGAGGTATTTTTCCCATCAGTCGTGAGGCAAATGTTGGGTAGGTTTTCTACTAGTAGGCCACGACCATCTCCTTCCCATCGTCCATCCCTACATATTCTTCATAATCACCTTCCTGTCAACATCATCATTCATTCCGCCGGCTGGTTGCAGTACAGTGCGACGTTAAACACCACTCAAATAGAAGATAAACCGTTTTGACATGTTTTGTCATTGCAATTAGAATTATTTTCATGATTTTTCTTTTGTATTTTAGATTTATTGGTGACTGAATACATGTGCCTGACAGCATATTTCAATTTTATGAGATAATTACCTGAGAAACTTAACTCGTTCATAGTCAACGTAAATGTCACTTGTACATTGTCAAAATGTCAGTAAATTGAAGAAGCAGAGACACGAGTCATGTATCTGCAGAAATCAACACCAACAGAGTTTGTCTGAATGAGGTTACTTGTATGAGACGGAGAGTTTCGTTCTTGTCAGACATTTGTCATCATTTGGCTGTGATACTTTCAACTGTCATATAGTTATATAACAAAAAATAAAGACTAAAATAAAAGTCCAACCCTAAATCAAAAAGAGCTATGAGTCTTGATAGTTTACAGACTATTATTAAAATCGAAGTTGAAAGAAAAAGTAACTACGTGAAGTCTCGTCATGCTTCATACATTTTGAGGATGTGGAGGATTTTCAAATCGTTTTACGATCTTTGTAACTGTACAACATTTTTCTATAATGTTTACAAAGTTATTTGTTTTATTTTATTTGTGCTTTGAGGGAAATATAATCGATTTGCTTTGAGGTACATGTTGATTAGTGTTTTTATATGATCTTTCTTTATACTTTTTGAATGATATCTCAACTAACAGTTTTTCTTTTCAATTTGACATATTGCAACTTTGCTATACCTACACATACATTCCATGTTGTATACACCCTCTGCGTTTCCCAGCATGAACGAGTTTTAAAAAATTTCATCTAGACGTTCGAAATACTTCAAAAGATGGTGTACTGAATCATAAAAGGAGCTACTAAAGTGTAAGATCTCTTTTTATTAAATAAGAATCCTCAACACCGCAACCGCTTTATTGGTTGTTCTGGTTGACTGGCGTACATCAAGGAATAGAATTTAGAATCTTCATCCAATATGTCTTCAATAAGGTGAAAGAAGCAATGCAAGATCTGGGGTGAAAGCACCAGAGATCTATCTTAAAACTCGACAAATTTCCACTTGATAATTCATATGTTTAGATCCCATTTCCCCTTACTACTAATAGAAGAGAAGAGTGGGCGTTTGAAATAAGTCGGAGAAGAGTGAGCGTTTGAAAATAAGTCTTCCAGATTGCAATTTTGTTTAACCGCGAGGCGTTCGCATGTTACCTGTAGTCAATGTCATGTCTTTACTCTTTAGGTTTCCGAAGTAACTTGGTTTGTAAACTGATAAGAAAGTCACATTTAACAATCAATAGATATATTTCCGCTTGAATGAACGTGTCGATTCAGAGTTGAATTTAAATAAAATGGCAATGACTTGTCTCTTTGGATATGCGCATCATTTAAAATTTTCGTTGGGTCCATAAAATGAAACATTCATTCGTAGTTTAATTCAAAGGAAATTTATTTATATGTGTGATATATTTTTATTTCTTCGCTGGGATGATTTTACGTAAGGAAAGTTGCCGACAGCCCTACATAAATACTCCTGCGCAAACTTGTATGCACACCATATTCCAACATCATCAATTTTAATCTCAGCCTCCCCACTTTCCCCCTCTTCTCTTCTGAGGTTGACATCTTTCATAAACATTAGCTACCGAAAGGGTTGACAAAAACTAAAAAAGAAATATATATATATTGACGGTTTCTTTCACTCTTTAATCTTGACGAATGACATAAACAAGTGTCGCGACTAATTTTAGGATATATTTAGAAACCACTTGAGTATTTTTGTCATTTATCAATTGTACATTTAAATACATTGGCTGCTTCTAAAAATCCCTCGCTCGGAGTTGGCTCTGGCAAGTTGCCTAATAGTTGAGGACCATCCAACTGTCAGCAATGTCATAACATGCCGCCTATTGGCACCTATTAGCTCACCAAAAGTTTGCTGACGTGAGGTGATAGTAAATAGAAAGAACGCTGCACGATGAACTTTTATTCAAGAGGGTTGGATTTTCGTGAAAAAATGATAAGTACATTTTACTTTAAACTTACTTTCATTAAATTTAACTTATAAAATGTGAATTTTACAACATTAAACGATATTAGCATCAATATAATTTTGTGATTTTTAAGAAATATTTCTTAACTTTTTAAAGATGATTTAGATAAGTTTCATCATTAAATTGCTTGTCACTTCATTCACTGAAGGGAATATTCTCGTCTAGCCGTCTTCGGTCTATGATCATACTATTGATCCCTTGGGATACCTAGCCCTGTTTTTCATTAAGAATATTGCTTTTACTTAGTTTCAAAAGAGATATCGGTTTGCTTAGCTCTTGAAACTTTTCAAAGTTAAACCATTTTCAAAGTTATTTGTCAATATGTAACAACGTGCTTTTTTGTTTACATGTCTCGGAAAGTTAAATCTTCATCCGCCCAATATCTTAATATATTTTAACGGAGAAGAGTTGTTTTTACCTGCAATGTGCAAAAAAACTAAACAAAATAAACTAAATCTCGATTAAAACAGCGCATCACCGCAAAGATTCACATAGTTTAGACAGTACATAGTTTGTTCAAGTAGTTTCGCTTGATAAGATATTTTCAAAGTTATCCTATTAAATCCACTAGCTAAATTATAAAAAATGTAAGTGACTATTGACATAAATGCCATGATATCAGTAACGAAAAGTATAGCAAGCAATACTTTGATATGTTTTTAAATATGAGCTCATTGAAATTGTATTTATCTAAGCAAAATCAAGTGCAATGCAGAATATATTTCGCTTACATCTTTGTATCCGACTTTGGTGTGTTGCATTTCACTGTGTCGCCCAAAATTCAAGAAGTCTTCATTAGTTGTCCGTTTTCGGTTTGGAAATATACGGAGTACCTTTTTCATGAGCAATATTTCCATTTATTCCGGAAGTACTTAATATCATCTGAAGCTGATGTCATTGAATATTATTGAAATATGCAGTCAATATCAGATTATTTTTGATGAATTTCAAATAAAAAATCTTGATGTTCCATTTGTAATTATCTGTTTAAATTGACATTATTTGAAAATCAATCGGAATATTTTTTAATAAAATAAATGTTAATGTAATAATGACGATACACAATAATCAATCAATCAATTAATTCAATTCAATTAATGAATAAAGTTTAAATTCATCGTCGTCTGCAGGAATACATATACGTAGGTAAGGTACCTACTAAAAAGATACCAAATAAATAAATAAATTACAAATTACCTACTTATTTTATCATTTTATATCATTCGTTTATTATTTCATATTTCGAAAATGTAAATGGTTTGCTCTAGGTACCAGTTTTATAGCGACGTATGTGCAACCCCAAAAAATAAATATTGCGTGTTCTCTTAAAATTACAGCTGTCATTTTTCCGTGTTACTTTTAGCACTGAGGTTCAATTCATTTTTACAGCTAATTGAGCGAGCGTTAAGCGAGCGTCTACTTTTGGCTTCTTTTGGCACGGACCTCTGTTTTTTTTGTGTGTTTTTCTGTTAACTGCTCGTATACAGGTCACAGTTTTTCTCCGATCAAGCTGAAATTTTGCACACATGTTCGGACCATCCCTGCGCGTTGCAGACCCAAATTTTTTTGAAATCCGTTGATTGGTTCAAATTTTGAACCAAAGTTTTGAGTTTTGAAAAAATTCTTTTCCGATTGGTAGGTCCGATCTATTTGAAATTTTGACATGAGATTGCAACCAGCATTATCTTAAATCATACAAAGTTTGAGCCAAATCTTTCAATTGGTTGTAATTAGTTCGATACTGACTTGTATTAAATTTGCTACTTAGACAGATCATTCTTTTCAATGTCGTATCCGTGGTCTCATGTATTGTTCCTGATATCCGGTCTGTGTCATTCACTCATTGTGTTGACCACAAACCCTGCGGGAGTTGCAGCTACCCTTTTACATCCGGGCAAGACAGGTAGTTGCTGGTGGATTGTTTGGTCTACATTTCGGTGCTCGTGCTTCAACGCGTTTCTCTGAGCGTTTACCGTTTGATCGATCTTTGCATGGACATGTGCATGTGACGATCAACGCGTTTCTCTGAGCGTTTACCGTTTGATCGATCTTTGCATGGACATGTGCATGTGACGAAATTCAAGAATTATTGGCTTTTAAGGACACTTTCGATTGACAGAATTTCGGTTCGAGGTGTTGCGCGTATCCGTGCTCGCTCATCAACGCGTTACACAGAGCGTTTTCCTAGTAATTGAAAATACTTATTGAAATTTCATGCCACTTGTTGGGATTGGTGTGATTTGGAATATCAGCTTATTGTGAAACATGTAACACACCACTATTACCTGATATGCCTCGACAAGGAATGATTTTCTAAATAGAACGCTGAATTTAAAGTTACAATTAAACATTTTAATAAT
The DNA here is from genome assembly GCA_934045905.1 of Leuctra nigra. Taxonomy (NCBI): domain Eukaryota; kingdom Metazoa; phylum Arthropoda; class Insecta; order Plecoptera; family Leuctridae; genus Leuctra; species Leuctra nigra. The sequence continues at coordinate 8,181,964 of OW203763.1, read as the reverse complement.
TCGAATTTAAATGTATTGTTCGGGTATCTCCACGAAATATTTCAATTTGTGGGATTTGTAGTATATTCTATAAAATATTATAATGGTGGCGTACAGTAGGACTTATATCGTTATAAACACCATGAACTTGAAAGTGTCAAGAATGAATAATAATATGACTTGGAAGACACACTGTGCACAGCAGAACCCCGAGTTCGAATGTTTCTGGATGATGATGAGATCAGCCAGGATGTGCCATTGCGAGATGATATGTTCCTTAATGCCTGACAACACATATGTACTTCCTGATTAGGTAACTAGATGTACCTTGTCATTTACGAGCTCCTACTTTGCGATCGCTTCCATTATTTCGGCTTGCCCAGAAACATTAATCCAGGATTTAGATATCAAGCACTGATCAATCCGAAGTATTCACCATTGTTCAAATCTATCCAGCACTTATTATTTGTTCTTGTACATATTTTTTTAAACATTATTGCACTAAAATATTTTGACTTGCATGTAATTCACACGTTAATGGGACGTTATTTTTTTTCTCCGAGGAACTGAATGCGGATTCTTTTCTGGAGGCTTATTCTAGAACGATTTCCCAATTCAATTCTGATGGAATTCGGTCACGGCCACCAGAATTAACATTGCAAAAAATCGAATGCCATCAGAATTGCGAATTCCTAGTTCTAGAATAAAGCCTCTGTTCATTTCTGTAAGTAATCAACCGTTTTACAAGGTACGTGATAATTGATATTACGAAGGTCATCTGTTCAAATCGTGGTATTAAAACAGTCTAAAATACCATAATATTATGCTAACACAGATAATTTTAAATCACAAATCCATTTTATGACACCAGTTGTAATATTTATATAGTACTGAAACCAGTGATCAATTTATTTGCCACAATCAGTTTTATTCAGTGATTCCCCGTAAAAATACGAGCCAAGTAGCTCAACTAAATAATAAAAAAACGGCCAAGTCAAAAGTTCATTCAAAAATAATTTTTAAAATAAAAAAAATAAAAAATTGGCGGATCGTTTTTATTAGTGCAATTAACTTACTGATATTTATTTCTGGACAATACACTTCTGTAATATCAGAATGGAAATTTTTTTATATCACTACTTTTCAGTGCTGAATTTTTATATTTCCTATATATTTTATTAGTTGGAGACGTGTCTGGTATTTTTAGACAATGTGTTTTTCATGTGGGTACAATTATTACATCAGACTGCACAACTCTTTAAAAATGACCTATATTGTCACAATGTGATAGAATTGTCATAAATAGGACAGGATATCGTACATATTGGCTTGACTTTCCATATCGCAGTGTATACTTGCATTTGAGCGTGTGTTCTATTACCTCTACTTAAGATTTATTTGGACTTGAATAATATTATTTCTCCTAACTCAATACGCAAAACTCAGCAAGCAAAATATATTTGTAGTACCTACCTATTACCAACAATATTGTTAGCAGCAAGCTATTTAATCGAATGGGAGTTTTTAAAATCAACATCAATAGCGTACCATTTTCCTTCACGTTGTCGATTGCAAATGACAGTTATGTTCAGTGTCCACTTGTGTTATCTTCCTTTTTCAAATGTCATATATTTTATCTGCCGACATGTCAAAAAGCGCGTAAAAAGTCAACGCCAAATGTTATCTTCTCGGAGGAAAATGACAGGCACGAGACGATTCTATCAATGTGACACCCAATACAATAGTCCCAGTAAACTTGATGGCACAGTAGGCAAGAGAGATTTGAAAAGAGTAGGTATTACATAAAAAATTGGAGAGATGCTAAAGTTCCGAACCTATCTGATATGAAAATGGTGTTTTATAATAACCTTCTCGTTTCGTATAAAACATTTATTAGACTCGGAAAACACTTTTTTTTTAATTATTCATCGCAGCAAATAGTCTAAACATCAGTAATGATATGAAGAATGTATTATACAAAATGTTGAACTATAGTAGAAATAATATGATAATATAAGAACATTCAGTATATATGTAACATTTTAATATTCAAGTGACCGTTAAAATAATTATTAAATATTAAAGGAAAATGCTGTTAGCTTTATTGTAATGAATGTTTCAACACGACTAGATAAAAGTCAGTAATCGCGATCCAGTTTGAGTTCTCTAATGAATGAGGTGTCTTTATCTCGATCTCAAATGCTGAGATAGTTCCCAATGAGTACGCGACAACCGCCGCCATTTACAGATCCATTTCGAACATTTCAGTTTCAAACTCTTCCCAATCACTCACAGATGCAAGCAGCTCTAGACGATGTAAACGCTATTCAAAATGAATGTGAGTTTTTTTAACGAAAACCTAAGAAAATTAATGAAACCGATAAAAAAAATTGAAGAATTTGAACATGTTGATTGGTATGATTATAAATGCAGTTGTGTGGCCAATAAAAATAATATTGAGAACGACACCAGGAGAAGCTATCCATGAGCGTAGAAATGTCCAATTAGTACTGCCCCTTAATTGGATGACACCACGATCAAAGTAACATGGCTTTGTGCTCAGATCTTCACACCAATGTCAGCCTCTCTACCAGCTAATTATTCAGATCCAACATGCAATGTATACCTTTTTCTTAGCGAACTTGAATGTAGTTATACATAATTGATGCAGGAAATTAACAAGTATTTGTCAATGCAGCTGTCGAGCAATAGCTTAATAATTTAGTTCCAACGTTCATTGGTTAAAACTCACTCACTTCCATCATCACGATTTCTCCCTCCTATTGTTCTGCCAGCGAATATTTTACAAGAAACCTGTAATTCAATTATGCATTAGACGTTACTCACTACCTGTGTCTAATGACACTTAATTAGAAACAATTGCAACAATTAATTCCTTCCTTTTGGGTAAATACGTATTTGTAATTTGCATAAAGACTTGCTGTCCGACTGTAATCTTTTAACTGCTGACGGTTCGACGTATAATCGAGACAGCGTTCATGATTGTCAAGATTTCAATCGAGTTACTCAGTTAACTTCAGTCAACTTTATGACTGTATTTTTTCAAAATTTAATCACAGGAATTTATCTCTGGTACAGACGGCTCTAAATACTTTCGATAATACCATAATATACACACTCAATTTGTTCATTATCAGTACAGTTGGCCAAATAAGCAACTCATATTTTGGTAAAATTTCATAAAATAAATGCAAATTTCGCGTAGATGCATTTCAGTACTAACGGCGCCATTTTCCATAAAAAAATAGATATTGCAATCTGATATGGATTTCTGCGTTTCCAATCTTCTTTTATCGAAGCGAAAAATGAACATTTTTATAACTTAGGCTCAAGTATTATTACAATAATACCAACATTGCAAGTGAATATTCATGAAATAAGGAAAAGTGCTAGTGGTGAGTTTTATTAAGATTTTAAATAACTGTAATATTTCAGACGTTTAGACTTTTAATCGCCCGTACTTAACTTGGTGTATTACTGAGTACTAAACCCTTTTTTTTTACACATATACTTTACAAAATGAATAAGTACGACTAGCACCAGATCCAATCAAACAAAGTAGAATGTCCAATTGTATTGAACGCACAACGTCATTAGGGGCGCTTCTAATACTTTAGTTTTCATTCCGCATCAAAAGCAACAAACGGCAGAGGTATTTACTTTCGATCTTGAATGCGACCAAACCGCTTCCACCCTGACTTGGTATGGTAATATAAGTGAGCCGTAACTGTATATATATATATATATATCTGTATATATATATACACCAAACCGATCTTATGAATATGCAAATGTTTAAGTATCAAATTGCCGAGTGAGTCTTAGATGGATTGATGGCGAAGTGGAAGAGAACGTGGAAATGGGTTGAATCTTTGACAAACAATTTAAACGTGCATTCATTAGGAAAATCAATATAGGTTTAGGAAACATAGCGCTATGAGATACAGAAGGTGTGAAGAAATGTTGTGAAATTATAGGAGATGTAGCTTGCAATGTTTTTTGTTATTTCATTGTTAGACGATAACAGACTCCTTTCACCAAGAAATAAGAAAGCACGAAATGCTATAAAATATTGATATTATCTTATTCTTACACAGGCGCGTAGGAAAGGGGGGGATGGGGGGTAATTCCCCCTCCCCCCCCCCCACTCGAGCTGGCTGACCCCTCATTCACCATACAAAATTAAGTTTAGTGACCAAGAATCACTTAAAAATTGATTAAATTCTAAAAAAAGGCCTGCGGGTCAAAAATAGGGAGTTATTTGTTGTAATTTGAGCAGTTTAGCAACCCAGAATCAATTTTAAAATGTTTATATTCGAAAAAGTACCTGCGGGGTAACAATTGGAGGGTTTTTTGCTTCAGTTTGTGCATTTTAAAGCCCCAGAATCACTTTTAACTGGGTTAAATTCTAAAAATACGCCCTGCGGGGTTAAAAATAGTGGGCTTCGCCCCCCAGACCCCCCTTCCGGGTGTCGCAATCCCCCCCATGATGAAAGTAGTTCCTACGCGCCTGTTCTTACAGAATTGTTTTCTGTACCAGACTGGGCAACTTAAAAGATTTCTTCATCTTTCATGTCTATGAAGATATTTGTGATATTTGTGATGCTGCTGACTTTCTTAATTTGTAATAGTTTCGTGAATTTAATTGTCTCAATTCAGCAAGGTGACCACGACGTAGACTCGTATTTAAACACTAACAAGAAAGCAGAATAAAAGAATAAAAAGCAAATTCATAAAGTTTACACACAGGGCCGATTGCTTAAAACTAATTTTTTCCTTCTAACTGCGACCGTTTTCTTTTTTGAAACACATGGTTAGAAACTTATGTATAAGGTATGTATATAAGTATCCCCATAAAAGCACAATATTTAAAATCAGCCAAATATCTTAGAGTAAAAGAAATAAATATTCGGCACCGGACCGGAATGATATCCAAAAAGGTCCGTTTACCTCTTTCCAAAACTCTCCATACCATTTCTTGATCATCATCGCCCATCTATGACCTAACTGTTAAGTCCTAATACATAATACGACAAACTAGATAAGTTTTAATCTATAATGTGCCACCTTGAATTGACATCAATTCGGGAAGGTGATAAGATATGACAGAATATCAATAAAAGTGTGTTTCGCTTTGTAGGTTGTGTTGGACACAAACTTGCACTTTGTGGCAGGACAAGAAATATTTATTTTAGAATCGGTAAAAAATAATTGTATCATCAAAAATAATACATCACTGGCAAATACCACTAACTAAAAGTGTAATACGGGGCAAACCTACCCGCAAAAAGCATCAATCACCCTTCTGGTGATATACAGTTGTGAACTATCTTGAATGTCACTGCATTATATAAATCTAGGTCATTTTAGTTTACTCCTATAGTTCGAGACATACGTATTAGGTCATGAGGACTGGAAATCTATATTTCAATAGTTGAATACAATGCAAAATGTTATCGAAATATATCAATAGTTATCGGAATGGAAGTCAGAAATAGTCTGGCTGATTCCCATTGAGTTCTCTGGTAGTTTATTGAATTATTTTTGCTCGAATATTACATCCCAAAGAAATTTCTCTGAAGATTTAATAAGTGATTTAGAGTTTGGATTATACGTATGTTTGGACTGGTATGATATCGTATACTATCCTAATCTATTTCTTCAGCATTGAGCCCGATGCTGCACGTTGCACACTCAGAGTTTCCATTTCAAAACGAGCTTAGAAATACGAATCGCATACTTCTGAAAATATTATTGCTTTTATTTGGGATAGAAAAAGAACAAATCTATTCATACTCCAATATGTATCCAATACCGTGTTTGTTTTAATCACGTATTTCTTGTTCAATTTGAAATATGGATATCCCAACAGTTGCTTGTTTTAGAGAACATTGGAAACGAATTAATAGCAGTGAAGAATGTATTTTGGGAACACGTAGAATATTTTGTGTTAGGAAAAAATGTTTGAGTGCGGAAACAGCGTCCCAAAAGTCCAGGGCTCGAGCTTGAAAAAGGGGTTGATATCCGCTAACATTGTTTCTTTTTTCTACCCAGTAACGATTAGACTTTATATTACTATAAGGGCTTCTAACAATTTGTATAGAATTTTCGTTTTTCCCAAGTGGGACATTTTCCTATGTTTTGCTTCGACCCGTGACGGTAATTTCTCCTGGTTTCAACCTTCTCTTTCTAGCCGGTCATTGGCCAGGACGTTCCAATCTCAAGCAAATGTTCACCATTTCCCGCTACCCGCTCTACATCAGCATAGGTTGTACGTTGTAGAATGTTACATGATTTACTTTTAATAAATATAAAGAGCACATATATTCACGAAATTATAACTTTATAGTGATATTAAAGGGTTTCGCGTACGATATTCATTTCAATTTTCTAACGCAGGCATAAAATGTCACGCATTTTATTTCTTACACGAATTTCCGCTATATAAGTTTCGTTCCATATAAACGTTCTAGTAGGTTTCTGGTTCCACTTAGCTTTAATGCCATCTTCCATAACATTCAATGCTCGATGGATTATTTTACTATTTTGAACTTCTTAATGGAAATGCAATGTTTTAGTGCATTTGTATATTTTTATTATGAGCACATCTTAAAACTGTACAATAAGTTTGAATCATAGTGGGTCATTGAAGGCAATGGCCCAATGCAATGCAATGCAATGCCAAGGCAATGGTCTTACATTGCAATGAAACGTAGTCTTAAACTTATGAACTTAGTAGTCGTAGTGTCTTCCTAGACACTATATTGATGCGTTCACAATGGTTCACAATTAACGCAACAAAAATGTTAGCTGGGTCAAAGTTTTCCTTTATGTCTAAGTTAAAGGCATACTTTTAAGTTCAGGTATGCATTGCGAATATATTGTTATGAGTCTTCAAATTGTGAATAAACGTAGTACATTTTTATTCACCAATTAACAGCAGAAAAAGCTTGATACCTTTTCGTGGACCATCGAGTTAAAGTTCCTAGTTATCTTATTAATTATTGCTTTGCTGTGCAGAGCTCAATACTTGCAGATATCTGTGGCATTTCGTTCTGACGTGCTGAAAACTTATCTTTTATATAACACTATATCATGCACCTGATACAATATCAAAATATTTTCTTTTCCCTCGAACTTATATTTTCCTGGTTAAATAAGTTTTCAAAGGCTGTTGTTTGTGTTTGTGTTGGTATATGAAAGTCTGGGGTTTGGTGCCTCGAAAGAGATTTGTGTTGGGTTGAAGTGAGTAGGGTGGTGGGGGGAAGTGAAACTAAATTGTGTGTGACTGTTTGACAGAATGAGGATGAGCTACAGAGAGGGGATGAAAGGTCACAAACTTGGAAAACAATATAAAATCACTTCTTTTTTAGGATTGTGCTCAGACTGCGAAATTCGTCTTCAAAGAAAATTTTAACGTGTTTCGAGTTAAGCAATTGCGAATATGGTTGGTCATAGAGAAAATGAATATGTCAGAGAAGAGACAAGCTAAAGATATTATGCCGTATTGAAGATGAAGCATCTAATATAAATAATACAAAGTAACACACTGTTTTCGAGGTGATTATCATATTAAGGCCTTACACCATATATTCTATAATATGATACACAACGGTGTACAACCAACTACCGGAAGAATATTTGTTATGTTTCTCATACATTTTGAAGACATAATTCTATCATCTTTTCACCGGTTATCCCAAATTAGATCCCCAAGGAATTCATTAGGGATACATTGTTATCTCCTCCCCGAACACAAGTAAAACTCCCCAGTCCAATCTGTCCCCAGCAGAGGTAGAGACCAGAGATTGAGATCTCTTCGAGAAGAACTTCCCGTCCAAACCAGTGGCCTCTCACAACTTCAACTTGATGTTAGATAATACGCCGAGAACATCTTGGCCTAAATCACTGTGGTGAATTAATGAGCAGTCATCTTTCTTCAAATCTTAATGAGATTAATTAAAATTAAACTGTGTTCGCGACTCATCTTATATAGAAGAGTTTTGAATGTCAAGATTGCGAAATTCAAACTATTAGGATAATTGGATGGGTGGGGAAATGGCTCTTGGGATATCATTCTTATAGGCCATTATTTGTCTGGAAATCCCTTTGAAATATGTAAGCTATGCTGAGTTCTTATAGAAACCGTGTTTAAGTTTATCATCGATTTGAATGTTTGCTCTAACTTCCCATCCAATTTATACCAATGGGAACACTGTTTGAATGTATAGCTATACCAAGTAACCTTATGCGTTCAGTGATTACTATTGTTAATGTTATTTATACACCTCAATTGTGTAGCATTACGTGGTTAATTATTACAAATGTCACTATTAATAAAGCTGAAAAAGCTGAAAAAGTGAACCAGCATCAACTTGATTAAACGGTTGATTGAAATCAAATCATTGTTCTCCGAAGCGGTTTGCTCTAAGCCAAGATGCACTCAGCTAATATGAAACTAGAAAGATGTAGTAGGAAATTCAACCTCGAAGACGCTGAATGTCGTCTAACACACACTTCTTTTCTAATTACAGACGACTGTTCAATACGCGGGTGGAGCCGAGTTGATTTCAAATATTTCTTGTGGTGAGTTGAAACTTTTCGTAACTTCTACACTCCTCGTAGACATTCGAACAAATTCAACCTAAACTTGGATCTCGGTTCTTTCCAAAGAATGTGTTTTCCCGAGTTATAAAAGCAACTTCATTCAGTTTACTTTTTTCTTCAGAAGGTAAAAATCTCTGTTTTCATGACTGTTTGCTGGGATCTTTAAAAGAGATTTTTCAATCCAAAATGAAGACAAATAAAATACTAAATCTTATATGTATATCTCTTCAAGTTCATTGCTAGAGCTTTATCTCTAGTGTCATAGTAAGCTTGTGTGAGTAGGTGGGTGTGTTTGGATGTGGGGGAGGGATGGGGACCAACGATTACTGAGAGAGATTGATCATTTTTTCTCTTCGTATTTTGTTGAGTTGACATAGGTTCGTGTGGCCTGGCCATGTTCACTGGTATCAACTTTTCATAAGAGCTATATGATCGATCATGAGGCTGCTCTATGGCTCTACGCTGTGAAAGGTGTAGAATGATTGAATGGAAAACACTGGAGTTTTACGTACCGAGATTAGATTTCAAGACTGTTATATCTTTGTTGGCAAAACACGAGGTAAAATCTCTGTCTCGGTTGAAGTATTCATTTCGAGGTGCAAATATCTTGGCTGTGTATTCGTCCTTGTTAATCGTCTTCGAAGAAGTCATGTTCCGAAGTGAGCTGTGGATGAGAGCAATCTGCATGTAGATATCATTGCCATTGATCCAGCTTCTCGTAGCGGTGACTTCATGGATCCGACCATCAGATTTGAATCACACACAAAGTGATGAGGTGGACATGAGAAAAAGAACGTCTACATTCCTACGATAGGTACCTTAAAGAAGCATCATTACTAGTTTGTTAAAAGTTTTTTTTTTACAAAATTTAAGATTAGTGAATCATTTATATCTATTTTGAGTTATCATCTTTACTGTCCATAATCGCGGCTCGCTCATTATGTACTATCAGTATCATCGATCATCATCAATATAATAATATAATATCATACTTACGCATTACATTTAGTTGTTACCATTTATAGTAAGTATTGAATTCATTTTAGGTTTTTGTTTGCTCAAGCAATTATCGCTTCATGTTTGTTATTTAAAAGTGTTACTATTCTTATTTGTCTTTATATTCTCCATACTATACAACTCTATCAAAGTGGCAATCACTTACGCTGACAATGCTTTATTAGTATTAATTAATGTGTCTCCCTATATAAAATAAACCATAGTACTTGAAACATATTTGTGGTATCTTCCATATTTGAGTAAGCTATTACTAAATGTGGCCTCGAATCAGTCTGCATGGGTTGGAATTAAACGTCCATAAGCTATACCTGGGATACAGCGTCTTAGAGCACAACTTTCCGAGAAGAGAAATGTTTCATGTGTAATGAAAATGTTGGTCCACACCGGAGAAGTGCTGCTTTTAAACCTCTCTAATACAAAAACAGCAAAAAAAGTTACTTAAAATAAAATTGTAGATGAGGAAAAAACTTTTTGTTCCTTTAATTAATTAAAACGAAACCGTGAAGGGGCATATAACCGTTTGTTTGTCTTATTGTGAACAAGACTTGAGACGAGGGGTTGGTGGAGACTCGACTTAGTGTCTTCTTCAAGTGGCCCTTGTTTTTGCGAGACTTCAACTCGTCTTGATCTCAACCGTGGCTAACCAAGACTAGAAGAAGTTAGATTAGCAATGCATTTAGGGAATACGCAGGTGCAGGAACTGAAATGTATGCATTTTAAACTATTTAATATTCAACTATTTTGGGAAGAAATTAAATGTAGAAAGAAAAGTTATAGGCTCCAAATCGGAATACGAGTACATTGACAAACATTTTACAATAAAATGTATCTCCGAAATTGCATTTCGATTCATTTAACCTTTATAGGTTGCTACTCGCAGACCATGAACTTTGCAGCATCAGGAGAAGATAGAACTAGTAGGTTTATCTGAGAAGTGAGTATCTTGAGTATCTTGAGTAAAATCAGTTTTTGTGCGTCGCACTGTTCTGCAAATAAGGTAATGGCGATAGATACATGCTTAATAATAAAAGGTAGACGATAATGAAGAATAGATCAGGATGGACGGTAGGAAGGAGGTGGTCGTGGTCTATTTGTAGCTAGCATTACCAACATTGCCTCTCGAATTAGGGAAGCCACGAACAAATCTCGTTCAGGAAGGACGGCCGCTGAAGTCGCACCCGGGACTTCCGGGGTTCAAGGTACAGCGTTACCACAAGAGCCAACAGAATGAAATGGTGTATGCCAGTACATTGCATGTTTGATAACCCACAAATCAGATGCACTTTTGTATTGACGGAACAAGTTGTCTCAGACTTAAGAGGTGCCGAGTTCGTCACCAGCCGTCCTTCCTAACTGGGGACCTTTCCGGACGTTTCATGACTTTTCTCAGTCTGGAGTAAGTGCTGGAAATGTCCCCTGTTCCCTACATTGTATGCGACTGAATACAATACAACTACATAACAATACAATATATTTGGCTAGGTACCAAGTTCAGACATACGAGGTATGTTCAAAAAGTAGCCGAACTTTTTGAATTACGGGCTAATGGAGATATTTAGTGATACAGCATTGTATTGTATTGCAGCATTGTATTGTATTGTATTGTTCAGCATTATATTGTACAGCATTGTATTGTATTACAGCATTGTATTGTACAGCATTGTATTGTATTGTATTGTTCAGCATTATATTGTACAGCATTGTATTGTATTACAGCATTGTATTGTACAGCATTGTATTGCGCAAAACCATCTCTATGTCCCCACGGTCGCGGATTGTTGACATCTCGTTTAGTTGTCGTGATATTGCTATTTGAGTGCAACGTGTTTAGGTGTCAGTACCGATTTTTTGAAATGTGCGATTTTCTGGAACAAAGATGCAACATAACATTTTGCGTGAAACTGGGGAATATCTTGCCATGGTTATGCCAGGTCATGATATTTTGACTGGAAAATTGAACATGCATCGAGTTGCAGCAAAATGTGTTCCTCGTGTGATGGCCGAACATCATAAGGAAACTCGTATGGACGTGTTCGCCAACTCCTTGAACAATCCATGACGATGAAACATGCATTCAAAGGATCATAACGGGAGACGAAAGCTGGGTTTAGGGCTACGAAATTGAGGCAAATATTATGGTATTTTTGTACGGTATTTTACGATTTTTTCGGTAAATTATACGTTGCATTGTTGCTCCAGAAATCGCATATTTCAAAAATCGGCACTGACACCTTTTCACTGAAATAACAATATCACAAAAACTAAATGAGATATCAACATTCCACGAACGTGGGGTTACAGAGGAGGTTTTGCGCAATACAATACTGCCAACCGCATATAAATAAGTATCTCCATTTGCCCGTAATTAATCAAATCGGTTACTTTTTGAACAGACCTCGTATTATGTACTGTCTTTTACATAAACATAATGTGTGCAACGCTCAGATATGTTTGTGTAGGTATCGTATGTATTTTCTCGCATTACTTCATCGTTATATATAATTATAAATGTACATACCTACTGATAATGTTTCACCCACATTAAAACCTGTTGGATTTTAAGTATTGTTTGCTTTTGACTATCTATTCTCTAAATAGAGCTTCAAAGGATAGAAGTAGAATTTCAAAGAAGGATTATTTCAATTCTACAAGAGTGAATACTGGAAAATATTATAATAAAAAAGAAAGTTTTTTCCCAAAATGAATGGAAAAGGGTGTATTCCAAATATATCCATGCTTTTACCTTTCTACCTACTTTAATCCGTTATATATCTAAATGTATTTTGTTTTAAGTTAAAGAGTGGGATATAAAAGCACGTCAGTCGCGTCGAATATAGCGTCTGGAAAGAGAAGGGATGAAAGAGGATTTAGCTTACTGGCAGATCAAGAATATTGCCCGAGGAGCTCTGCAAAGTGTTTGTTTACTTGTTTTTCTGTCTAACTGTATGTTTGTTTTGCTGTTCACTTAGCGTTCTCGGAGAAAAGAGCTCTCGAAATAGTAGATAAAGTTAAAAAGTTTCGCCGTTTGATGAAAAACAAAGTTAAAGATGATTATATTCCATTTTGTCCTGGCGGGCGTGAGAAAACTAGCAATAAATATAAATTATAAATGTTAAGTGCTTATTACATTGAAGCATTAACAAATCTAGTGCATTATCTATATTTTAAAATAGCTTTGTTACATTCCTATTCCTATCACATGTATTTATCCAGTTTAAAAGTCGAATAATTTATTCAGGTGGACTGTCACAACTTATTGTTGCGCGTAGCATTTAGAAGCAAATAAAATTTAATTAGCCAGTTTCTATTTTTTGATGCAGAAATAAACGAAACACAGACGGGAATCTATACATGCGCGTGGAGGCGTTCTAAACTCCCATCTCCATTCCCCCGGACACTGAACGTGTGCTTTCTGTTCCCAGATTACCCTGCCCCATTCCCCCCGCCCCCTCGTCTCTTCCACTGCGTCATTAAAAACGCTCATCAATACTTTTACCGCTTAACAGTGCGTCGTTAACCTTCATCGAGGAAATAAGGGTTCCCGAGCACGAGACTGGTCTGGTTACTGATTATATTCTGACGTCGACCAATCAACCAAAGAAGACGCTATATGTGCACGCAAGCCCGGCGAACACTGCCATCAGCTGAAATTGCAATTGCTTGCAAGCAAGAAGCAAGATAATGCTGGGGGACGTGATAGGAATGAATTGGAGGAAGAGGATGAAATCTTCATTGCTACGAGACTTGTGACTGAAATTTCACGCATTTCATTTTCAAGTATGCCATATTTTCAACCCACCCCATATGTGGGGGGGGGGTATCACGTATTGATTAGATTCTATGCGAAGTCAACATGACCTGCCAACTTTTGTAATAAAGATGATCTAGATATGAAATTATTTTACGAGATAAAAACTGTCTTGAGAGGCACATAATATTAACGAGTTCATTTTATTTTACAACTTAACGAATTTCTGCGAAATTTGTATATTTTTTATTTGGAACTGCTTGTGGCATTAACTGGTTCAATTTGTGAAGATTACAAGTTATTAACTCGAATACAGTCCGTAGATCCGATTATTAGATCGAATATGGCTCTGCCAAATGTTCTTCGAGTGTTACTAATTTACCAACATTCTATATTAAGCTTCAGATCCATTAGAATGATTTGCCACACGAAACTTTGGCGTTCAAAAGTTAAAACTTGTAAAGTAATTAATAAATCTTGAACACCGTGCAACCTAATTTTGTATTATGTATAAGGTATGCAGTAGGGCACATTCTTTTTCTCCTTGTAGTGGAGATTACGGGTTATATACGTTAACATATTTCCTTGAACTCTAACCCCCTTAAACTGATGTTTCCTTAAAAACTAGATCCTCAGTTTGCGTCTCGAGACCCCATTTCTATCTTCCGCACGGATTCTCTTGCTTCAGCTAGCTGGCGAACTCCCTACACCCCGCTCCCACTCCCACTCCCACTCCTCTTCACAGTTTCCAACCCAAACCCATAGACTCAACGCTAATGCATTTGGATGGCAAACATAATTTGTTTGGAAACCACGAGATTGCGTATAAATTAGGCAAACTGTGATTTTCCACGTTCCAATGGAATCATGGAATGAGAAACAACAATAAATTACTCAGAAAAGTCGTCGAAACCTGTAAAATCTTTTAAATCACCGCAGACGTAGTTTACTTTATACGAATACTATATTCCTAGCGTCGAAGCTTTTTATTTTTGTCTCTCACCCTCTCAACTCTTTTTTGGCACGTGGACGTGACATTTGAATTGTTCCTGGAGTTAGCGCAAGGCCCGTCTCATGCTTTATGCAAAATCAGATTCTCGCCATTATTAATATTTTAATAAAGCAAATAAGAATTTGTTATTCTTCAATATTTGGGAATGTTTTTAAGACGTAAGAAAACATCTTGAAGCGAAATGTTACATAAATTATTCACGTCGCTGAAATAACATTTTCGTCACTTAGTCTTCCAATTTTAAAGAAGTAACATTAAGAAATACACGTGGTTTTTAAAAGCCTTGTAAAGTATTGATAAACTAACAGACTGTTAAAGTGGTAATCCCAGGTACGTCATTGGTTGTTGCCATGACAATATGATCTTATCCACTGTTAAACTTCTGATGAACAGAACATTGAAAAACTAGTCAGAAATAATTTTTATTCACAGTGTAATTTAAAAAAATACCGTTCGCCGATATTTTGTATGATTAAGGCGTTAGCGAAAAGTTGGAAATTTTAATTAACAAAATAGACAATAAGAAATATTTATTATAATATATTAATAATAGAATATGAAGAATGACTTTGTTTTATTATTAAAACTTTCAATTTAATACGGTGTGTAGAAGATGGATTTGTTCTTAAAAATAAATGGCCTATATAAGTTTCGTAAAAGCTTATAGAGAATCTTAAAATATCTGTCATGCACATTCTCTTACAGAGTTAGGACTGTTAATAATTCATTCCGACGTATCAGAGAATGGCACTATTAACATTGTAATATTTAACATTTAATATTTTAACTACTTTTTTCATAACACAACAACAAATCTAGAATTTAGTCATTACCAGTTTATGAACCTCTAACCATTCGCATGGAATTCCTCTGCTTTCTAATGAATATATTACACAATTATTTGATAGGCTAAGAGGAGAGGAAAGTTTCCGTGCGGTGTAAGTTAGTTGACGTGGCGCCTATAGCACTGCAGAGGGACGGCGAGGCGCCGGTGGCTGTAAGGGATGTGGTGACTGGAGAGTTCCATCTTGAGCTCACGCGGATCAGTGAAGCATATCGGTGGTCTGATGTGGCTCACATTGGGGGAAGGGAGGGGGGGGGGGATAGCAACTTTAATTATGAAATATTTTAGATCAATCACAACCTAAAGCTCAAATTACATAGTGCTTAAAATTTTACCTACATTATTGAACCAATACATTGATATTATTAAGTTTAAATATTGTTAAATCGGGTTATTATATTAGTAAATAATGTTTAAAATAATGTATGCAATTTTAATACGTTTTCAATTATTAAGTCGAAAGTTGATTTCAAACTAGAGCAAGGATCATTTCCTGGTGGCACATTGTTGGTTCATGCCTCTATGATTATTCCTTGACAGAACACAGTAGTTAGTTATATAGAGAGTCGATTATTGGCCAAGTCTAGTATTGTTAGTTGTATCTAGCAGTTTGCCAAAGCTATTCGTAGTTGCTACTATACCATGAGTGGGTGGGTGGGTGGGAGGTTGCATTGATCCACCCTCAGCCTGGTAGAGATGCTGAGGGGCCAGAGGGAGGGTGAGGTTTAGATCCACAGCTAAGGCTAAGATTTCGCTAATGGCTCAGCAATTACTTTCGCCGAGTTATAGAAGAAAAGAATTGGTCTCGCGTTTTCGCCCTCTCTCTTCCACTCGTAGATTCATTGCTATTTTCTGTCTCAGTCGCTCACGAGTCTTTGTTGCGTAGTGTATTCTTCGATAGAGTGTATTTATTATACGACTTCATGGACAACCATCATGTCCTGCAGGGTAAAAGAAAACCAGAAATCTGGTGTTTAGAAACTCATGATTTTATAAATATTAGATACATTCGGATAGAATTGATAGGAAATCAATAGAAACAAGGTGTACTACATCGAATATTTGATGACACATCTCCTCATGTATTCTTAACTGGGCCAGGTGTAGTAAGAAGTGTTTGTGTAGCCAATAGTTTAATTCCAAATTCTGATTACTTCGACGAGTCTCGAACTCTGTCGTCATTAATGTTAAACAAAACCACGGATTCATAGTAATTATTTCCTCGTTTTACCCACGCAACATTTATAATCTCCCTATCAAACAGTCTGACTTTGCGTTCCACGAAGCTATAATAAGAGAATTTGAACCCTGGCTTTAGCCCGTGAGCTTTGAAAGTGGCAACGTCACAAACTTCTGTTCCAAACACAAGTCGGGTGGCTTTTTACGAAACCACTCGAAATGCCTGGGAATAATTTTAACATAATGCATTCTTAAACTTGAAATTCAAAAATATAAAGATTTGAAATTCAAAGTGAGGCCAAGGGTACCACTGCATTTTACCTTTCGTGTGACTCTTCGTTGAAATTTAACTTTGAGACATATTATAAGAATTTAAAATTCAAACTAGTATTGAGTAAAATTCTTATGGAGGATATTGCCAAGTGTGTAGAAATGATAATTTCACGATTAAACTTGAATGTTTTCAATATTGGTCCAGTGTAGATTTGTATGCCGTGCCAGATGCCTGGTGCAAGTATCGACCAGACTCCTATCACCAACACTTCTAGTCTCTGCACTGATGCACAATAGAGCACGACTAGCAGATCAGATCAACATTAAACATAGACCGTACCGGGTTGCTTAGAACCGCTATTGGCTTGAATAATGAAAAATAAATGTTCACGAAACAAAAGCAATAACAGGTGCAGTAAAGCGGGAACTTTAATGTTGCTAAGCTATTATAAACTTTGTGATGAGTCTGCGGCGGGTGAAAGAGGAAAGGAAAGGAAAGGAAATGGAAGGATTAAGTAAGTGCGAGGGAAAGATAGAGAATTGAGAACGAAATGGGATTAAGGAAATTGGCGATTAAATTAATTAACAATTAAGGGAAAGCCTGAGACGTTTGGATTGTTTATAGGAATTATAATATATTCTCTTCCTGCTCCTTGAAAATATTGAACCTATTCTGATTCAAAACTTTTAATCCAGAAAATAATTAAATTTACTTAGCGATATCGCTATCGAGAAAACTAAAACCGTATTAATCTTTAAGAAAAAGAATAATAAATTGTAACTTTGAACGCAAGCAACCCGCAGTACACGCGCCAACTCCTAAACGCAACCCACAAAGCAATGAACTCGGCACCTCCACCTCGGTCTCAACTCCCTGGGCTTCTGCTGTGCAAATAGTCGCTTAATTGCGTACAAGCGTCTAATGCGTAACGTATAGCCGATCCACTGACAACAGAATCTTCTATACCACAACGCTTCAGTCTTATCTCATATATCTTTCAGTAGTGCCGCATGCACTAACTTGGGACCTAGTACAAAAGATGTTCACTCCTTTCTTCTCTCAGCATCCTTGATGGCTTGCGTCTCTCATACGATCTCCTCGGTTTCTATGGCCTGGAATTCTTCCTCTTGAGACCTTGCAATAATAATCGCTGTCACGAGCATCTTAGATGAGATAGAGAGAGAGAAAGTTCTGTTAGAGGAAGGGAGATATCTTTCTCCAAGAAGGATCTCATGGAATCCACGATATGCCAAGAATTTTCAACGGGTTCAGATATTTTAGCAAACCCAAACACTTGCAAAGATTAATGATTGCTTGGCCAAAGTCTATTACAAAATACCTATCGAAGATGCCTTGCTCATTTATGGACAGATATTGGTCAAGATAGCAATTATTTCAAATATTAAACATTCATTCCTGAACATGGAATTCTATGTGCGATGCCAAGTATGTATTCATTTTTGTATTCATTGTCCTATTTTCTACTCAGATTAAATGCAATTACAATTCTTCAATCATTATTAATTTTACATTGAGGTAGCGAAGAAGTACAAATTAGAAACTGACCTGATGCTATGTCAAAGTTTAAATGTATTCGATTTAAAATTATTTCAGTGAATTGTTCTTCTTATGATATTATGTCAGACCGAAATTATCTTTCATGGCTAGTTGTAGAATCTGGGTCCTATGCGCAATTATAGGACCAAGTTTGTATTCAATTGTGACGTTCTTAGAAAGTATGTTTTGCTAGGGACTTAATAAAAAAGGGATTTTGTCACAATACAGTCTCTTACAACGTCATTATATTTTACTTTTCTAACTCTTTCTTCCACATGAACTATTTCAAAATTTTAGTAACAAGCAAAAAATAACTTTATTTTATTCATATACATGGTTAAAAAGTTTGTAATAACGATGGTGGGAGTAAGAAATTGCATTTGAAAAGTTTAACAAGATAGCTTGTAAATTATAATGATGTCAGATGGGAAACGTATAGAACACACAGAACATCATTTCCAGATCAGCGATCACAATTTCCAGCAGAAACTAACTGTCATTAGGGTTGTTCAGTAAAGCTCCTCTTGGACCACGTTGGTGACGATTCGCAACAATAAAATGTCTCAAGAAGCATATTTTTTGTCTTTTTTAAGCATAATATGTCTCGGTCGAGATCGGGCAAGGAAAAGTTGAAATTACGTTCATTCTTTTCGAGCGTTTTGAATGGAAATGTTCTTCAAGAACTCTACGCTATCTTAGACTGCTTTGTTTGGAAGTGTTCGGCGCGTAATGCTACGGGCCATTGTTAAGGGGTGCTCGAACAAAGAGCACATAGTAGACGCCAAGAGGAAGATAAGAAAATTTGTATATTTCGTTCTTAATTTCAAAACAATGGTCCAATTTTCTTTTGTAAATCTAAGCCAAGTCTAACAGTAACTTTACCCGTGAAAAGGAAATCATTTTCACTAGTGGTATTCTCAAACGATCTTACGATAATACCATAATACTGATAAAATAAAAAAAAATCTTCTTCACAATCACGGTATGAAGGCCTACGGGTTTCCATGGTACAGTTTGACTGAAGTAAGAAAAAGAACGCTAAATTATATAAAGAAGCGACGCTGCAGGTAAAGGTTTCGATGAAACGCATTAAAAATGAGTCCTGCGATCTAGCATCCTTTCTCCGAGCTTCTCTTTCCATGCATGCAAGAAATGGTTTGTCGCGAGCTCCCAAGAAGGATATAAAATGCTATAGAAGGTTAAGGGTCGAAAAAGGAAGAGGGGGTGGAGAAGAGATAAAAAGAATTGGAGGTAGATTCCACTTGCACGAGGAGATAGCCTATAATATACCTTGTAGGAATACGTGAACAACAATATATAATACGGTCATGGAGCTATCTTAGAGCATCACCAACGCTTCGATCTTTAGCTTAAGGCATCAATATAGGTACTTGTAGGTAGGTAACAACTCTTTAAGTACAACGCACTGCAAGGATGAATATGCTATTGCAGAAAGAAATATCACAAAATGCTTATGTTTTAACGATGAATACAGTCAAAGGTTCCATATTTAAACTTTTGAGAAACAAGGAGGATATAACAAGACTTTTGGGAACGACAATATGTTGACAATTGAAGTGCCATTTCGTTCGAGTGGTATAAAACAAAACGAGATCGAAGCCGTGGACAGTAGTTAGGAGTTTGGCATTCTGTTGTCATGGCTGTCACATAGGAGTAAAGTGGACGCTTTGAATGGAATTCCGTTATTGAAGTCCTATATCGTAATTTAATATCGGTTGGTTGTTTCGCAATGTTCGTATTATAGAGGGAGAGAGTGGAGTCCAGCATAGACATTCCTTCGTAAGAAGGAATCTGTAGGATTAGCCCCACGCAAAGCACAAGCACTTCATTTTCATTTTTACTACTTGCCTTGCGCGATTTTGTCCGGCATTCAGTATGAAATATAAACTGATGAAAGAAAGAATTTGGAACCAATCATCATCCACTGCAGACCATTCAGAAATATCTTGAAAAATGTTCAAGTTGAATATAATGAAAATGAGATGTGGTATAGGTGTTTAGTAATAGTGGTATAGTATAGTAGTAGTAGTCGTAGTATAGTAGTAGTAATATAGTTGATAGCTGCATTATAAACATAACGGTTAATTTTCAAAATGAGGTACATATAAAATAATAATTATTCCTTTGGCGTTGAAAAAGTGCTAGGTATATCCACTAATCTATCTTTTTACGCCCGAGAAAATCTACTTTTTCTTTGATAATATTATGTCATTTTCAAAGCCTTGTTGAGTTTGATAGTCCCTATTTCCCAAATAAAGTGTCAAAAATAAAAACACACTTTTATAGTCCATTATATGCAACATACACACGTCGCATTATATTAAAATAATAATTCCTTTTATAATTAAAGCGTTGATGGATTGGTTCAGCTGTTAGGGAAATTATTCGTCGCTCTGCATGGAGCTTTTAGTTAAAAGTTCGTTCTTACTTTGACTGTGTCTGCTCGAGATCAAACGTGTCACATGACACATGTCACGTGGCTTGCTTGTCGGCCATGACAGCAAGCGAGCAAACATTGCGAGTGAAAGGGACGTGCACGCCTCTAGGGGTGGTGACATGAAATCAACGATTCATCAGTGCTGAAAGCCGATACAGGATAATCAAGGGGTGGGGGCGACGGAAGGGGTAGAGGGTAAATAAATTACTTTTTTACAGATAAATCTTTTGCCGCTGTTCCTTCATTGATCTGGACAAATCTATTTGGTCCTTTTCCCCCTCTTTCTTTTGTAACGTTTTGATGTCGCTGTGTTGATTTTCAATCAAAGACGACGTCTAAAGTATCTTAATCAATTGCAAAACAAAACAATCCAATTAGGCATCACGAGAATCGACGATTCTTTGGGGTGGCATTTTTTTCTCATCATTTCTTATTGGAAGACGATTGTGTAAAATATAGATTATTGCCGTATCTTTAATCAGTTTAGTTGGTTTCCCGAATCTAATATAATTGTATTAAATTCTATGACTCGCGGGTTTGAAGGAGTACAAGTGAAATATGACACATCATTATAGATGTTTTATTTTAAATGGCTCATTTACGTGGGTACTTCGTTTTATAATTGTATGTATTACTTGATTGAATTCATTTCAGATTTCAGATTGTTTATTTGTTACAAATAGTATAAATACAGGGGGTAACATCTTAAAACTAATGATTCGTATAACTTCTTAGATGGATAATATTTGTATTATAATTACGGCAAGGTATGAAACTATTATGTAACATGATATTATTAAAATATTCATAATATTATTACTTCCATTCAAGTCTTATGTTTTTCAAAACGAACGCACCGCGCTCTCATATCTACGTTATCTATCATTTTCTAATTGAAGATGGCCTAATGAACCTCAAGTGGAAGGTATTACTTGTGAGTGGCACCACGACGGCGACCCCTGACTATGACGACGTCGCTTTATATCGACGTCCTTTTGTCTGCCTAGTGGCGGCATCTGTGCGGCTGGTTCATGAACCACCAGAACACGTCTCGCTGGCTCACTAGCGGCGACACCAGCGCTTTCCTAGCAGACCAACGGTCAATTGGAGAACTAAATGGCGTCGCTATACTACAGACCGTTCGAAAAATATACCCATTTACCTGATTTTCACTGTGCGCCCTAGAATTTACTTAGGTTAGTCCATGTTTTTTCGGATTTAACATCATGTGGTAAACATTCATGATTGAAGGTGCAAAGTACCAGAGTACAGTAGTAACATTAATGAAAACTTCGTTTGAATACTAAATACAATGTAAATACAGAAATGTGACCACTCTTAATAATAAAATATTCACACAACCTTTCAATATATTTGTTTTTCATTTACATGCAATTGACGAGTAGTGGTGGGCGGTGCTATTTCAATCCCCAGAGAACTGATCATTGCAAAACCATCCCATGTTTATATGATGCTCTGATGGTTAATTCTGAACGGTATTACATTCACCATTTCAGAGGACGTACGGAAGCCCCATGAAATTTAATTAAAATCAGATATTTTCCAAATGCACGCATTAACGATTATATGAATGAAAAACAAATAATTTGGAATAGGTATACGCTCTTATAGAAAGAGAAAGAGTTACACGTCCATTGATGTTCATTTGAAGCAAATGCTATTTTTAGAATATAATAGAATAGAATAGAATATTATTAACAGCTTAGGAATACACTGTACATTATTGAGCGAGCGAAGCGAGCGTCTCCTTTTGGCTCTTTTGGCACGGACCTCTGTTTTTTTTGTTTTTTTTCTGTGCCTGAGGCTATACAGGTCAGAGTTTTTCTTCGATCGAGCTGAAATTTTGAACACATGTACGTAGCATTTCTGATTGTTGCAGACCTTAATTTTTTTGAAATCCATTGATTGGTTCAAATTTAAAAAAAAATATCTTTCGATTGGTGGGTTTGATCAATTTGAAATTTTGACAAATCATTACGACCAACATTTTCCCCAATCCCACAAAGTTTCAGCCAAATCCTCCCATTGGTTAAAATTTAAAAAATCTTTCGTGTGATATTTGAAATTTAAACTAGAACCGTTTGGGCGATCAACTTAAAACTTTGCATGGTCATTGGGACCAACATTATCTGTATTTTTGACAATTTTTAGACTAATCTGTGTTTAAATCCAAAAGTTATTGACAATTTACGGATATTTTGCGTGTTGGCTGTCAAATTTCTCGAAAATGTTGATCACGGCACTTCGAATCTTCATAGTTCAAAGGTAGTTAGAGTAGAAACTTTCAAACGTATGAAACTGATATGACCGTTCGACAGATCGATCTAATATTGTGTACACACACCAATATCATATGAGTGGTCCCAGGTATATTTTTGTTTAAAGAGATCCTGTGATTTTTGAATATTAACAAGGAACAGTTCAATCATAAAGGATCAATCGATCAACATAAAACTTTGCATGGTCATTGGGACTAACATTTTAGGAATATTTGGAGATTTTTATACAAGTCTGGCGAAATTCAAGAATAATTGGCTTTTAATGATATTTTCGATGTACAGAATTTCGGTTCGAGGTGTTGCGCGTATCCGTGCTCGCTCATCAACGCGTTACTCAGAGCGTTTTCCTAGTTAATAAGATATTAAGAAAAATACACATGTAGATTTTCCAGTGGCTGCTAGTCGGCTGTTGTAGCATCAAGTTTCAGTTCAGTGAAATGATCAGATTCTCTAGTGGCTTTAAATTATTCTAATTGTATTGTGAAAATAGAGCAGGCTTTTTGTCAAACACGATGTCGCTTGGATTAGTTTGGATTACAGAAGACTTTTTATTCGATTGTTTGTTTTGGTCATGTAATACGAGGTTACAGATCAAAAACCTAAATCATCCCACACAGGTTCGTATTGATTAACACCGGCAAATTCAAATAATTGTTCTGGAAAGCGACTGTAATGTTAGTCCGTGACCTGCTGTCATTCGGTCCCATGTTCTCTACACTTCCCACCTTCCATGTTGAGCCGACGCTCTTATAATTGTGTTACGCAATTAACGTGTTAACCATAGTAACACACTAACTGACGTCTATTCCACCATTCCACCCTCCCTGCCGACTATACATGGTGGCTGACGACATTGCGCAAATTGCATCGAGTCCGTACAGGCGTTAGATGAGTAGGGTTGTTGGCCAATGGGCCAATCTTATTCACCCTAAATACCAATATTGATTCTTATTGACGACCTACGAACGTATTTTATATGTTTTCGACCCTTGTCAGAAGAATTTAGTTTTTCGAATTTTCGTTACAAATTTGTACACTTGGCACAAGTAAAAATGATCGTCGGGCGAAAATGATAAGTCACAATGCTGTGAACTATAAGGAAAGTATTCACGATATTCATGAATACTCACGGTATTTATCAAGTACATGAAGTAAGCTTGATGAATTCCGTGTGGACTGGTTATAGACCACGTGATTTTCCTTGTAGTTAACAAACACAGGACTTATCACTTTCGCCAGACGATCATTTTTACTTGTGCCAAGTGTACCTAATTTTGTTATTTATATAATATGATTTTTCCGTTCTGCATTGTGTTTTTAGTGACAGGCACAAAATCTCCTGGCTTCAGTAATTGGTACTGATATTATGATCATGATACTAAGCATTATTTATAATTTACATATTTGGTTCTGGGATACGTACACGTTTCGTTAAAAATTAATACTATGCTAACAATTCGAATGTTGGCCTAGTCAAGATGTAACGTTTTGTTATGAAAACCAACTTCCATCATCATACTTCCATCATAACGCATTGATTGTTTACGTTTTGAATAGATTTATAAAAATCTTCCAATCATGGAAGCATGTCAGATCATACAAAATGAAGATTTATAAAATCGTATCCGTTAGCTTTATATAATACCATGATAATACCAAACTTCTGACATTTCTGGAATACCTACTTATCCACTGGATTGTATACATCCTCGTCCAAAAAGAAAATGTATTTGTGTTTTTTTGAAGACGTCCAGCAAGTATACATATGTTCAGAGCTAAGAAATGAGCTGGTGACTGAAGAAAACTTCTGAAGTCCCGGTTATTTTCCTGTCTGTTGCTTCATTACAGCAGACCAACACAGACATGCACGGTGCTAACTTGAAGCTTGTTAAAATATTTCGCTCTTCAATAGATCTCGTTATAAATGCACTCAAATCATCATATGACCAGTAACTAGAAATATTTTCAACAAATAACTTTCCGGGATGCGCTTCCCTATGTTTACATTTCTGTCATCAATTGATAGAACCTCGGTATACAGCCTCTCTGTCAAAGCAATTCCTCAGCCGTCTCATCTCAAGACAGGGCTTGGAGGAAGTGGTCCATGAACTGCGCTGCAATTTTACTGACGAGGTGTCGGACAGTTGACTGGAAACAACAATCTCCTTCATCTAAATGGTTTACAAAGTTAAAAATAAAATTGTGTAGAGAAATGAATGCCGGTGTTTCGTTTATCTTCATTATTTATTAATATTTCTATTAGTACACTCTTCTGATCCATATTTCAAATTCTAAAAAGTACGTTTCGTTTGCCCAGCAATTCTATCTCTAGCTAGATGCGGCCATTTTGTGCAAACCCCTCTGGGAAAGCGGAAGCGATGTTTAAACCAGCTCTACCGAGGTTTCCTGCTCCAAACCGCTGCCAAGTAGCTTAGTGGGAAAGCAAAAGGATGGGATTTTTGTTTTAACAAAACAAAACTATATACAGAAATTTTCATTGAAATACCAAGTTTTCTTATTGTATTCTTAGCGTAAGAAGCTTACTTTGATATTGAAGTGTTCTTTTAATTGCCCCACAGAAAACAACACCACGAACTGTAAAAGAGAGGCCTGTGAATTGATTCGGGGATTACAAAATGATTCCAGCTCTTTTGTTCTAAAATCTGTTGTCGATATTTTTATTTGCGGACGTGATTGTTCGACATAAAAACATTGAAAGAGAGCGTCACAATAAACAATTCAAGATAAATATGGGATTCAATTCAGCTGTATTGTTCTAAGGCAATAGTAAATGTTTTGTTTGAAGGGTTTGGTAAGGGAATACAATTTGATGGAATAATTAAGCATGATAAATTTTACATTGTTAACAATCCAACCCCCAGACACACCTGTAAATCTAATAATAGTAGACTCGTTTGGAAATTAAATATTTCTACTGATTGTAAATTGTGACCATTTATAGTATAACCAGAGCTGCTATTTTCATCGGCTGTCAACTATTTGATGATTGTTTCTATTTCATAGTATACATAAACCACCTAATCTTAAGGGATATTGAAGTGTTCTTTTAATTGCCCCACAGAAAACAACACCACGAACTGTAAAAGAGAGGCCTGTGAATTGATTCGGGGATTACAAAATGATTCCAGCTCTTTTGTTCTAAAATCTGTTGTCGATATTTTTATTTGCGGACGTGATTGTTCGACATAAAAACATTGAAAGAGAGCGTCACAATAAACAATTCAAGATAAATATGGGATTCAATTCAGCTGTATTGTTCTAAGGCAATAGTAAATGTTTTGTTTGAAGGGTTTGGTAAGGGAATACAATTTGATGGAATAATTAAGCATGATAAATTTTACATTGTTAACAATCCAACCCCCAGACACACCTGTAAATCTAATAATAGTAGACTCGTTTGGAAATTAAATTTTTCTACTGATTGTAAATTGTGACCATTTATAGTATAACCAGAGCTGCTATTTTCATCGGCTGTCAACTATTTGATGATTGTTTCTATTTCATAGTATACATAAACCACCTAATCTTAAGGTGGTGCAAGCGAGAGCGATTTTGCTGCATTTTGTAGACACTCTATTGGATACGATTGGAGACAAAATGGGTTGACGAAATGATTTGAAATTTTAATAAACATAAGATAAAAGACAAACTTAGTACCAATCCCTTGGTACATTTTTAATTTTTTGCTTTGTTAATTAGTAATAATTAGTTGATTTTTGGTGAAAAATTGTGTATTTTCTTGTCTTGCTGGGTGTCGTACGAAATTTAATTTAAAAAATGTGCCACGAACCCTAAGTTATTCTTTTATCTAATCATGATTAAATTTTTAGGTCAATTCTCCAATTTTATCGGACATTTCATCGTTTAGCGCAATTTACAATACAAGAAGCAAACATGAAAAAGTGCTACTAATATACGATCAGACTGATCATGTGAACATCCTATCAAAGTTACACCCACGTATGAAACAATTTTTTCTCAATTTTCTAAAACGGCCGAGCGCTTGTGTCACCTTGTTAAATTTTAAATTTTAAATTTTAAATTTTAAATTTTAATACTCTACTTTAAGAATACTTTCCTAAATACCCTAACATATGGGGGCCTCATTATTGAGTCTCTCAAGGGTCAATACATTGTAATATGTACTATTGTAATGTGAAAAGGAAATAAAACTATGAAACTATGAAACTTAATCTTTTCATAGCGGTCAAATGCTTGTCAGGAAAACGCACCTATTGTCATGGAAAATCATTCTTAATCAATTATAAAACAACATTATAATCTGAGAGGACGGTTCACGTTTTTACCAAGACCCCATCTTTAATCCGATGAAAAGAGAATAAAATCACTTTTATTTGATTTCATTCCATTTAGTGAAGTTTGTGAGACGGTTTGCTTGTATGCTGTGAGATCTAGTCTCTTCAGACGTTTATTCGTCCGAATCTCTCCATCTCTTTCTCTGTCTGTCTATGGAAGAGATCTGGGATCACGAGTGCCATGGAGACGAAACTGCGCTCCTTAGCAACTGAGCCTGCAAAACATGGATGGGGGATCGATCACACGGCGATAGATACCTTAGGAGAATCTCATAATGATGTATTCAGACCAGCGTACCAAGTTACTGACAATATAAGTGACAAAACGGCGTAGATGTTAAAAATAACTAAAGAACCAGATTATTAGGTATATCTCCATTTCGTATCTATCCATGGAAGTACAAATTGAATCTATATTCAATGATATTCTATATAGTTATAAAGATGTTATTTCCTCGCTGTTTCTAAAATTTCTTAACCCTTTTCAAAGTCTTGATCATATCACATGTTATTATTTTAATGTTCAATAGGTGATTACTCCTACAAATGATTTTGCCCGGAGTGGTAAAATATAACAAACAAGCATGCCTACTCATTTACAAAGTTAATGCTAACACACTACGTATAGGTATGGTCAACAAATAAAACAAGGTAAACAATGAATGTCAAAACAATAAAAGTTGTCATAATATTAATTAACTGGTTCATTAAGTGAACCCGTTTCAAACCTGTAGCGCAGTTATTTCCTCTCAGTTTGATTAGTAACGTAAGATTTTCATTTCGTTGCACGGCGTTCATCCTAAGATATGCTCGTCTTATTAACGAAGTGGACTGAGTTACTTCATTTTAATTTGATGGAACTTTCATGTAAAATAATTTAATACTTCGAGTGACGGGTTTTTACTACCAGTCGTAGCTATATACCTTGAGCTGTCTATTGGATGAACTAATTTCATTTTACTTAAAAGAAGCAATCATATTCTTAACCACATGCTTCAAGCTCCTCACTAGGTACCTTCTCCGTCAAAGAGACAGCATCAAAGCGCGATATTCTCTGCCATTATAATAGAGTGCTATTAAAAGGGATCAAACTGCAAACTCTTTGTGGATTAGTGGATTAGTCTATATATAAATATAATGCGAACTAGGGCACTGAAAATGTCTCTCTAAAATGAATGAATATTACATGAAATGAACGTTTTCCAAGATGCATAAATGGAAATATTATTACTTATTGAATTGTGTCCATGCTTCTTTATTATGACATACGTTATTTGAACTTTTAACATATAAGATAACTAAATATGCAAGCCCAAATGAGCTAAAGTCCGAGAGAGTTTTTATGTTATTACAAATGGTGGCAGATGTAGTATTTTTAAAAACTAAGTCAACAATCTATAATATAACTTACATAAAATGATATAACATTATTTTAAATTAATTAATAAACTTAAAAATTAGTAAAAACAAATATACATAATGATATGTATTGTATGAGTATTCTAGATTCATATCTTGAATTATTCAATTAAACTAGAATTGATGCATTTTTAAACAACACTAGCCTGGCCAGTGGCTGGTTCAAAATTTAAACCGTACATTTCAAATTTTTTAGATGTGTTAACAAATTGTATATTTTATTGTAAATGCTGCAATACCACTTATTTACTTTTATATCGTTTATAGGTCTGATGTTCTCTTTATAAAATCAATCGTGCTGTATTTTACGCAAAAGTGTTTTATGATCAAATTAAATTGAATCTAATTCTACACAATTATTTCATAAAATAGCAATGATATTAATATCACGTTCGTATCTAAAAAAAACAGATAATTATTACAGTAAAAATGTCAATAGTACATTTCTGCCGCCTCGACTGAAGATCAAAATCTGACTCCAATGATAATACAAATGCCGTTTGATCATTGAACGTTTCAACACTCGATTTTTGGAGCGAAATTTGAGCAATAATAAAACTCCACAATTTTCACAACGAACCATAATGTTATTAAAATATATATTCAATTTAATCAATGTTTCCTTCGCTATTAAGAGTTTTAAAATACTGGAATGGTAACGATTAATTAGTGTTTCTGTAAACAGTTATAATAAAAAAATATTTAATTAGTGTTTGTCCTTCTCTTCAGCATTCAGTTGACTGAATAAGACGTCCGTCGTCACAACCGCACGCAATTCATCACAATTAATGACTTATTTAATAGATCTGCGTATAGCTGAAATCAACAGATGATGAGGCAAGCGAAAGAGAAAACGAAGGGGTTTCAGTTGAACTCTTCGCTGGAGGGGGCTGATTTCGGTAGGGGAAGGAGATTTAGCCAATCGAGGGTGGATGTTGCAGGAAGGGAGTGTGGGTGATCTAACGTCGAAGATGAGAAGATTGGAAACACGACGTGATGATATTACTTCATTCTTGATGCTTCATTACGAAAATATACACATATTCGTTCACGATTTCTACGATGCCTTGTTCAAAATAACTTCAAATCTTTGTAGACTCTATTAAATTGTATAAATGCAATCTCTTATACTTCGTAATGCAATTGACAATCTACTTTTACCGTACCGTACCGTTGTTCATAAATATACCGTATTTATACAATAATCTGTACAATAAAGTGTAAGTAGTACAGTTAATATTTATTAACAAAAATTGTCTAGAAACTTTGTGCATCGTTTTTTAGTGCATTTAGTAGACAATTATGATGCCCTATGAATATGATGGAATTGTTTTTACTGAAGCC
This sequence comes from Leuctra nigra, assembly GCA_934045905.1. NCBI lineage: Eukaryota > Metazoa > Arthropoda > Insecta > Plecoptera > Leuctridae > Leuctra > Leuctra nigra. The sequence continues at coordinate 8,151,868 of OW203763.1, read as the reverse complement.
AAGATCACTCTTAATTGAATTCATTGTTATAACAGTTCTTAATTCCACTCGTTAGAAATCGTATATGTCTGATGCATTTACATTGCACTGATGCATTTGTCATTGCACTGATGCATTTGTCATTTACTTCTGCACGAAAGCACTTCAAACTGAGATGAACTGAATGATGTGAGCATCACATTTCCACGCGAAGATTGAATAATGGAATACACTTGTTGATTGCACTGCCTCTAGGTTGCTTGCATGTCGAGCGATGTGATCAATCGCTACTTCTCAGTGAGTCAGATCTGAAGACAGAGAGTGCATCGCATTTTCATCTGTCTTACTCAAAGAGAATGCTAGACACAGTGGATAGAGATGCCATAGGATGGTAAATTGGCTGCCATTACTTGGGAGCAACCGAGATTTCACTATGAATAAATTATACACCAGCTTTCTTCAACGGAAAACCACGCCAGCCGTTATAAATGGTGCAAGGAGAGCTTTAGAATGTATGGACATTATATTAGTGTGATTTTTAACAATTCTTTTTGTTGGATCTCATTAAGAATTTCTCAGATGGCTCAGATAACGCCACTGACTGCACTTAAATTATTATAAGTTTTTAGCTGCAAGCCAAAATTGTTGATGGAACCACATTTTGAATACCTATTGGTATATTAGCTATGTCACTTTTGGGTACAATTTTGTTCCCGACTATTTATTATCCATATTTATTGATAATTGCAACATTCAAACAACAGGCACCTAAATAAATATGTTGTATTAACTTCTTAGTATTTTTTAGGGAACGCTCTTGTGTGTAGGAACGAAAAAGAACCTAAAGGGCTGTTCACATAGAGCGGGTTTGCGTTAGGTATATTTCTTATAACCAACCACAAGTTCAGAAACCTCTCACGGAAGACTTTTGATTGGTGAATAGAAAAATACTCATAACGCATAACTCATAAACAGTCTGTGAACAGCTCTTTAGTTCTGTTTGAAATTAAACTATAGGAACGGATAAGTTCCTTTCATTTACGAAGGAACAAGGACTGGAACTCGCAATTCCTTTTTAGTCTCGAGGAACTGATTAATCAACACTGACTAATATCGAGAACAGAAGGTGTATTCAGACGTCAAGATTGACATTTAAGATGGAAGCGGAGATCGATCCCAGTTTGTTTCCTCCAGTGTACAAATGTTCTCACATGTAGGCAATATCCACGTAGTTTTGTCTGTTGTTTTACTCTCAGCTTGTCCTGTTATTGACATAAAAGGGGTTAAAGTGTTATATAATAGGGGTTTGTTTTAATGCGCCGCTAGTTTTCAAGGGAGGTGGTGGGTGTAAGGAGGGTTGTGGAGGTGGGGGGAGGATTAAGGGAGGTGGTATAGAAGCTGAAATCTCCTAGATTACACACATATCACGTGCCATAGATGACAATCATTTTATTAGGCGATGTATTCTCTTGAAATTTTAAAAGAAATGGAAATTGGTTGCTTGATATGTACGTGCAAGAACATTACTTTTTAACACTTATATTCCACCTCAAAGTTGAATTCTGTTTAAACACTTGGTGATGAATATCTACAGAAATATATCTGACATACTTTTCACAAGAGATATTTTATGCTTTTAAGTATTGTAGAAAAATACATCAAGTAAGTACAAAATTATTTGAACGGAATTTCATTTCCTTGCCTTTCAAAACCCAGCCAATCAAAAATCAAACTTCAATCTTTACCTCGCTCCACGTCTTTTTAATTATATTTCTATACTTTACATATTTTCATAAAACTTTTCAATATTCTATTTACTTACCACCACATTATATCTAATTATGTTGATATTATGAAAATAAGTGTATAAGTATAATAAACACGTCTCATACGAATATGAAGTTCTCGTCCTTCACACAGTCTTAATAATACATGTGCAATGGACGGCTATTTTGAATATGAGACAGAGAATATATCTATCTATCTAGGTAACCATGACGGAAGTCACATCACCTCAGAATTAGCATATAAATTGGTAACTGATGAAGGTTTTAGCTTCAATCTATGAGGCATTGTGATGTGTAGAAGAGGAGGAGGAATATACATCTCTCTCTCTCTTAGCTCTCTACAGTCTCTATGTTGCTTGCGTGTGAGAGGGGTTGGCAGCGAAGGGGATATTGGACAAAGAGCTCAGATGAGGAGGGCATAAGCCTCCCTTAGCGTTTCCACCTTCAATGCTGGAGAGAGCTCAGAGACGCTCACTTAGAGCTGGCAAAGATCGAGTCTTCAATCATCACTCTGGATTATTAGACTAGTTAGCACTTACTTGTCTAGGATTCAATTAAAGAACGAGAGTGAGAGATCTTTCGCTGAGATATTAGTATTCAGTGTTTCATCAAGTAGGATTAGGTAAATTACTTTAATTTGAATGGAGGGGTCTCCGCAGCGTCCCCTGAAAAACAATTGTCTGAATATTGGATAATCCAAAAAATAATTCGCTCTTGATGTTTGTGTTAAACTCTCAACACAATTGATATTTGCTTAGTTTTAATAATTCGTTTGCTGGAGGTGTACAGTCGAGTGCAAAGCTTCCTCAATGAATGGGATTTGTTCCAAATGTTTGGTTAAACAGAGATATGGCCTCATAAAAATGGACGTCGACATTATTATTATTATTATTATTATTATTATTTTATTTATTTTATTTATACCTGCATCTTGTAGGGCAAATTGTACATTCTATGTGACAAGGCAGACAATCAACACTTAACAGTACAAGAACTTCTAAATAACAATATAACAAATTAACAATACTAATAATAATCAACATTCCTTCAAAATGCTTAAAATGGGGGTTGCATGGGTCAAGCAACTTTCCAATTCCAAAGATTTTAACAGATCAGTAGGTCTAGGTAGTAATTCTTTCCTTTACAAAATTCCATAGTCATTTCTGAATATAACAGTTTCATTTTATTAGTTGCTTTTCTTGCTGATCATGCTGATGTCTTGAATATTATATATTGATCCCATATCCCATATCGATCCCATATTGCACCTCCGTATTAAAAAATTGGCCTAAATAATATTTTGAATAAACTTGAATTTTCCACTTGTGAATATTCCTTCCAAATCTTTCATTACAAAGTTTATGTTCTTCAATGATTTCAAGGAAACTCTATCTCGTCAATACATTTACCGCGTTGAAAACAATCAACTGTCAGTCCATAACGGTGGTCAAAACGCTTCTACCTCGCGTTTAAACCCACCAATAATGTGTAATAGCGTGAAACTCTTTCAAACTGCCGATTGCAACTCTGAGACGCGTGTTGACGAGGTTCTATTCTCCTCAGTTTCATACAATTCAACAAACTAGCTTGTTCAACATGTAGCGGACCGCATTCCCATGATTAAACTGCACAGCGCAAGTGACATCAAAATAATAATCTAAAGATGTCATGGAGTATAAACTAACAAAGCTCACTTATGTTAATATTATTAATAATGTTAATATATTATCACTGATATATATATTTTTTTTTTTAATTTTGCACGGATGTTCGCATTCTTCCAAGCTCTACTACAGGTAACATGTTCGGCTGTAATGGTTGTAGCTCTACTTGTAGAACGCTCATCTTCCGCATAATTAGTTAAAGATCACTAAGCAAGAAGCTAGCATACTAATAAATCACAGTTACCAAAAATATTTCCTGTTTTATTTTGAAGTCCACTTTTACTCATTACTCATGGTTTACTCAATGTAATATGATATATTTTGATAAGTAGTGGAGATAAAGAAAACGAATGACGGTAAAATATAATTGTTCGATTATAACTGATTTATGCGATTGCATTAGAAAAGAAGATATCTGTATTAAATTATTTGTCTTGAAATGGTAGTTTTTTGAATACATATTTTTTTTCTACAATCTGTATTGTCGAGCATATGACAAATATTTCTTTTATACTAATTATTCACTTTTACTTTGATATGGATGAGGATTATTATGTGAACATTTTTACATGTCTGCGTTTCTACCGTTATTTTGTACGCTCGTTATAATTAAGTATCACAAAAACACATTGTCTGTGCACTTTACATTCTTGTACATTTTATAAGAAATGCCACCAGAGAATGTCTATTTTAAGAAAGATAATTGTTTAGTTTACCTTCAATTCAAAAAATTCAAAGAGAGTAAAAATTCTTTCAGCTTTTTGTTTAAAAAATAAAACAAAGAAACATCCATTATGAAACGGCATAGTTACAGTAATTTTTCTCCCTTTGTCCGCGAATATTTTTTCCACCAACATTTTCTTTGTTGTTATTTGTTGAAGAGAATTCAACTTAAATTTCCTGAGGGGGTTTCGCTGCTTGCATTCTGTTACCTAACATTCGTTTCAAAACATGGTTCCCGAAAGATGTTCTCCCATTTAAAATACTGGGGGGTATACACTGGAGATACACCATTTATAATATTACATAGCTAATTATTTTAATTAAAATGAAAATTGTTGGATCAAAATACGTTAAGATATGTACCAATCAAACGGGATTCGATCTTCTTTAAAACTTTTGTCTTCCAACTAAAATCAGCATTGATTCTGGAACAACCTGAAAATAAAACTGTTGTTCAACTGTTAAACAGCGTTCGATGAACTACTCCCAATTTCACAGATCAATGAACTGAGAAACTTTTCTTTGGTTTCAGATTTGCCAGGTTTTTCGTTTCTACGAAGCAACAGGCATGATCTTAATTACCAGCCAATACTTCGCCGCATTAAGGTAAATATTAATCATTTCATTATGATCTTGAGTTTTTACCGGTCGGAAGAGCCGATATGAGTACGTACATTCACGTATCTTGATTCCAGTATTCCTGTGATTGTTACATTTCCTAAAAGTACCTATCATAGAATTCAGTCTTCACAATACATTATGGATACTTGCTCGTAGTATCCATTATCGCAGGATAATCTTTCCTGACATCTATGAGCACGTATCATCCTACCTCCTCCATTTTACCCATAGTTATATCACTAAACAGTATCAATATCTGGGAGAAATGTAATGTTAGTCCAAAGGACAGAAGGTAAATATGATATTTTCAACCTTTTTGGGAAAAGCTTGTTCCTACTTCAGTTTCTACTTCATTGGCAAAATACGCGTTTAATTTGCGTGCATGCTCATCATAAATATGACGATTGAAACTGTATAGTGACAAACAGAAGCCAGAGAGGATAAAATGCTTCGTAATAATGCCTACTCCTGAATATGATTTATTATATTTGCCAAATAGCAATCCAAGCGATTTTGTAATTTCTTCTGGGTTCATGATAGTTAAAAGTTCTTATGTTCCACTGACTGCGAACTAATAATGTTACAAATAATTAACATGAAATATGAAAGTAGTAATATACCCATAGATATGACTGCTTATTTAATTTAATATAAATAAGCTTGGGGTGTATTTTTAGTTTGAATATTATAATATAACTCTGAGAATATACTATATTACTTCTGATATGTATTTGAAACGCTATGTGTAGAGCATTGCGCAGATTCCAAATAGCTCACTAAATTTCCAGCAAAGATAAATCACCAAATATATATTTACCTTGTATAATTAAGTTAAAATTTCCTGCATTGTGTAAATAAAATTGGTTTTTGAGGTCCAATTTCCAAACTATTTTTACAAGTATTTTTGCTTTGTATTTTCCCTTTCAGAGTTGAATTGTCCGTCTATTCTCTGATTGCACTCTTTGAGCAGCGCTTTGAAACATAACTACGTTTATTTCAGATTGAGGCCTGCAACGTCAACCTCTAGTTCTGAAACAAGAATATAGATTCTAAAAGGCAAACAAAACCATTCGAAACAGCTCTACGTATTTTAAATATTATTCAAAATTTTCGCCAACAATCGAACTTTTAATGAAGATACAACTCCAATAGAATTTGATTAAAACGCAAGTGCAACGATAATAAGACTCCATTCTTTAGAGCTTAATAGAATAAATTGATATCTTAAGGCACTGATCTGTCTCGTTTTTTAAGAAAGAAAGAACGAGAGTGGAGATGGAAACTCGCGTAGTCAACGTATACTTTCATTCGTTAATTTCAAAAAGGAATGATCAAAAAACAGGACGTACGAAAAATTTCGAAGATCTTGTGTAGATCTGTTTAGTACGCATGCGCGCGTGAGTCCCGTAGTTTGTCTCCATGGATACCGGCGGCCGTCGCGGCGCTGGAAATCGCGCCGGCAACTTTGCGAACCCTCCAGTCGGCACCGGCAGTCATCTTGTGTCGACCAATACGAACGGAAGTAGTAACGGAACCGGAACGCATGCAACAGGTCAAAGACTTCGTCGACAGAGGAGTTACGAATGGCGTGAAAGACAATACTCAACGTCCGATGATGAGAATGCAACTGCCGGTGGGACAGCATTAATTGCAGGCAATTCACGGACGAGTAACAATAGTTTGGCGAGCGCGGAGAGAACGAACGCTGCGAAATCTTCGAGAGTCAGTCCCACGCCGGTGACTTATGCGGCCGGCATTGCATCACTTCTGGCGGGATATTCAAGTGAGTGTCTCGGCTTGAAAACATTCCAAAATCCTGCATGCTCTCGCTAGCGTAGATAGGTAATGGAATTAGAAACGTTATTTTACAATTCGTTCAATTATATGTAATATGCCGGACTTACTCACATTCTACTAAATCCTGATATTGTGCTGAGCTGGTTCACATTCTACTTAGAGTTTTATTTTTCAAACACGCTAACAGTGTAACATAATTTTAATTAATTTGTCAATTTATTTACTCAAAATAGTACAAAACGCAAAATAATAATTTATGAACTTACTAAAAGAACGCATTGGCACTTTTTGTTAAAATTCATAAAAAAGTAGTTTTCTCTTGAATTGGCATGACCTTATTATTTTCAATTTAGTCTGCACGATCGTATTTATTTAGTATAATATCCAAGCATTTAAAAAGTTTGATATTCAGTAATTTCTAAAAAGCAATCACAAATAGTAATTAATGTATCCAATTAAAACTAGATGAGCTATTGGCTTGAGCAGATTATCAGTTTTCGCCTGCAGGAACAAGAGAAATTTTAGTCCCGTCGGCGAGGAGTAATCTGCTGGTTGAATCACATCCGTGCATTAACACATCCGAGAGAGAGAGACAAGATCAATCATGATAGTGTGAAAGAGGGGGAGGAGAAACGGATGAGGGAAAGAGCGAGACTAATTGCACAAGAGATAATAAACAAACTTGATTTATAGAAAATCACACAACTAATTGTGACTCCATTCAATACGTTCCAATGAAATGATGCTCTCTTATGTCATTCTTAATTTGATGTTTTCAAAGTTGATTGATCTTGTATATTATGTGAAACAAATTGTAGGAGACGCCAAAAGTTTCAAGTGTACTTGAAATACTCAACTGGCTCATGTAGACAGTTGTAGATCCGTACCCTTTTCAATCACAACAATAAAATATTTACGTACCTAGATTTTAAAATAAAATAATAACAATAGAATAATTAGGAAATAACTTCGAGTAAATTAAGTGTGCGATGGACTCCTCAATAACGAATAATTGATGGAGATTGGCACAAAAACGTACAAGGGTATTATCGTTATTGTACAAAAATGGTTAATTACATCTTCATAGAAAGTAACAGTTAAAATATCAGTCTTAATACATACGCTGAAAGATGCGTTCAAATTCGTTGACAATTTGTTTGTAATTGTAAACTAAAAATATGGTTTGCGTTGATTAATAAATTAGGATTTTTTAAAGTCAAGTTGTTCTTTTGTCAACGTTGTTTAATAGAATCCGATGTTTGGATATATTTTCTTTAATTATAAGCACCGTGATTATAAGCAAGGTTTATTTAGCTATTAAAATGTTAAATTTAATATGAGTGCTGTTGTAGCAACAGTAGCAATTATAAGATTTTAATCAAGAATTTTCTACTTCATTTTCCTGTCAGCAGTTCTTATTTTACCATACTGATGCTGTTCATAATAAGGTGGAATGTTTCGTACGTAATTTAAGAAATATATCTATTGTAAGTTTCGTTAATTTTGTATAATTTAGCTGATTTCAATTCTGATATTAAATCCTTTTGTGAACCTATTTCTTATCACTTAAAAATGCGCTGAGGGTTTAGCGTTTAATGATTGAAAAATGCTTACTTTGAGAAGTTTGAACCCAACATTGTTTGTAATATTTATTGGAATCGTATTTATATTCCTTTTCAATAAATGTTAAAACGTCAGTTTACTACGCAGTCAGGTAATCTATTAGATCTCGATACAAATGAATTCTTATCGACTATTCACACAGTCCTGAAGCAATGTCAGATGTTTTATTAATACCTACTGGAAAAATGTATAAAGAGAATCTTTTATGTAAACTATTTTCACCGCCTTTCTTTCGTATAACGATGCTATTTTTCCCCATAGCCATGACTTCATGTAACATGGTAGGTATCCAATAACTCTATTCAACCCCATTTGTCTAGCTCCTAATTGACAGTATTTTATTTCACATCATGTCGTCATTTTATGTCCCCAATCTTGTTCGTTTGACATGAAAGAGCTCTACTTACTTACAAAATCATCTTTACGAAAATAATAACTTTTCACAATATGAAACTCTCCTTGAAAAGGTGAAACAAGATAGGGGGTGAATGATAATACTGCTCCGTAGAAAGTTTACTTTGACAGCGTTGTCGATCAAACGTCTAAATATCTTGTTGTTTATTCTGTATTTCGATGTGTTTCTTTAGGAGTCTTCACATCTGACGTTTTAAATGACTGACAATTTGTTTCCTATGTTTGCATTCCTGGCCAGACTTGTTTCGAGTAATAGTGATAGTGATGTAGAAAAGAAAAAGAAAAAAGAATGTGATGCAACGATGCACTAATGGGTGATGGGTTTACGGTGGAGGAGCAAGCTTTCTGTTTGACCGCAACACTTCATACAATATATAATGTAGGGGGAGTTACTACAGTTTCTGATGGGGCGTAAATATGCAGCCTCGTTAATAATAATAATTGTTATTTGACTCATTTGCTAAAGAATGAAGAGCAATGATGATTATTATTACGGTAAGAAAAAGAAGAGAAAATATAAAATGAAATACGGAGAGAATTGAAGAGTAAAGAGGGTGAAAGAATAACATTAAGAAAATGATTAATAGCTTTGGTAGGGTAGTTTTCGTGCCTAAGGGCCAGCTAAGAGTTGTAGAAGCAATTTTTTTAAATGGAGAAAGGAGGGTTCGCGCCCCCCAAACCGAAAAATAAGATAGATGGAGACCCCTAAGCCCATTCTGAGAGCGACCAACTAGAAATATTGACAGGCTTTAGGTGTAAGTGGTAACAGGAGCATAATGCCACCGAAACAAGCAAGAAAGCTAATATAGCTAATTGTTCGCATACATTGCGCAATGTTTGTTGTTTATCTTTGATATATTTATTGTTACTTCCCTTCCGAGGAGACTTACATTATTTCTTGTAGTGTATTACATAGAACAGCATTAGTATGATATAGAGTACGATTTTACTTCAATGTAACACAGTAATTAGTTCCTCTCTTTTGTATGTTTTTATACTTGTTGGTTTTCCTTTTATTCATCTTAAGTAATTTGATAGAGTTTAACTTGCGAGAAAATTTCATTACAGAAGAAAATAGTAATCGTACACCAAAACAATTTCCCGAGTTCTTCAGACCCATCACTCCAATTTCTCCGAATGAAAACATTGGCAAGGCTTCCTTGTAATATTACTCGAATGGTGCTCGGTTACAATCAAGAATTGCTACCGTTATGATTTTCTCTCCTGAATAGCTGTTTTCATAAACATTCGCTCTTACGTCGAGAATTCAATACCACAACTATTGTCCCAATGGTTTTCACGTCGCATTTCTAATCACCTGTTTCTGTACAAATAATATACGAATCTTACACTATAAGATATAAAGATTGTGAAAACCAGTATGAAAGGTTTTCTTTCGTTTTATTTCCAAACACATTTTGATTGATGGTTATGAAATGAAACAAAAATTGAAAAATTGATTAGATTTCCAAGAGAATTAACACAGACGTCTACATGGAAAGAGAGTGATTGTCTTTCAGCTAGAATACGCGTGTTGTTTCCATCCATTTCAACAATTTATTTGATTTTGTTTTTTTTCTGTAAAAATTTATTCTGCTTTTTGTTACTAGCAGGGAATATTCCAAGCAAATCTGGTGAGAAGCCATGCTTATTGTTTTTCATTTGCTGACAAACATCAATATATTGGGAGATTTGAATTAACATCAATGTTTTGCGTATCGGTCATGTAAATGTGTGTTGTAAATACATTTTCCGTTTTTTATCACATTCACACGAACAGCTCTATGCAGATCAAACAGTGTTATGTGTGTCCAAACACATCGATGTCTTCCCTCCCCCCAACTATTGTGTGATCTGATATGCTTTTCAGCATGAAATCTGCTGCAGTACGGGCACTACGATAGGGGTGCGGTTTTACTCGATAAAAGCAACAGCATTCCCGTTGATTGCATATGTGCCCATCAATTTTATTGATTGTTTGAAAATGTGTGTCTGAAATTATCTTTTGTGTTTTTCTCGCGCCTTCAATTTCATGTCTATCATCTCCACCACACCAATCGCATCATTTTATTTCTATATCATTACACATTTTCATTTATGACTGTCACCCTTCTCCTCACATTTCATACCTAATTTCACACCCTCGCGCATTGTGCGCGTTCACGAAATTCAGTTCGAATTCGTTGGCAAATCATATTTTTTAAACCAGACGTTTCATAAAATTGTATTGTGATCTATTTTATGGCGACTAATGTAATGCATAGAGACCGTTCTGTCATACTCTCATCTAAGATTATAATTACGATTAGATATCCCTATTTTCATTACAAAAGTGCATTATTGTAATTATTAGAAGATCGCAATTTCTATTTTATCCAGTAATGTTTCGCTAGATCAACCCCTCACCCTGAGCTCATAAAACGGGAACCTACTAAAACATAAACCAGGGGATAATCTTTTATTGCTATTATTTCCGCTGTTCGGTTCTCCACCCTAAACTTAGCTTTCGCTGATTTCGGCCAATTCGAGATACATATGGGTCTGTGTGGCCTATTTATTACTTCCTTTGTTATGTCATAACCTCGGTTCTAGCCCCTCTTTGCAGGAGGTGGGTTAATGCGTCTGAGCAATAATGATAGCGCATTTTATCTCTTATATAATCAGATGATTGTGGCGTTGTGATGTACTCAGGAATAAGGAACAGTGATGATTAGAACAACAAAATGGAAAAGTCCTAGCCTGCAAACATTAGAACAGTTCTTTTTGAACCTATACTTTCAGAGTGGGTAAATAAAATTGAATATATTTTAAAGTTTTATGAACGAAATTTGCTAAGTCACACAAATGTCTGCGACGGCACAACAATTCAATTTCCAATTCATTTTATTCCCTTTTAATTACAGATTACAAATTAACATTGTTTTAATAAGTTCACAAATTATTATAAACAAAATTTCATTTTTACATGACTACATGAGCAACTTATGAGCAGTCTGTATTTAATGGATTCGGCGTAATATTCTTTATCGTTGAGTTCGGGGTTGCGTCACCATTGGAAGACAAAACACAATCAGAGTGGGTGGTTTATTGCATAATTATGATTATCTTTTCTTGGTTCAAATTGAAAACTAAAATCCACATAATACTAATATAGGTTAAAGTTGAAAGTTTCTCCGAATATGAAACATTCCATGATTTAGTCAACGGCTCGCCGAATGTTTGGATCAATGGAGTGGGCAAACGGCTCGGCAAAAGTGTGAAAGAGTAATTGGCGAATTTATTAGAAGGTTTCACAGATAAGCTTTAGACTATCATTGGAGATTTCAGGTCTGATGTCTATTTGCACTAAAAATACGTCTAGTTCCAAAGTAACATTCGTGTCAATTTATATGCTTTCTATCAAATATCAAGCTAGGTAACTTTTAAGAAGAAAATCGTTACATTTCTCACATTTCCTGAATCTTATTGCAACTACTGCCGGTTCGGATGAAACAAAAAGACTCTTCGTGGAGCCGCAATTCTAGCGAACAGCTTTTTCCGACAATATTGTTAGCCTAAACACAGGGGATGGAGAGAGTGAGAGAGTTTTGATTTCTCTTTCAGTAGAGCAAGTATATAAAAGAAGATTAGAACCTTTTTGGCTCGTACGATAATAATGCCTTGAGCAATGTTGATATTGAGTGCATGAACCAACTAACACACGAACCCAGACCCATAAATAACCTCGCTAAAGACGTTTAACACCCCCATCAACCCTTAAGGCATACACTCCCCTCCCACCCACCTACCCAGCATCCTTGAGGCTCATCGAGATCATTGTGTTTTCCACAAACTTCTGCTTCGTCCTCAGCATCAACTTCATCATGACTACTTTGGCATGATCATGCACAACATAGATGCTAACAGAATGCTTGTTAATTCCATGTACGCACAGTATTTGTGCTTGGTTGTCGCTAAGTAGCTACATAGAAATGGAATGCATATTCAACTCCTTTCTCCTCTACCCAATGCTCTATGTAGTTGCAGGTTTTCTGAAGTACAGTAATGTGTCGCAATCTTACCGTGGTTTCGCTTCAGACACTGCTCTACCTTACCGATAATATTTCAGCTTCGGGGGATAAGGGCTCTTTCTGTCTGGCGTCAGCATATAAGCTATGTTGTGTGTAGACTATGTGTCAGAGGAAAGCTGGGGTTTGGGAAAACTTCCATACAACATGCTTCGCCTCTTTTCCAAGCTGATAAAATATTGTTACGAGGAATTGCTTCAATGTGGACGTGTCATTTCATAGTTTGTTTTAAATTGCACCTGCAAAATTTCAGTATGATAGAGTAAAGTATGGTTGTATCGCAATATTAAGTAAAGCCAAAGTTGAAAATACAGAGGATGTCTCAACCGAAGTGCATATTCACATTTTCTTCAGTGTGTTAAGGTCTTTGCTTTCTTGCGTTTTCACTTAAAATAGATACAATTTTTGAAAAACGTATATTGACTCAAAGTAAATAGCATCAGACGCAATACGTATACGTGTCTGTAAACTTAAACAGCCATGTCCACGTGTAAAATGTAGCAGTCATGTAAAATATCTGAAAATTACTCAATTGAAGTTATATTTTGTTGAAAACGGAGTTAGCTTTTCATTTTACCAAATGCACCAATAATTGGTTGGGACAATTAGCAAGATCCAACGACTTTGTTATGACGTAATCTTCACTTGAGTGTGTTGTCAGGTCTCGAGTCACGTCTGACGAGCACTACGTTGTTCAATTGCGTTGCCTCCCGCAGGCGATAACCATTACAGCGTCGAATCTTTCAACTATCGACACTTCCAATCATTCGAGCCCCGGCTTCTGTTCTGTTCCAGGCGCCGAGCGATCTTCCATTTCGGCATTAAACTCGTATCGCACCGGATCGGACACTGAGGAAGCCAACACTACCGATAACCCGACAACACCTTTCCCGACGCCACCCCCGACCTGCGCCTCCCCCACGATGTATCACCACCCTCTCTCGAACCCCATGAACCCGATCCACAGTCCAAGCCTTGGCCATCGACAGTCCAGTCCTTATCCACTTGAGAACACAAACATGTCGGGAAATTCGACACCAGTCAATTCCAGTCCAAGATATCCTTCATCGAGGCATCATTTCTCCAGTAAAAAGTCGTCGCTTTCCCGCGTTGACGGCGGCGTGAGTGGAGGCGGCGGCGAGAAGCGGGAGGCGAAGCGCGATTTCTCGAGCTCCGGCACGCTAGGTTCGCGGGGACGTGTGTCCGTCAACAGTCGGCGAGGCGTCGCGGCGCCGGGGATGACGTCGTCGGAGTCCACCAGCTCGGCGACGAGCAACGAGAGTGAGACAAACGTCGATCTGCCATATCCAGACGCCGATCATATGAAGGAGAGTCGTCGTCTACACAACATGGATAACGGTAAGCGACTAACGTTACCTTTCACTTTTTACTTTCATTAGTTTTTATACAAAAGAATTGAGAAAGAGACAATCAATGCAGGATAAAAATTCGACTCGATGATCAACAACTACAAGAAGTCAAAGAGTGGCATTCAATCTCCAAAGTAATCTGTCTCGTTCCGAGCTCTGAAACAAGACCTCCCCTCTCCCCTCTCCACTCTCATGCATCCAGCATCACAACGCTCTTACCTCTCCCTACATACAGACAGAGACAATCTAATTGATTGATTAGGGGACCACATGCCTCGAATTACAATTAAAAATCAATCTCTCGCCCTCATAGTCGAAATCCTCTCCCCCACCACCCCACTCATTTAAGACAGCAATTGACAGATCAAAACAAATTCGTTCCATTTGCTTTGTCTCGTTCCTGGGTTGTTAGTGAGCCTGATATGTGCTAGCTCTTACGGTTCAGCTATAATTACTGCTGTCTAGCTCGCACTGATTCCCAAGCTTCACTCAATATTCCTGCAGCTTTAGAGACACAAATCCGTTCAAAATGTCCGCCAAGCTATTTACACATTTATAGTGATTGGCGCAGAGCATGACAATGTCTACCTTCATCTGAGGAGACCAAATAAACTCCAGGGGTTAATTCCCCCACCCTAATACTAAAAAATGTAAAAACAAGTTAACAAGAACTGTCACTTTAATTCCCCTATACAGATTTCTTTAGTTCGTGTATTACAATATCAACAACAACAATCCCTTTCATGGATTTGCAGTGCATAAAAGATGAAACATATACCGTATACCTGTGAATCGGGGCTGAGCCCTAATCCACTCACTACGTAACAACATTGCCCTGCTAGTAGAGATTAATCCCATGAATTTTTATCAAAGGACAGAGAAAAGTTCAAAGCGAAACCTTCTCTGGGGAGGTTTCAATTTTATTGAATTTAGCTATTTTGGAGCGGATTATTCCCCGCCTATACACGATCATCTTGCACAGAGCTGGTTTCACATTTCTATATAATAGTTGCAGCAACATGATCACCGATAGGTTGCAATACTTCATTTTCATGCTCCCTATTACCGGTAGGTGGAAGCTATCATAGAGATCCAATTAATTACCAATGGGAGTTTAGTCATGTGTGCCGCTCTGCTGACTTTCTGGAATGGTTAATCCCTGTGGAACTATGTCACGTGGTTTCGGGTTGGAGGTATTCGATAGAGGTACAAACCGCATTTAGTCCAATGGATGTGGAACATGACTTGATGAATCAATTGTTTCAAAAGGGAACTGGACTGTAGACTGCACAAATGGGGTGAGGGGCATTGCAAATGCATGCCATTTTCGCACATTGCAACAAGGTAATAATTATTCAAGCCAGTGCTTGACTGTAGGCATGTATGTAATATCACCTGGTGATCAATTGCAAATATCACCTCATTTATACCATCATTATCATCTCATTGATGTCACCATCACAGTGGATGTAGTTATGTAATCGTTAAGACCATGGCGCCAGAAACCCATTTTATTAGATTATTACCAGCAACGAGAGTTTTCTTCAAACCCAGATACTCCAAGTGTGTACGTGCGCTTTACCAGGTCCAGGTTTTACCCAGTAAATGGCTGGAGCCGGTTCCGGCATGACGTGACGGTTGTGTGATGTATTCTACAGGTATCGTAAAATGTTACCACTGCGATTTGTAAATAGTTTGTACATTTCGTGAGATAATTACAAAGCAAAGTCTTTGACACCTATTACATACCATATTAAACGCAATATTAACTAGTACCTCTAGTACTCATTTCGTTCCTTCAAAATTATTTAAAGACTAAACAAATCAATACTTGACTTTCCCTTCAAATAAAAAATGTGAATTGCTGCTCACGCATGTGCAATGAGACATGTAACAGCATGGTCACCAGTGGTCAGAGAGTTCGTAGTAAACATTCTCTACCTTCATTCCATTCACATCGGAGATATTCCAATGCCCGTCCGTCCGGCTGGGTAGCTTAGTTGGTAGAGGTCTCGCCCGGCAAGTGAGAGGTCCCGGGTACGAGCCCCGGTTCGGTAGGATATTTTTAAATTCGCACATCTCTTCATATCATCCTGACAGTCTGAAAAATGTTTCTTAAAACCCCATCTCAAACACTAACGATTCTTTATTTACTACAATCATGAAAAATGTCTTGGTTATCATCTATTAGCTCTGCCATCACCTGGTATGAATTGCTACATAAAACTGGCATTCTATTATGGATTCATTAAGTTTGGATGAAAATTCTACTGAAGAAACTGTCATAATATAATTCTTCTTGGCAAAAGAAGCTGAACCGCGGTCTCAAGTTTCATCTGGTTCAAGCATTGTGAAGTGGAAGTGGGAAGTGGGAAGTGGGAAGTGGGAAGTGGAAGTGGGAAGTGAGTGCGTAGGAAGTGGTATTAAGTATAACAGTCAACCCATCCTTTATTTATGCTGGTCCAGCTAAATCTCTGATATAATCAACATTGCTTTGAATTGCCAAAATTCTATAGTCATCTAATTCTTCCACTGGCAAATATTATTTACCTACTTATTTTCCTCGTCGGTTGGTGTATAATTACCGTTTGGATCAGAACTTTCGTCGGTTCTAACCATGTTCACAAGCTACCCTTAATGTTTATAAGGAGTGACATGAGGGCCCATAGCTCAAACCCGCCATCGAGTAATGTTGTTATTATGTTAATTATCAGGGCCATAATCTTATTTACACTTGCTTAATTACTTAATCTATAAGCTATCTTCCTATAGAACTTTCTACGTAAGTATATAAGCCGAAACGTGTTAATTCAATTACACCATAGATACAATTACAAGTTACTTTGTAAACCACCATATGCTTCATCAATGTTCAAACTTTATTACCTAAACAAGAGTTCAAATGATTATAAATAGGTATAATATGTAACACCATGGACATGAGATTATAATATGCTCGTGCATTTGTTTAAAAAAATATATAAACTTAAAAAATTCGTTTGTGGTAAAGTCAGTATTCTGTACCACTTACCAGAAATTAATTATTTTTAGTTACAAACAGAGATATGATAGGAATCGCGTTACTTTATAGTTTACCATTGCCTTGTTTCATAAGTAGGGGTTAAGAATACAAACGATAAAACTAGTATAACAATCTGAAAATATTTGTATTGTGTGCATGCTCAAACAATAAAAGGTGATCAATTATCAGTTTTTATCAAGTACCAAGTAATAAGTTTGAATTGAATTGAATTGAATTGAAGTTTAATCAAAGAAAATAATTGAATGATATTGTAAAGATTATACAATCTAATTATTAACATTGTAATAAAAAATTATCTTCTTTTAGTAATATAATTTCCTGTGAAAAGTATAATTACAACAAATCACTGAACAAAGATAATAACAAACTAATGCTCATTATAGCCTAGCTTTTATTTAGAAACCATAGAAATCATTTAGAACAATTCTTGAGTGATTAGAATAATTTAACAGAATTTAATATACACAAACGTATTTAACATGGTAATTCTTAGTCCTTTTCTGTGATTTCGCACGAAATGCAATGTGTAAACTGCAAGCACTCGTAAACTGCAAGTGCATTATTTGCGCTGCTTCTGACTTGAAGTGTTGGGTGGATTTAGGTCTCGCCTGGCCTAATTGCTGGGTTGGTAAGTGATGCTACGCTCATCTAACTCTATAGTACCATGGATGATAGTTCCACCATTATTATGGTGTCCCTGCAAACAAATCACTTGTATACACTTAGACATTTTGATATTGGTTTTCACGTTTTTAGGAATTTAGAGACCCTTCTTTCATGTTATGGCATTATCTGTAATTTTGTATGCTTTTATTTGACAGCTTTTACTGTGTAGGAATAGATGAAATCTAAAGTCACTAATCGACTTTCTCTATTTATTCCCTTCCAAAGAGAATATTTTGACTTGGAATAGGGACTGTTGAGCACAAAACGTGAAGCATTGACGTTCAACAAAGCCTCACTTTTTACTTCCGAACATCGAGGTAAAGTAATATTTTTTGATATTTGGTTAAATTCATCACTAAACGTAATTCAAGCTAGACTGAATCGTATAGTGTTTAGCAAATATTTCTTGGAAAGGAAAAATAAGGGAAGGATATAGATGAATGGTGATACAGGTCTTATCATTGAATTACTAGATATCTTCCCAATTGATCCGGATATCTGAGAGAAAAGTGGTTTATTACAGAGAAATCAGGTATCTACCAAGATAACTCTTTTGATAAATACACTTTTACGTGGATTCCGGCCAGCTTTAGTTCTTGAGTAAGTAGTTAGTGCTTCTGAAACTTCTTCGCAATTACTGTTATAAGTTTTGAACAATCTTATACATGGGTGTAGCGATTTTTCTTCTTATTTCTTTAGTGACGCCATATTATCC
Source organism: Leuctra nigra (assembly GCA_934045905.1). Taxonomy (NCBI): domain Eukaryota; kingdom Metazoa; phylum Arthropoda; class Insecta; order Plecoptera; family Leuctridae; genus Leuctra; species Leuctra nigra. Next base: position 8,133,399 of record OW203763.1, on the reverse strand, counting down.
CGCTTCGATTCGTTTCGGTTCATATTGGATTGATTTTGATCTGAGTAGGATATGCATTCTAAATAGTGGTAGATATAGTACGCCCATGATTTCTGCAAACGAAATTCACACCCAACCTAAATTTAAAAAAAAAATCTCAATTGAGTTGAAAATGATGACTTTTCTCTCATCGTTTGGTTGCATTAGACATGGCCGACGACTCGCCTCCCGAGCCTGCACCCCCTGAGGTCCCACCCCGCGGACCGTCCCTCCACCACCCACTGGCGTCGCATCGCGGCGTCTCGACGTCCAACCGTCAACAGCCAGGCGTCGGTGGCGTCGGAAACTACTCACACAAGGCTGGTGATGGTGATGAGGGTGATTATCACCAACCGAATAATCCCAACAGCTGCGTCTTTCTGTCTCAAGGTGAGCGACACGATCATCATTCATCTTTTGTTCGTAGATCGATATCCATAGACAGATGTAATGATTTTGGTTTGCAATGGCCCATGATTGAAATATCTCAGTGGGTACAGGGGAGGTCACAAAGTTCGTGGACTCAAAGTGTTATCGTAGGGGGGGGGGGGGGGGTGAGTTTCTAGTGTACATAGTTCAATTGTGCGACTTATTTAAGGCATATGTACCAAGTTATAATTTTAGCATTATCGTATAAGAACACCAATACACAAATCAACCTCGAAAAACGTTTCGATGGTCAAAATTGAGTGTCGCGCCGTCATCAAGTTCTTTCAAAATCATGGAAAAATACCTCAAACTACCTCAAACCATTTTGGAAGAGATTTTGGCTGTTTTCGGGGACTATTTTAATAGTTTTTCATAGACACATATTTCCCTTGATGAACTTGAAGACGATGCAACACTCAATTGTGTAAACTGAAATGTTCTTCGAGGTTGACTTGCTTAATCGGCGATATCTTATACAGTAATGAGCCATGCTAAGTCTTGGTAGGGTCAGCGTCAAGAGAAGCCGGCCAAAATCCCCATGTTGGTATATGGGAAACCGGACCGGTATAGGAACTATTGGAAGTGGGACATATGCCTCCAATGGAACTGTTGACACTATAGACGCAAACATCTCCACGAACTTTATGACCTCCCCTCTTATGGCAAGACAATGGTATTATTGTGTCACTATCACTCTATTTGACCTCCCCTCTTATGGCAAGGCAATGGTATTGGGTCACTATCACTCTATTTGACCTCCCCTCTTATGGCAAGACAATGGTATTATTGTGTCACTATCACTCTATTTGACCTCCCCTCTTATGGCAAGGCAATGGTATTGTGGCATTATCACTCTATTTGACCTTCCCTCTTATGGCAAGGCAATAGTATTGGTTCGCTATCACCTATTTGACCTCCCCTCTTATGGCAAGACAATGGTATTATTGTGTCACTATCACTCTATTTGACCAACCCTCTTATGGCAAGGCAATGGTATTGTGGCATTATCACTCTATTTGACCTCCCCTCTTATGGCAAGGCAATGGTATTGTGGCATTAACACTCTATTTATAGTCATCGCTATCGCTATGTAGGCAAGTAAATTGCATAAAATATGTAATGATACAAAATGTCTCATTGCGCATTATTTTATACTCGACTTAAGAGGGCTTGGTAGTTAGCGTGGCCTTGACGAGTTTTTTAATCGATTTTTATCAATATCTTTTTCCAGTGTAATTGTTAACAAAATAGGGCTATGGACGTGAATTCAGAACAGTTCAATGAAAATAATTCCAAACTATGAAATTATTTTCATTGAACTGTTCTGAATTAACGTCCATAGCCCTATTTTGTTAACAATTACACTGGAAAAAGATATTGATAAAAATCGATTTAAAAACTCTTCAAGGTCAAACTCACTACCCAGCCGTCTTAACGAGGTGCTGTGAAGCTAAGTAATGTTTTATACATACTAAAATATTTCTTCGTGGCCTATTTCATTTCTGTAATCGAGATACTCGCGCAAGTTTCATATGAATACCTGATTTCATTAATGGACCTGAAATATTCATAATTAATCGGCAGAGCTTAAATATCTGTGTTCTTGATGACACAAGAGGGGATATCATCTCTGGCGCCAAAGGATCGTCAATATGATTCACTAATTAATACATAGCCTCGAATATTTTAGATCGTTTATTGGTTCTTTTCACTGATTTCTAAGAATAATTAACTATTCTTCAAATTAAAATAACTTTAGGTCGATTAGATTGTATTTTATTATCTTCCTATGCTATTTCAAATGATATAGTATTTTCTATTCACCAGCAAATTAACAAGGTATTTATTGTACAGATAATTACAAATGCAATTATTCATACAAGCTGAAATGTAGAATAAAAGATACTAATCCAGAATCCAGATTATTGGAGAACAACAGGAATATTCCAATAATGTATCAAAAGAAAAAGCGTTGTAGGACGTAAGTGAAAAGTGAAGAAGTAATTCACTTATAGAACAGATGTAGGGGCGGCTAATTTTTTAAAACCTTGATAAATTGGATTTTTATTTTGAGGAAAAATTCTTTATAAAAAATCACTTAACTCTTAGAAAATATTTCACGATGTAGAGAGATTCGATAAAAAAAAAACTAAAACATATTGAACTAGAATTTGCTTTTATTTTCCGTAGCTGAATTCGGACCCATTGAAAAATAATGGATTTTTTTTTAGTAATTAGAATTGATAAATTTTCCCTAAAAATAAGTAATCAAAAAGTGAATAATTTCCTTATCGCTCCTTACCCTCAACCCCGCATTCCATAATGCACGTTAATTAATATCTCATTCGTTACTATTACAAATGGCCACTGCATACACGTATTGAAGTTACCGATGATATTGAACCTTCTTTTTCAATATTAAATCATGGTTTGGTCCACGTAAAAGCAGTCTAGAGCTAGTTTGAGGAAAGATATTGAATATCTGAAATGTGCTCTGCCTGCATGTGCATCCCACTTCAGAGTCATAATAGTACTTCATACAACCAGAATAATTATTTAAGACGAACATCTTTGTTCCCTTGTTAAGACTTGGCAATAATAGCGTGGCTATTAAACATTTACTACTTAATTATCAACATAATGGATTCCAAACTGCTATTGCTTCAATAAGACGTCATAAGAAGTCATAATCGACTTTAGTACTTACCATTTCATTCTTGATAATAAAACTTTCAATTTTTCTCTTCATTTTATTACTGCTATAAAAATATCACTCTCTTTTCGCCCTTATCAAAGGTAGTATGGCATTCATTGTAAGTCGTTGATCTCTCCACTTCTGGGTTCTAATAGCTCCACTCTTTTTGATGGTCGTCTCGAGATTGCCAGTGCTATAGATACATTCGTCATCTTGCAATATACTTATAAAAGTATACCAATGTATGTCAATTATATTCACTTATGCATTCAAATTACATTTGTGGGTAACCCACTTAGTCCTAAAAATATCGCGATCAATGTTGTATTTCGAGAAGGGCAACGATCGATAAAGAAGTAAGAAGATAACTTATTGAACTAACATGCGATTGTAATTCATTAGTGTCATACGAATATCCTGAAACGAGCTAAAGTAATTGTTGTTTATTGGGGTTCCATGGTGGTCGATCGACTACGAATAGGGTGATATAGTTGCTCTTAAGCTGGCCTATTCTCCCTCATCTAGTTGTCACTGCAAGGAAGTCACGGCCACTTAGATAGGGGAGGGCATGAAATGTCTCGAAGAAAATTAGTGTCCCGAGCATGCACTGGTCAGAGAGTTGATTGTGAATTGTATTCAGTAGAGTCATAGTTAGAGAGAGATAGAGTGAGAGAGAGGCTCGAGTACTGTCGAGAGTTTGATTTGCTTTTAGTTCGTTCCAATTGTAATGTGATATTACTTCAAGGGCTTAGCATTAACACGCTGCGAGGAAAGTGAATATTGTGGTTTCATGAACATTTTTTATTGTTTAATAGTTGGACTTCTGTTTTATGTTTGAATTCAAAGAATACTTATCATGCATTTTCATAATTCACAAGTGACTATCTACTCTATATTTGAGTTGTTTTGCTTCAAGATAAATCAACTGTTTATTACATTGTAAATCGAGTTCATATTTTGAATTTAGCTCTGGAGAATGGTGGTATAATGTGTTGTTCAGTGACTGCCACTTCTAATGATTAAAGTGGTAGACATTACCACAATGCACCAGCATAGGAAGCCAACTGGCAAGTTGCTTAAACCTAAGCTAGATGTGAACTGATTTCGAATCAGTGTAGTACAAGCCAGAAAGGAGTTTCAAGTGAATTTATTTCCAGTGTATCGAAGACGAAATTACTCGATTCAAAGGCGATAAGTGGATTACACGAAGAGAGGAGCTTAAAGAACAATACATAATCGGCACAGAAAAAGGTACACAGAAGAATTAACGAGTTCACAAACATTCGCATTTGGTATGGTTAAGTTCATTTGTTTTCATTACAACCCGTGGAAAAATTGGGTTCGTCAATAATGATTCGTTGACAATGTCTTCTAGCATTATTGCACTTAGTAATTTTCTACGTTTCCAAGTGAAGTTGCACTCGTATCAACAAATCATCCATTCATCCAGGCATTTATTTGCCAACATTGAACAATCGTCGGTCGAACTCATGTAAAATGTTAAAGGTGGATCCTTTATTGGATCCAATTTTTATATCATCTCTTGTTTTTTCTTTAATACTTATAGGAGCCAATTTTTCCCATGGGCGCTAATGAAATAAAATGAATGCAAGTACATTTTCTATTCTTTTGGTCTGCATTCCATTTTCCGAAAGCTCGTGGAATTATTGATAATATCAATATCACTTTTCAGTTAAGGTAAACGGGCAGCGCAATCGATTTTGCTGATTTCGAAGAGACCTTTCTTGAATGGATTGCAGTCGAAGCGGTGTAACGAAATAAATTTTAATTTTAATCATCATTAGATAAAATACAAACGTTGTTATATTTAATTATTCGGTTCGTAATTTTTTTTTAGTTTTGTTGAAATACGTTCATTCTAATTTCTCAAAAGATGCCTTAGAATAATTAATTTAAAAAGTGTACATCGATCATTCACACACATGCATACAAATTGATATCAATTGGCTCACGGGTTTGGGCTGGAAAAGACCAGATGGACAAAAGTATTATGGGGTTTGTTATAAAACCGGCGATTATTTAAATGAAGCGAAATACAAAAATAGCAGTAAAATGCAATCGAACTGATAAAGGAACGGTCTACTTGAGATACACTTACATACAGACATTTCCACTCTCACCAGTTCCAACAATCTTCGAATTCACAAGATCAACATTGCTAGCACGTAGCTGTCGCTTGTTAAAATTTTATATTTAAATCATCTCTTACGTTCAGTTTCATTAACGAAACGGGAAATAAAAGAATATGTATTTCGCGCTAAAAGGTTTCCCGGAAGAGAAGTTGTAAGGAAAGTTATGATGGTAATAGTTTCATGAGATTTTCCAGAAGATAAGTCATCATTTTAAAACTTTGCGCTTAAGATTCTTAGAGACTCACCCCTCTTATATAAATATTACGATTTGTAACTATTTTACAAATAAAAGTTATAGTTTGCAAAGTTGACTTTCAACACCTCGGAATAATTTTCAAAATTTCAACACTGTACTAAACAGAGTCGTGAACGGCAAAGTCAGAAATGTTTATGAAATGCCAATCAGCAAGAAAACTGAATTAAAGTTTCAATGTTTGTAAAAGTAAGAGAGAAGACGCTAGATGTCAGTTCCATTACGTCTTAACTCCGCGCCAAAATTGGTAGGTAGTGTGAGGGTAGGGGGGGGGGGGAGAGCAAAGTTTCTTCGTCAATAAGGTTGAGGGGCGGGAGGGGGAGAGTGAGTGAAGAAATCCTATCAGAAGTCGTTGGTTTCTTTTCTTGGGGTACAGTACGTCTGTGAGGAAACCTTTCTAGCTAAACACTGCATTATATATGAAGCTCAGTTCAAGCTCAAGTTAGCCCTCCCCCTCCCCCTCCCCCCGCCCGCTAAAACAACTCCGACGAGAGTCGAGCACACGTATCAATGCATAATTAACAAAATGAGTCCTGACTGGCGCTCAACTCCAGTTTTCACCATGCTGGGAAACTTTTTCGCATACTCGCCCGTTGCCCAGGTTAGAACAGTCGCGATTCCACTCGGAATATTCAAATAATGGAATGTGGAAGAAATTATTTTGACCTTTTTTGAAAGATGGAAGTCATATTTATTCTTGAAGTAGCTCGTGAGATGACTTTCTAAATTGCTTCTGGTTGCATTATTAAGAGAGTTTTCTTGGTTGATGGGTTCAAGCTTCATTTCTGATCAGAAGCAATTTCTCCTAAATACATTTTCATGTACCTACATAAAACGCCAACGCATGCAAAAACGCCAAGAAATATATTTGTTTAAAAGTGATGAAGAATTAAGATGATTATTCTTCATAACGTTGAGAATAATGAAACAACTTAATAAATAACTCGAATAATAACATTTGCATCAGCCCATGACTGGACTCAGCGATCATAATTTCCTTGTTACAAGTTCAGATCGCATCCGCCAGGTTGCGCTGACTTCGTATTTCGGCGTCGGCATCGGGACGGCGACGCTCGTAGCGGCAAAAAAAGGAACCTTCATCCCCATCATTATTATTGACCGGATAATATTTTTTCACCTGAAAAATTATGACCATTTAATTTTTTGCCGTATCTCTTGATGTCTTCCATTTATACTACAGCCTTGATATATCGACATGATGACAATGACAATAGGTAAACTTTCTTCAGTATTTTATTTGATTAACATTATGCAGTTATTACGAAACACGTCAGTAGGCACTAGGAATAAGATGAACTATATTTTCCTTTTAATATATTTGTAATAGTTCTTAATTAAACTAATCATAATGTCTAGTTCGCATTGGGCATTCAGATGTGTGAATGAAATTACATCATGAGCAGCGAATGTTGCTCTGCTGTATTCGAGTTTTAATAAAGTTCAAAATATTACGTGTTATCGAACAGAAAAGATAACGAGAAAAAAGAAGCGCAAAGTAATTAATTTATGAATTAAAAACACTAATTCTTTGCAAATATGAACGATTTCTATGGTAACCAACGTTCAATAGGCTGTTTGCTCGGGGTATATGCTTGCACAAGAGACCATCGTCTCATGAATATTCAAATACACGCTTTACCCTTTAACCATCCTCCCACCCCTTCCATAATGTTGCAAAGTTTAAATACCAAAGTAGCCTAACTATCCGTTAAAAACATCTTAAACACCTCAGCTAAAAATCCGTACACGTCGTCATTTTAATTTTCATAAGCTCTCTGTGCTTGGTACTGGATTTTACGAAAAATGTGACTGTCTTTACTGAAAATTGTTATGAAAGATAATTAGATTATGTTTGAGATTAGATTGTAGTATGTAGAGGAGCATTCACTGGGGTTATTATTTTGCTGTATGCTATTGTCACGAAACTAGACAGAAATGTAATAATATACCTAAGTGGGCCAAAGAGTCCTCAAAACTAAGGAAAATGAGTAAACCAACGCAGTTGGCTCTGTCTATCCACTTCCCATCACTTTTTTGTTTTTACTGGCAAGTCACAGCCAAGTCACATGCTCTCAGTTCTAACTAAGCGGAGTTACTCATGTACCAAACATTGAAATAGATGTTTTTCAAACTTTCAATTTTATATTATTAATATACTCACTTATTGCAATGTTTAAAAATGCATGGATTATGGTTTTGTGAGAAACATTGGGGTTAATCCTTCCAACTGCCACCAATTGTAATCTGAGTGAGATTGAAAACTTTGTTTCAAGTTCATCTTAAAATGCCTTTGATATTACTTTTAAGACAAACAAAATTTATCTGCTGATTTCAGTACCTACAGTCACCACTAATTTAACTACGACCAACATTTTACGGAATACAAATATCAATATATTATATTGGATTTTATTATTCCAATGTTTTTGGAAAATTCATTTTCGCGCATTGTTCGGTTTCACAAATGCTGTTCTCATTGTTAAGATTTTATTGTTGGGAGTTGGTCCTACTGCTTATTTTATGATAATGTTGGTATTTTATATCATTTCTTTATCCAGCCCACTTAGCTCGAGAAGAAATCTCGGCCTCTCTCACTCTATCTGCCGTTCCAGTGTATTGTGCACTGCATATATGATATCATTCTATAAAAATATCAAAACCCCCGTTGGGGTTTCAACATAGTCAGCAGGCTTTTGAAACGGTCGGATCTATGCCTATAAACAGAATACAAGCATCTATTATACAGTGGCCTATACTAAAATGCTTTCTGTGCAAAACTTGTCCAATTGTAGGGAAATTTCACAGAATTGTAGTAAATATTCTCAAATAGTAGGCGCAAGGCGTTGTGGTTGAAGCGGCCATTGTGGTGACGGAATAACTACCTATGCATCAAATGATTGAATTCATTAAATGTTCCAACACATTTAAACGGTTTGTGTTAATCCGAAGTGAAACGTCGGAATGAGATTAAACGAAGGGGTGGAAAGGGGGGAGGGAGCGCAGGCACAATGCTAGTTGAAGTACTCTTGCAGGAACCGCAACACTTCCGGAAGATGTGAGGGATAGAAATCCTCTTCCTCCTCCCTTGTTTCATAAACATTGAGAACACAAATGATAATTACGCCATATGTCTTACATTCTTAGATAAAGTTTTTAATTTTGATGAAGATGCTGAGCATTGCGGCAAGAGAAAAAGTTCAAAGGAACAACTTGTATACGCTTTTTCTAATATCGTTTTCTTTTACTCACCGGCATAAAAGAGCGGAAAGCCTTCAGTTTGAAGTTTTGAAATGTGAAGAATGTGTTTGGTGGCAAGTGAGAGAACGGCAGAAAAGAAATTATCTCGCGGTTTGTCTTAGCGAGAGAGGTATATACGGATGCTGCGCGTGGTCGCAAGCGAGAGCGTTGAGCGTTGAGCGTTGAGCGTTGAGCGCTCAAGCGTTGCACGCAGACGCGTTTGTCTCTCTTTGGATCGACTCCGACGTGTTGACAAGATAGAATGCAATTTCCTAGACTATTGTTATTTTCGACGTTCACTTTGATGCTCTTCTCTCAGAAATGGAGCTGACTTTACCATAACATTGTATTACATTTTTTCTCCATCAAAAATACTGATATTTTTTGTTACAAATAAGAAACACTTTTCTATTCTATGGATATTTCAATTATTATTTATAAGCATCACGTCATTTCCCATACGAAGCCATCGAAGTGGTGTTGAAAATCAATACATGTAAAAGAGTAACTGAAATGTGATGGACAGAGTCACATGAGTGTAGTATATTTTGGAATTAGCAGCTACTTCCCAGCATCTCACGTATTAAATAGCGTATTGTACGTAGCAACGTGGAATATCCAAATGAGAATTCGCTCTCTTGAATACTAACTTGTGGAAAAACAGAGGTAAGGAAAAATATTCGTGGAAAGGAAACGCCAGGCAGGCAGGATCTTATTTTTCGTTTCTCTCTCTCTCTCTCTCTCTCTCTTTCTCTCTCTCGTCTCCCCAACTCCTACTTTTCCCTGATGCGTTTCCCTGGCTCGAAATACCTCCGCCAGTGCCTCCTACCTTTAGGTCTACTCAACATTCTAGGCGGAGAGATGAAACTTCTCCCGACGGAGGTTAGCCTACAAGTTTTCAAACTTCTTCTATATAAATTGTTATCGAATGCAGGGATTTGTTGGGTAGTCAAGGTGCAGGCTACCGTACCGAACTCAAACTCGAGACATGTTGGTGCATTCTTATACAATATATCCACTGCCTTATTGATATTCTCTCTGTGTTTCCTATTCATTTTAAAAAATACTTCTAATAAGAAAAGAAATGAATTTTATCATAGTTCTCTAATCGAAATAACATAACAAAAGAACTATGCGGTACCTTTCTGCATGGTTTCCAGTTCGTTCAATATAATCTGATAATTCAAACACTAAAAATTAAGTAATTTTTTATTAAATTATTGTTTCATAATATTAGTCTCTGTTGAATAGTACATCTTTCTCAAGGAGATTTGATGGTGCAATATATTTTCGTACTATGAGAACTACATTTGTCAATTTCATCAATAAATGTATCGAACTACGAATTATTTCTTCCGAGCATTAAGTTGCGAAAGTATCCTTGTTGGAATGATTGTGTCACTTTTCCAGAAAATATTCCTTTATGTTAAAATCGGTTTTTAATAGGCTCACAGTGGTCTCAATTACCTATCATTTCATAATACACGTTCTTGGAAATGAATTGACTATTAAAATAGGTTTATTGTTGATTTGCCATAACACGCAATGGAAACACCTGTCTAGTACATTAGCAATATAGGTTTTGGGGCCGGGAAATTACGTCTGTGGAAATATTTATTATATATTATGGAAGCGATTGCCATAAGAATTGAGGAAGGAAGATTTTTCAGAAATTACCCGTCAAATTGCAATAATTGTGTACTCGGAGGAAACGGGAGGGTGAGTGAGGGAGCATATAGCAAGAGGGTGGAAGGAAAAGAGATAGGAAAAAGACAGAGTGAGAGGAGAAGTGGGAAAATCGATGACTGGCAAGCCGTGTATAGAGGGGACGGGGCGGCATCCAGCCATGTAACCTGGGTGGGATGACTCGTTCGCGCTACACGGGTATGCAATGCGATGCGATTGCAGGCGACATCAGTTGCGATGTGGAGGAATAGAAGCCATGTTACCTGGGTGGGATGGCGCTACACGGATGCAATGCGATGCGATTGCAGGCGACATCAGTTGCGATGTGGAGGAATAGAAGCCATGTTACCTGGGTGGGATGGCGCTACACGGATGCAATGCGATGCGATTGCAGGCGACATCAGTTGCGATGTGGAGGAATAGAAGCCATGTTACCTGGGTGGGATGGCGCTACACGGATGCAATGCGATGCGATTGCAGGCGACATCAGTTGCGATGTGGAGGAATAGAAGCCATGTTACCTGGGTGGGATGGCGCTACACGGATGCAATGCGATGCGATTGCAGGCGACATCAGTTGCGATGTGGAGGAATAGAAGCCATGTTACCTGGGTGGGATGGCGCTACACGGATGCAATGCGATGCGATTGCAGGCGACATCAGTTGCGATGTGGAGGAATAGAAGCCATGTTACCTGGGTGGGATGGCGCTACACGGATGCAATGCGATGCGATTGCAGGCGACATCAGTTGCGATGTGGAGGAATAGAAGCCATGTTACCTGGGTGGGATGGCGCTACACGGATGCAATGCGATGCGATTGCAGGCGACATCAGTTGCGATGTGGAGGAATAGAAGCCATGTTACCTGGGTGGGATGGCGCTACACGGATGCAATGCGATGCGATTGCAGGCGACATCAGTTGCGATGTGGAGGAATAGAAGCCATGTTACCTGGGTGGGATGGCGCTACACGGATGCAATGCGATGCGATTGCAGGCGACATCAGTTGCGATGTGGAGGAATAGAAGCCATGTTACCTGGGTGGGATGGCGCTACACGGATGCAATGCGATGCGATTGCAGGCGACATATTACGCGAACATGCACCTGTTTTACATTGGGGCGTAGTATTCCTCTCTCTAGTTATTTGAATCACCGCATCGTGATTTTCCTTAAATATGACGTGGTAATTTTCTCTTTCATTCCCTTTTTCGAATTTCTCCACACGCTTCATGACAGCATTTTGAAGGAAATGAATACAAATTAAAACTTGAAATTACGTGTCTGAAGTGTAACAATGTAGTTTTCAAATCTAACTCTGTGTATAATATTACAGGTAGAATAATGTTGTAACAACTTTTTATTTTCAATACCGTTGACAAAATGAATAATGCATAGTAAATCTGATACGAAATAAAGAGGGGAAGAACTTATTATTATACTCAACTCATGTGAATATTAGGTTATTACAGTAGTTTCGTTATTTGTCATTTGCATGGTATATTACGTACTTTATATATGAATATCTCCAGTGACCCATATTCAAATGATATACCAGTGATACTTTCCACTGTTCTGAAAAGAGGTGTCACAATTCTAGATGGATACGTCCGTGCTTTTAATAGTCATAGAGAGAGACATTTACTACACCTATGAAGACCATCTTCAAAAATACTTCCACATATGTGAAACCTTTTCAAAGATGAATCTTTTACTTCCAGAACGTCTAAATTATTAATCGGTTTCCATTGCTATGCTGACAGACGCGAATCTTCACTTTTTTTCGTGATTCGAAATAATGGAGAATGACGCAGTTTTTTCTCCTTCCTTCTTTTCGAGTTTGTAGAAACTTTATCGTACTGATGGAACAATATGATATGATTCAATTTACAGAGAAAAGTAGTCATTGTTTTCATGTTTCTTCATTGTTTCTGATAAGGCACACGAAATGATAAATGACCACTGCGTTGGCAATATTTTGATTTAAATGAGACAAAATTGTTCATATTCATAATTACAATAATGTACCGTTCAAAGAGTTGAAATTGTGTACGTTTAATCGTTTTTATCGCGCTACGGAGGTGGTTTATGAGCACAGGTGTCGGATCCCCGCAGTCTTGACACATCCTCCTTGATTGCGTGCCAGACTCATTAGGAAGTGATGAATAATAATTATTATATACATGAGGGAGGGAATGAAAGGGCCCTAGGGATTATTTTATTTGGGATGATTTGGTGTAAACTAACCTCAATCACGCAACTCAAAGCAAGATGGCGTGCTCTGTAGATCTAGGTCGCCCTAGACTGACTCGGTCTATACTCCAAGGATTTGCATCGCTTTCAGGAATAATTCCCAATCATATTTGTGATTCTTTTTGTACAGTTGACATTTACATCAAAGCTTAGTTGGGTGGGAATGCTGTTAGACTTATGGAATTATCAGATAGTTTCTAAATAAATTCATGGAGTTTACATTTGAATTAACGTACTATTTTAAACAGGAACTCTGCTCTCTTTGATACAGTTATCATTATGGTGTATACAGTGATATAAATATTCATATATCATATTTACTCATTAAACAGATATTTCTTAAAGTCAAAATTAAATGTGTGTAGTTTTTACAGTTATGTTAATTTCTTGAAATGTAATCTAAACTTTATTTCACACGAAGGGAATATTTTGAAGGAGTTGTCAAATACTGAGTAGTATTTAAGTTGCCTGAAGCGGGGTTGAAACCAACATTCGTTCGTGTCTCGTGATTGAAAAGTAGAGTAAGGCTTTCCTTTGAACTAACGCTTATCAACCGTCGACGGAAAAACGCACTAATCGGGGATTTTATCTTTAGTAAAAAAACATGTTTCTTAAGTGATCCTTCAACAACATTACATATATATTTTATAAAAATAAACGGGAAAACGTTTTACAGTTTTCATTAAGGTATAATATTTTTGTTTCACATCTGACGGTATTGTCATTTTGCAAAGCAGTTTGTATGATAAGTATATAACCTACTTCGTTTTTTCACAATTCCTCGTTTATTTTTAATTGTAAAATCGTATTAAGAGTATTACAATATCCTGGTATGAGCCCGTGTTGTGTTTATTGCTTCACTTATGCCATAGAATAAGAAAGATCTAGAGAGAAGGCAAATGATGTCCTACTCAATACTTGTATTATAAAATATCTACCAATACGCTTATACATGTACCTTATGTCAAAGTGCATGAACGTAGTATATAGTATTTGCCTGTATACTTGTGTGCACAACGCTGCTCCTAGAGCCTTATGGATTGGTTGGAAGCCAACCCCATAGTTACCAACCCCTTGGTTACCGAGCTCGTTCCGAGCCGAAGTCGACCCGAACACTGCACGACTCATTCGGCTTCACGAGGCTGCTGTGGAAACAAGGAAGAATCATTACGAGATACTAGCAAATTTTACATAACTGGGCTCTTCTAATAAAAAAGAATTTAATATAAGTTATGTTTAGCAGTGATAAGCGTTAAATAATTGTATTGGTTCTGAGCGGAAAAAAACAGTATGTGTATTCATAAGTGTTTGGTTATAAAAAAAAAGTGTGTGAACTAAGAAACGAGCGTCATGTGAATTTGTAAATAGGGGATTATTTCATGTAAAAAGTATTGTTTGCAGTTAGGGGGGTTGTAATGAAAGTATCGTATTCTTTGGGGGATAAAGCGTGGTTTCAGAACAGTTTCGGAATATGAATACATAAAATGAAGTGAGGTTTCCATGGAACTCATCTGTTTCCGGATTCACAAGTTGTCATCTCTGTACGCAATAATCGCATCATGAATAGAATGGGTAAGTGTTCTAATAATTCGCTGAAAATGTCAGGATGACAGCGCACCTCCATGGTCCTTTAGTGTTCCGGGTTTAATACCGGCCTGTCAGTCTCATACCCTACTCATGCAGCATGCTCATGCAGAGTTTGCGAGCGGTTTATATTGACAATGTTGTAGGTAGTTTCTATTTAACTGGATAGGTATTGAAGTAACGCGATCATGTTTATTTTCGGTGCACATCTGTTGTTTAGCTCTTTCTGTGTAAACAAAGCATATTATGAAGTTAAATATAAAAATGTACATGAAATAATAAAACAATGTTAATAAAATATTTTGTAGATGGAAATAATTACTCATTAAAAACATTTCTGGAGCGGAAGAAAATATCACACTTGTTATAAACTGTCCTTTATCGATTCAAACTCTTTTCATGTTGAAACAAGTGAACTGTAACATAATTGTACATCAAATACTCAAAGTAAGAAAAACACATCATACTACCATTTATTTTATCTTCCTGTTTGTAGTTACTAATGAATGCAAATATACATATAGAAAAAGAGATAAAAGAGAAACACATAAATGAACAAGCATTCATTGATAACAGGGAATTATGTCTAAACACATGATGTAACAAATGACACCTCCAGTGTGTCGTGGGGGCTAAACCGTGGGGGTCGATATGTTTTCACGTTGCCTGTATAGATATAGCATTCAGTATTGTGAAGTCGCGTGAGCGGGTCCCAGCGGGATAGAAATCTAACGCGGGTAGAACAGTACCCAGGGTAAAGTGCGACCGACTTTATCTCGTTAGAACACTAAAAGGAATCGCCAAATAAAATCAGACATAATAAAAGCTGGCAGAGATTCCAAGAGGAACGTACAAACTGAAGGAGGGATAAAGACACAAAAGACAAATAAGAGAGGATCATAAATAACACGTTGTACGACATTTTCATTTTGTAGTCTGCTTTTGTCATTGATTGTGACTTCTTTTGACGTTTCTTTTATCATGAATTCAATTAAAGTGTTCATAAAGTATGTCATTAGTACAAGTATCATCATAATTATCTGTGTGTTAACTTTTGTATGAACAATTATATGATATGTAAAGCAAGTGGGTGCTCTCGAACACTTGCCTACTTAATATCCATTCAAACAATTTTGAATGAGATATTTTATCTATTTAGTAGAATAGAAAATTAATACAAGGAAAGAGGCATCAAACTGAATGTATCTTCAAGTCCAAAGAATTTGCATATTTACAGCAATTTAAATAAAAACAACTACACTTATACTTAATCCCATCTAAAATTTTATTAGTGGATTTTTTCAAATATTTGACTATTCATTTGCTGAGCTGTAGTTTACGCGACTGCTGTACTCACATGGTCCCAGGTATGATCCCAGTCGCCAATTATTCTCTTCTTACTCACGATAACCCTAATAATCCTGATTAGTTGCATTTATAATCGTCCTTCAATCATCAAGCACTCCTGCATAATCAATTCAAACCCATGCATAAAACGTCTACCTCATCGAGAAAGCTTTCACAAGGAACCCTCAGACGTTGCGAAAGATGGTCAAATCCTTATTTATCTAGGCCTGTTTGGTGCGAAAACATACTATTTAAGCACATGTAACCGAATCAGAGTAATGACTGAAGTACAACATAAGAGAGGAGAACAAACACCGAATCGACGTGAAGACTACACATGTAATGTAATGTGTTAACACTTGTTTTTCTCGATGTTTTCAGAATACTTGATGTCGGGCAGTCCTCGGACTTACCCCAGCAAGCCAGCCAAATCTCCCGCTGGCGTGTCTTCATCGGCCAAAGACTTCCTACAACCAGAGATGATCGGCAACTCAAAAACCAACACGATGTCGAGTCAACACAGGTAAAAATACTATCACATCTTTATTTAATCATTGAACCAAGAAGAGCGCTGATAACTGATTATTTGTGACAGCATTGGTTCAAATTTATAACTATGGAAGCAAAATTGTTCATTTCCACGTGTAAAGTATTTAAGATATACCTTTAGATACTTTTTTCGAGATGGCACCAAGCTGCATTGAAAATGCTTTTTTCTCTTTGAACTGTAGTAATACATTACTTTTGTTTTGTTGTAATACTGGTACATACGTATTGTGAGTAAAAATTACAATTTGTTTCTCGAGTTTTTCAGTAAATGGAGATAAATCATTTTGCTTCTATACCTACATCTTATTTATTTTGTACTTGGCTACGTTTATTACATTTTCCGAAATTTTTTACTAGTAATATTATTTACAGCTACTGATACGCGTTGATATGAAAGTATGTTCTAATATGAATCATAACTGCAGTTAGTTTCTTGACGGCTCACAATTTTCTATAGTTCATATGGAACTGTTTACTATAGCAATAACACGATTTCAGTATCAAGTAGAGAAAAATTATTAATCCCACTTCTGCTACCATTTGTAGTGAGCATCGAAATTGACCGATCGTTAAGGGATACATCTGTATGGGTCTGATATCAATTATGTGGCGAGGGATGAGTTGAAATCACCAGCGATACGTTATTTAGTACGTACATTTGACTCCGTTACCATCAGACGTCAAAACATCACGTCCCGAGGCACTTCATTCCCTGCATTCTAATAACCAACATTAAAACTTTTTCGAATGATATATGAAAGCAGATTATAATATACTTTTTCGTGCCTTGAAATATGCTATCTAGTAATCGGAGCATTATAATCTTATGACTGCTGCCACACTAATATTCATTTACTATTTTTATTCTCGTTTATTTCATGAGTTTGAAGTAAAAGTAGTATGTTTTCTCGTAACGTAACGTAGCGTTGTGGAGTTAGGCATGTATTCAATTGCGTGACGGCCAGGATTATTCAATTAATTACACGAGAAGGATAAGAAGCAAATAACTATTTTGGAGGGCTCTGATAATATAAATATTTACTTTCAATAAGACAATATCTCTGAACGCAGTTTTTAACATTATAGCTATTCGTTGTTTTCGCCAATCGCTTCTAGATAATTCTATTAATATTGGGCATGTCTGGAATCGATCCTTAATACAATTAAAAATTTCCTGTAATGTCGTGCGTCATCAATGAACTACACTTATTATGTGAGGGGAAAACAATTTAAATACATCTTGTCATTAAGTCCAGTCTGCAAATCAACTTTACATTAATGTTGATAAGCCTACACTTTATAACATTATGACCACGCATTTCATTAAATTGCCATCAGAAAGTTTCACCATTGAATTGTTTCTCTGATATTCGAGTGCAACTTTCTACTGTTAGGTGACAGTAACGACGGGAAGAACGGGAAGTCCGAAGTGACCACGCATGCCAGATAGAGTCCAGGCTTGGTCGCCGTTGGTAGGGTGATTGTGTTTCTAGGTGTGAAATTACACAGGGGGGTTGGATGGTGGTAGTTCTGTATGTCCCAGCCAGTGAACGGGGGTTGGGGGATATTGTAATGTCCTTTAGAGCTTTGGGAATGGGCAGGGGGGTTGGGTAGGAGGAGGGGGAGGCGGCAGTGCCTAGCATATAGGGAGGGAGTTAATTAATGTAACGCAGTCGATATCGAAATAAAGGGAAATGTGTTATATTTAGTACAGAAATGTTCTGTGGAATTGCAACATAGTTGCCATCTACTCTGATCGATTTGTTTGGGAAATTGGTTCAAATGGTTTTCTTTGACTATCATTGGATTTCAATAATGCTTTTTTGTAATGTCGATGGAGCCAAGATAGATCTTTACATAAACTCGAATTTTTTAACATAAAAGAGGGTAGTGCCAAATGGTTCTCGAAAACAAATTCTTCTAGTTCCATGTAGAAACCAACTCGAAAATATCGACGGTATCAGTAAAAGCGCTAGCACGTGATTTTGGGGGAATTGAGATTTTTACAGCTGGAACATTTTTCGTCTGTAAAAAATTATGATAATTTGTATATTATGATGATGATGATTATGATGAAAGACGGTAGGTTGATGATGGCGTGATTGGATCGTGACCTTTTAGTAAAAATGACCGTTGTTACATTTGCAATTTTTCGCGTAATGATCCAGACACAAAGGACTCGCGAGACGGGAGACGAGCCCAAGCCTGGCTGATGACAGTCTGTAGTCTCATTGTCACTGTTATTGATTATATTATTGAAAACGTTTCGCTGGGAAATTACTCTCCCAAGCCGTGGTATTTAATGGTTCTTAAAAGTATATACGAGTTCATTTAAAATTTTATCTGCGATTTAAGTATAAATAATTTGAAATCCTCTTGGTTGTTACCTACGAGTATTGGTCTTCCATTTTCGTTATTACAATGTACTAGTTAACTTGGAATTCACTTTAAAAGCGATTTACTATAGACGGAATGCCAACTATAGACTTGGTTGAATAGTTTTGCAAGGACCCTTATGTGGTCATTATGTAGCAGCCACATTTCCAGACCACGATAAAAAAATGTATGAAATTTGGTTAACTCGCTCTTTGAGTGTAACGGTGTGTTGTATGGAGTTTGCACGCTCGCTTCCTTGGAGCTTAGAGGCTCCCTTGACCAGCACCAGCACTCGCCACAAGCGAATACCGCGCACACAAAGGCTGTTGTCACGCTGGCCACATGAACGCTCGGGAACCACGATTAAGCAAGGGCTAATTTTCACTTGATTTAATTAAGCATAATTGCATATATTACTACTAGATGAGAAGAGAGACAGGCATAGATTGAGTCGATAAGCATGGATGGTAATGATAAAACTTATGGGTAATTTAGTGTGAGTAATTTAACCTATTTGGTGACACATATTTATTTGCATCAACAAACCGTTGCCGCAATATCACATAGTTGAGAGGTTGGGGAGGAAAACATGTTAAGCTCCAAGACCAGTATTCTGAGATACATGCAATCGCCTGTAATCTCCTATCTCCTGTATCATTGATTCTTATGCGTTAGCAATACAAAAAGTGTCTTTGTGATACTTTTGATACAATGATATTTTCGAAACAGTTAAATACCTACACCTATTGCTGACAGGTAGCTGCATTAATCGTGATTATTTAAATTTGTATTAAAATATTTCCTCCTCTTCTCAGTTGTATTGTATCAATAATTTTCTCATGAAACAAAGCTGTGTTTTATTAAGTCCCTCCCCCACTCTGTTTAATTAAGGTATCTATTAGTACAATATAATGCGATTTCATTTTCATGATTTTGCCAGATAAATCATTCCTTTGAAGAGTTTATATGAATAAGACGAGATGAACTTGACATTTTCTATTTCTAGATATAAATAATTCAGTACTGAGTTCTCATAAATGTGTATTAATATTTATTCAAAACTGAGCATTAAAAGAAGAAAATCAAATTTGTTTGGAAGTGCGGACTTATAGTGTCGGCTTAACGGACGTTTGAGATAATACAAGAATCGTATATGTAACATTGAACAGAATGTCTACACTCTACTTGACAACTAAAAATGTTCAACATTTCTATTTTCCTTCCATGGAGCGTAGTTTTCTAATTAAGTCACCCTACAATCTAACTATTCTTAAGATTTTTAAATTAAGTTACATGATATCTTTGGAAAATGAATTCTGTCACATGAGTATAAAGTGACACAATTAGTAAACTAATCACCGAAGCAACCACGGTTGAGTATTTGGTCTTCTTATCGACTTGGTTTCGTTCCGCGCGAGATGTACCAAGCGAGAGTATACCTTTTAACAAAATAATTATTTAGCAACTTCGTTAGTGTTAACGTGAAAGCAAGGATAACGAAATCGACGTAACACCCACACCACCAAAAACGCTCGAAATTTTAACCCTAAGATAAAACAAAGTTTTCATTAACTAATAGTTGCTAGAGATTAGAGGTAAGTACATCGGATGGTATGGTTAGATACGAATACGATGATGTTGCCATAGCAACCCCAGGGCATGGCTACACAAGGTCCAGGACAGTTTTAATCCCTTTTACTTCGACTAGAATTTCTGAAAACATTTGTCAACTTTTGTCATCTTTAAGCCTGTTACCTGTCAGGACAAATTCAGAAAGTTTTTTGAGATAACCTACAGTGAGTGGCCACCACCAACCATTCTGTGGCAAAGAGAGGTGTGCTGGCTCTGGTGGATGAAGTACTTTTTAAATCCCCGCCCCCGCAACATGTAAAGGGGTATTAAATTAAGCCGGGCAAAGCGTGAACACAGAGTTAATCCTCTTGAGAAGGCTATTTTGAGTAAAAACCAACGCAATATCTCGATAATATAGACTGATATGTTTCCAGAGCCGTCAGTAGATGTCAGAATTGATAGAATAACCGGCGCTTCACACTGTATTTTTTAAACATTGTAAGCGAACATTCTTATTAGATTATTCTTTTTTCCGTACAGAAATGTTGAACGGGATATAATCGGTTGATGAACACGGAAAAGAGAAAACATTTGTTGTCAGGTAGTCTGCACAAAGCACAAATATTTCATCAGAGGTTTCAGGGAATAAAACTCTTGTTCTTCTAGGCATTCTAGGCGTTACAAGTATAAACTCTCGGCCGCTCCAGTCTTCATTCATTATACACCCGTCCAAAAACGGTTTTCTGATGAGTGGTGACAGCGTCAACTCCAATTTATCAAACGTGGTTAAATGATAATTATGATTTATGAAAACAAGAAAACAGTTAGAGATCTGTACCGCTTTCGGACTCACGTATTTTTTCATCATCCGTCATACAATTAACGTAACTCTGAGCTAGGAAATGGAAATGGTAATGCAGTATTTCAAAAGGCAAGAAACTCGGAATAATTATTTTAAGCCTCACTAGCACGTTATTGTTTATTAAGATTTTCTGATCAATATCAATACGTTCATGTTAAATTTAAAGTCATATTAGGAATTAAGTGTCAAAACCCGGCTTTAATATTCAATCCTCCAGTTTCTGGTTGAAATGGTTGAATATTTCCGAATCCGAGTTGTTGGACAACCTTTCCCTCTTTGTAAATCAGCTCTCCGTCTCCTTTCTGTACACTCCTCTTTCTCCATATCCCCACCGGCAAAGGGCTTAATTACTTAAGTTAGACTTTAAATGTTCGAGTTTGGATTGAAGTTAATGGATTGCAATGGAGTCAAATCTACTGTCCATTATCGAACGGTAGAACAAAGAACTTGGACGCTGAACAAGCGTGGAGAATATGGAGTTGCATGTGGTTCGACCTCCTAGACTCCTAGAACTTGACATTTGCCTATTATAACATTCTATCGGTTAATGGACCCGAATATTAGATTAACGTAACATTAGTTATAATGGCTCCATTAGGCATAAGGTAATAGGGTTACATAATTGTTAGATGCAATGAAGCGGAATGGGGTTGATTTCACCAACATTGCGCAAGGGGATGGAGATCTTGTCGAGGTATGTCGTTTACCATGCCTCTGATTCGTGGTCTGAAATTCCGTTGCGGACATGCAAATTACTTTACCCGGAAGTCAAACTTTGAGAGAGTAGAGAACACTTAGTACAAGTAAGAATACGTTATATGAATACAAACACTTAATACAAGTGGAGAACACTTAGTTCCAGTATAGTCTGTAGTGTCTATCAAAGTCATTGGCAATGATGTTAATGTGATACTGCAGATTTTGCTGACAAATTACCTACAGTACAAGTAATCAATGGCAAGGTAGGCAATTTCACATTGAGGCTGTTTCATTGATGATATTTGAAACCCACCACAGTAGATTTTCTTCATTATTTGTAATTGAACATATCAAATAATATTTAAATAGGTATGATCTATAAATGGCAAGGGGATCTAACTTTTACGAACATTTCAGTTTTTACAGTTCACTGAAAAGCTACATAAAAAATGTATTATGTATGTGCTGATCAAGAATGATTGGGGACTGATATATTTTTAAACTTAATAATATCATTATTATGTAACCAAGAAATACTGAAATTAAATTAACTGTGAGTCGCTAATACGGCAAGTTTGGACAACTCATATTTTAAATATCATTTATGGTCAGACAATGGCCAGTGTGGCCGGTACTTTTCATATTTCCATGAATCTCCAAGTACAAATACATATTCGTAATTGTGAAAGTCAAATGTGTAGGTATTTCAAATAATATGTTATTGCTAAAATATTACTTTGTATCAATGTGACTAACATTCTTGCTGTTTTACCAACAAGACGCAATGTAATCGTGTTGCTAGGATAGTAAAACATTGGAGCAACATTATTTCATCTCAATTCACATTTCCATAACTAAAGGAAGGTGTAAGATGGGTTTAAGCTATTTTTGAAATTCTGGAACTCATCCACGGCTCTAAAATAGTGATTGGAATACTTGTAATCTGATTCAAATTTATAATTTTATCAGTAACAATGTTTGCTGTGTAATTGAAAAACGTCGCAGTAATTGGTGAGAGTTAGTGTGAGATTCTTACGCCCTTTCTCTGATTTTTGATTTTGTCGGCAATGTCCAGGTCACACCGATCAAGATTTCGATCTAAAATTTTGCCAGCCCACAATTATATAATTCTGACAAAAATAAATATTTAGAATGTATACAAATACGCCAATCACAAATAACCAAGTAAAATCACAAATAAAACACACAATACGCACTTTACCAAATAAAAAGTAATTTTTTATATAAAAGATATATTGCCTGTAATGTAAATTTGCATGCTATTGTCGTCTCCTCTTTACCCCCACTGCCAACCAAAAAGACACAGACACTGTGAATCTCGCAACTATCAAGAAAACTGTTGTTTTTCTGCTCACTAATACGAGTCATCAGCTGTTAATAATTTGCAAACTTTTTAACGAGATGCTATTTCATTGCACAAATGTTTTTTTAAATGTTTTAATTGAAAATTGATGGGCATCGTATTTTTTATTTTTAAATTTCTGTGTACATTTGCACGAGTTTAGAGATATAAAAATATTGCAATTTATTTTGGAGTTTTGCAGAGGTGTTTGAGGTGTTGCATCTATGCTTGATTTCAGGTTCAAATTATCACCATGGATTTTGAAACGTTGGCTTTCAATACATATTTTAATTTAACACTATTTACCTAGTTATTATTAATGTATGCGTATATACAGGTGCTCACTTATCAACGCGTTACGCAGAGTGTTTACCTTAATGAGAATGAATACAAATGAAAAGGCACAGAATACATACGTAGAAACAATGTAGTTAATCTCTAGAATCTCTTGTTTAAAAGCAATGGTTGCCGTTATTTCTTGACTTCAGCCTGCAAATAATCAATTTGAAAATAAGTTCCACTGTACTAATGATTTGTTGATTGCTCTGGCGACAGACATAGAACTTGCGACATACATATTACATTAACCTTTATAGGCCAATAACAATAGAAAATAAATGAACCTTGATGTATTCGACTAACCTAATTGCACTGATGCACATTCACATTGTCATTTACCCGATGCAATAAGAAAAAAGTGTATAAAATAACATGAACTGCAAATTGAATTGAGAATTGAGTGAGTGTTACGGAACAGGTTGGGTGAGTGGTTAACGCTCTCAGCTTGTATTCCGGAGGCCCGGGTTCGATTCCCGCGGCCGTCCTTCCTGACTGGGGTTTTTTCGTGGTTTTCCCTCAGTCTTCAGGCAAATGCTGGGAAGGTACCCTACTAATAGGCCACGACCGCCTCCTTCCCACCTTCCATCCTTACCTACTCTTCACCATCATCTCCCAATCATCATCATAATCATCCATCCGTCGCCATTAGCCTCGCTGCAGAACAGTGCGACGTTAAGCCCCAGACAAAAAAAAATAAATTGAGTGAAAATAGATTAGTTATTTTACATTATTTTGTTTTCTTATAATAATTGTAATGATATGGATGAAAATTTGAATAGCAGAAATAGAAAATGAATGTATTCTGGAATCGGAACGGTGTAAGTATCGATTAATTGCAATGCGCATGAGTTGGTATGATCGATCAGCTGTTTGATCAAATGGAATAGCAGCTGATCATGTAACCATAGTAACCCAGCTTAGAATGGAGATCAGTTTGTAGGCGGTTATCTTGTCCCTGGCTATGTATTGTGTTGTGCGGTGGTTATCTTGTCCCTGGCTATGTATTGTGTTGTGCGGTGGTTATCTTGTCCAATGATATGAACATGTCGAGGCGGAGTTAAATTAGACGCATTTTATTCAAGACCTCCTGGAAGATGCCATAAAAGCAGTAATGCCAACCTTTCAACGGATAACGACCCATAAGGCGTTGCGATTCAGACTCTAAAAGCTAATTAAATGTGTCTAAAGAGACTCGACATAAATTGGTTTTAATATAACGACTAGTCAGTGCTGTTTTGCTATTTTCCTCATTTGTGTATTGTTTTATGACGATAGGTATTCTTAATTTCTTAGTAATATTATGGAAATTTAGTTGTCTTCCTGTGAGAAATCCGCTCTCTTTGAAAGTATATGTTGGACGAACACATTCGAAGTGTATAGTGATTACTGATTAGTGAATCAACTCAGAAAAACTTTAAGCTCGGAGCTAAAGAAAAACTAAATTAAATAATCAAAAAGTACAAATGCTGAACAACACTCGTGTTTAAAAACTAAGCGAGCGTAATATTATGAATGACATCTCACAAGTACTCGAATATTTTAATAACCCCATGAGTGTACTTGATGACATGAAAGAAGACTCTCTATGTTAAATAGGCAGCTTAATAAAGCAACCCCTTTACAAGGGGAGCCGGGTTCTCAATGGCACGGCACGGTATGAGAGGCAAGTGGTTGGCACGGACTGGCAATCGCAAGGCAACCCCCTTGGGCACAAACAGCAGCTTTGCAATGGCAACAGGTCGAACTTGAGAGGATCCAGAGACTATCGAAGATTCACTCAATATATCTGGGACAACAAAATACCCATTCAAATTATTGACTGCAATATACCACAGAGCTGATATAACTTGGAAATGCCACATACTTCAGAGTTGGCTGCACTGGAATAGATATAATTATATTGTCATATCTTTTAAAACCTTCATATCATCAAAAAATAATAAAAATAACTTTTATTAACATTTTCATTTGTATAACTCAAGAGTTATGACGACATTTAGGAAATATTGTCGCCAGTGTTTACCTTCAAGTAAAAATCCTGAGTCAAGTGAGCAAATGTACTAATTATATTTCTCTGATCAAGTTCTGGTTTATTCACGGTCGTATAATGAATGACACGTTGGTATTATGACAAAGATGAAGAAATATACGGTTCGTTTTCACGTTGGCACATAATAAACACATTGAAACACAGCGTTTTCATTCACTGGTTGTTACAAAATCACTGTTTTAAAACGTGATTTGATTGAATTATATCGTGAATTCATTGAAAGCTATCCGTGTGTTTCCAAGCTGTGCTACTCAAGCTATGTCAACATGACAGAAATCGATCAGATTCAATTACAATTCTTGTTCTATTCGCCAAGAGTTGCATATATTTGAAATACACTAACCGCCGGCGCGGCACGTGCGTCAGTACGTACAAAACAGTGTCTACATGTATCTATACTGCTTCCGTTAAAATCAAGCTTTTACGTGTTAGGTTTGTCGCAATGGCCAATCACAGAACGATGTTTCCCCAATGGATTCCAGAGTACGGCAATCTTACGCCTTTTAGAACCGAGCTGAATAAGAAATTGTTGAAATTGATTCGAAAAAAAATTGCATTTTTCTTTAACTTTTGTGAAAATTCGTTAGTCGAGAATAAACACAGGTCTTGCAAGTCAATGTTTAGTTTAGGTTAAAAGTTATACAAAATGAAACTTAGAATCAGTGACCCACACGACTTTGCGTCTCAGATTTCATTTTCCGAACAGATTTCATTTGTTGCTTGTGTTTCCTATTGCAAAATGGTTGGTAAACAAACTTATTCTTATCGATATTATGGTCTGGATATACAGAAGTTACCTCCCAAATACGAGTTCGTAGTTGTCGTAGTTAAACAATGTCGTAAGTACACATTACTTTACACACTTTTTAATACACTTTAGTTTATACTTCTAATGAAATTCTTGAAGCCGCTTAAAACGGATATCATAAACCATTTACATCGTTATAGTTTCGTAAAATTAAGTGCAAAACATAATACTCTAACTATGAACATATTACTGATCGTTGAATTTACACGTTAAATTTATCGTTGTATGCACGTGACGTCATTTTACTTCTTGGTCGCCATGACAGTTGTCTTTAGCTTATAGGGATAAAGCTCTTGGCTTGAGCTTTACTTTGTCTAAATAGTTTAGATTAGATTAGATTATTGTGGTTTAACGGCGCGTCAACGACGAGATTACATTGCGCACATTAATGTTTACTTTTAACTTTGTTAATCATAAGTGGAGGACATGGGGAGGGGTCGACCTAACGGGCCCGATCTGGGGTAGTCTGAAACTGGTGAGAAAGCCAGCACAGAATTGGGACAGACCGGGGGGGAGGAGACTTCGGGCCGGTGGGACCCGATTTCAGGGGGATCACCATCTCGAGGGGGGAGGCCGGTCCGAGGGGCCCGCGAATTTGGGGAGGTCATGGGACTAGGTCGACCCTGGACTGCACTTAGTTGGGACCAACACTCGTTATGTGAGGTGACCCCTTAAGCCCCACCACCGCGTCAAGGTAGCAGTCCATTGGTGGGGCTAAATAGTTTAAAAGTGATATTTAGGGTAACTGTCAGTAGGTAATATTTGGCATTATTTATATTGGAGTCTGTCTGCAGTTATATCTTACATTAGAGGAGTCAATCAAAATCCATTCTCATTGATTTTATGGTCTAAATCAATCATAAACACTAAAGATAACAATATAAAACAAAAGTAGTCAAAACAGCGTAGACTAAAATATACAGTTTTAAAACTTGCAATCACATTGTACTTTTGTTTTTGGGTACTGTCTTGAAAGATATAGATAGATACTCAGTACTATACCTATGCTGTCATGAAGAAATCTCGGTGAAGGCTGTGAGCTCTCCGGTGAATACGCACATTAAACTACGCCAACGCTCCACATTACAATGATTTCATTCCATGATGGAACCATGACTGTAGTAGGAACAATGCCATTGTAAAGCATGTTATATTTTCTACTCTGGTTTTGTCATTCGTCAGTATTGTCCGCTGGTAAGATGACGCCATACTCAACATAATACATGTTTTCATAATAAATTAAAAATAGTATTAATGAATACATTGAATTCAAGCCTTATGGCATCCGGATAATTGTGGTAAAACAAATTCGTGCAGAGACGATAAGTTCTTACAAGTTCTCTGTACTACAAATTTGCACAATATAGTAAATTATACTTTTGGAGTCTACATTTGCTTTGAAGGTTCAAAAGAACCCTCAAACGGCCTTCGTGGCCCTTGTTCATTTTATATAGCGTTGTTAATTCAATAAAAAGCGTTGGCTAAATAACCCAAAAATGAGTATTCTTATAATATATGAACTACAAATTTAAAATATTTTACCACTGTTGTAATTAGCAGTTCATATACATAACATCCTCCCATCTGAGATTGTCAGAAAATGTCGTTATTCCAATTAGGAGAATTGTCTGGTATTTTTACGCGGAGTGTTTTTATGTAGTTTTACACGTCATAATATATGGTGTTCGAGTACCATAAACGCCAAATGTTTTGAAGGTTTCAAATTTTAATGAATGGCTGACAC
This sequence comes from Leuctra nigra, assembly GCA_934045905.1. Classification (NCBI taxonomy): domain Eukaryota; kingdom Metazoa; phylum Arthropoda; class Insecta; order Plecoptera; family Leuctridae; genus Leuctra; species Leuctra nigra. The sequence goes on along the minus strand of OW203763.1, from coordinate 8,105,362 downwards.
CGGTTTTTTAAAAATGATAATTTATATTCTTCGTATATCTTAGTCCGTAGCTGAGTCATCGTTCGTCCTGATTAGAAGAATTCTAAGAGCAATTAGTTTAATTAGTAAAGGTATAAATAAGGGTGATTATGAATGTGAGAGGCTTATGTTTGTGGTTTCGAGCTGCTCCGAGGTACTCTTCTTCGCCTCGAGTTCCGTCGGCTATGTATAGTACTGAAACGCTTTTGTGTAGTTTTCTGTCTGCACATGACAGCCACTCATCTCGCACACAGATTATTATATAGAAAGACCGATAAGGGTAGAAGGATATACACACGAGTTGAAATCTAACTTAAGAACAATCGTGCAAATCCAAAGCATCCGTCGTCGTGCCTACTGTTATTCTAATAGCATCCCCCATAAGCCGTGAGATCCGCGGTATATGGCACAGACTGCAAGGAGAAGATTCTATGGAACGCAGACCAAGTGCTCGATTTTGTCTTCAAACACGTTTTAGAACGTGAATTGTAAGGGAAATGTCATCTCGACATGTTCAAGAATAATACGAGAGATTCTTGATAAATCTGGATGCGTACACTTTGTGAACATTTTTGGTGCAGATATAGAATTTTATATTATTTATATTCGAGATGTATCGTTTCGTGAAATTTGCGTAGGCGCGAATATCTAACATTGATGTCTTTAAATTGGATAGTTCCCTCCCTCATTCCATCTCAGCTTCCTCCCTTTGAACCAATTCCTCTCTGACATCGACGTCTGCCACGCTATATGTAGAGAGACTACACCGATAAATCAATTAAATCAATCAAATTATTATTGATTTCGAGACGAAAAGGAACGAGAGGTTGTTGGGGTGAGTGAGGCGGCGTTTTACAACTTCTAGAAGACACTCATCTACTGCATTTTCTAATCGATTCTTACATCATATTTGACGCAACTGTGCCGCATATGCAATTAGTCTTAAGTGCAGCCTGGCTCTGAGAGATGTTTGCACGTCTAATGCAGCCAGGATGGTTTTGAGTTAAATATTGGATCTGCAAGTTAATCAAGGGAAAGGTAATTGATTTAGACTATGTTTACGCATAGCTTTTATAATTACACAGAGCCATATTGTATTAAAGTTTAATTGCATATCCATCCCAGTGTTCGAGAATACAATTTTACAATTTCCAATACCAGATGAAAATAAGATTACTAAAGTCTCATTTCAATATTGTGAGACGGAAGTAGTACTTTTTTGGTCTGTGTTGAAACTGTTCTCCCTCGGATAATCCCATCTCTCTTCAACTTTTTATCAGATCTCTTTTGTTCTCGAATTCGTTTCGAGTGTGATGCTGACGCATGTTTCACAGCCCCCAATAATCCGCCACCCGAACGATTCATCATATTGGCAGAGGCGTGAAGCATGCATCAATGCATAATAACCCCCCAATCACACTGACAGCTACCAATACCAACCACGTGCATTGTTCCAACTTCTCCGCTGCAAAGAGCTCCAAGTAAACAACTGCGATTGAATCATTTTCATTCTAAGATTCCTTAATCTGATTAATAGAATTTCGAAATGTAGACGGGAAATTATTTGTCTTTTGTCTTTTATCGTTTCCTGTAGGGAGTCTCTTCCTCCCATTTTGATTCACCCTCCTCTTAAATCTCAGTTCATAGCGTTAACCATTTATATTTTGTTTAAAATTAAAATTTTAAAAATTCAATTTTTAAGCCTCTCTCTTGCGTCGATCAAACCTCCCCTCCCCAACTCCCCCTCCCCTGGGGTTCTTACTTAGTTCCGGAAGTGCCGTGTGTCACGAACGACTTCCGGTGCTAATGGCGTTGGGCGAGTTTTGGAGCGCCTACAGTAGAGCAAGGTGGGCCCCTAAATGCCCATAACCTGTTCGACCTGTGAACAGGAAAAACGATCAAAAGAAATTGTATTTCAAACATGCGCAATATCTTCTTTGGTCATCAGAAAAATGTATTTGTTACGATTTTTAAGGCTGTTTGAAGGAATTTTGTTTACTCATTTCATGACCAAGATACAATAAATTAAGCACAACTGGCATTACACATACCTATCTTGTCAGCTTTTATTCGAAATTTCATAATAAATTCGACACTTTTACTCTCGCGTTTTATTATTTTTGGCATTAGTGTCAAGTTAAGCAATAAAAATATTAATCCTACATCTGCCACCATTTGTAAAATTTGTGTTAAAATATTATTAGAAACGTTTGAAGTTAGACCCTTCTTATCTTACCTCTGTAACATATTTTGGATATTTTTATCTCAATCAATGGAAGTATGTTTATCTAATATAAAGTATAGAGTGAAATATTAGATAGAAACACACCTAAGAGATATAGCTATATATTACACAGAATGAATTAAAATGTTCTACATAATGCATTTATAACTTTATAATATTGTAATTATTTTCATTATAATTATAAAAAATATGTGTTTTTTTTATTACAGAGCTGAGAGAAAGCAATAAATATCGAAGTAGACAGCACTCAGAAGTCAGCGATGCAGAATTTCTGTGCCGACGGAGAAGTAAACTCCTGGAAAAAGCAAATAAACAACATGACATATTTAACGCTATTTCTTTAATAATGTAGATGCTTGAAATCCGAAGGTTTTTCTAGCTCGTCGTCACTAATGGATCTCAGAGCATCGTCTCATTGTATTCACTGGATTATAAGAGCTTGTAATGCAGTCACACGGCAAAGACGAACCACAAGTTGTGGCTAGACTCCACATATTAGTAAGAAAATTATGAGAATATTGTCAAATATGATTATTGTTTTAGATGCTTTTTTCCCGATTATTAGTTTGGATGTGTTAATTCAAATAAAACCGTTAAGACTTTTCACCAACTATTTTTAATATCAATCAATATTTCGGCCACCCGTCTGTGGACTTCTTCAGGATGAAACTAAACAAGTAAACGGAAAATATGAAAGGAAAAAAATACAAATGATGAGACAAATTAAAAATCCATGTGGCTCACAGAAAAATATCATAGATATAATTCCAAAGAATACAGTTCTTTGAAGTTCATATACAACCCTGTATGTGGTGGTAATCCTATGCTAGCAATATGAATTAGTGAAATACTACCAAATCAGTCACACGTTTTGAAGAATTAATTTCCATGGCATCAATTCTCGAATAAATTAAATTTTGAACGCAATATTGTAAGCATGCACAAAGCTACAGCATTCTTTATCATAAAACGTCCAGACGTATTGTTCCATACCGCATTCTCTGACTTTATTAAGCAATATGTCTATTAGAACATTCGTATACCTACCCCTACCACCCCCCGCGTGTGTAATACCCTCTACACCACCCCCTTGCTTTGTTGCCCCGTATGTCGCCCCTGCGAGGCTTATTGGAAAGATTGTGTGGGGTGCAGACTCTATGGTCCATCAACTATTTGTTTGCACTCTCCTTTATAGAGGAGCAGAAGAGAAGGCAGGACGACTTTCATGCGTTGATTAAAGAGCGCGGGCGTGAACTCTACTTTGACGGATTTCGAATGATTTTTCAGCAACAGAATCGAGCGTGAGTCAACCTAGTGTTAGCCCTCAGCTGATGAGTGAATAGGCGGGATAAGGGCGGGGATGTTGAACGAGAAGCGTGCGGAGGAATCAAATAACGAACTCAATCATTTTAGACTGTCATTTTAGGAAAACGATTGAGTCATACAGCTTATAACTTCCAAACGTAGATTTTCATATTTGGCTCATTCTTTGAACAATTTTCTTTCATGATTCGACATTCTCTTTGAAGCTAATTTTAAATTTCGATATACCAACAGGTAAATGGATAGCACGTTTTTAATCGAAAAGATCACTCAATTTGCTGTTATTAATTACTACTGTGCAAGCTGAGCATGAAGTGCAATTTGATATACAACTGCGTCGTTTGTAAATTCTCCATATCAATCCCGCACCAGGTTGATAGATCCCACGTCATTTCCACGTTATTCCCACGGCACTCCCATCGCCAACTTGCCGTGTCAACAATATGGACTTGACCAACTCTTGTCGGCCGTATGCTTTTCCTCTTTTTACCTGAACCCCGGCACAAAATTCTTTACAAAGAATTTATCAAATTGCTGGGTGCTATTTGCATAAATTTTCCTTCTACTTTATTGTATTACCGGCGCCCCGAGTTTTCTATACGGCCCCGTTGTTTTGCAGCACTGACTGTTCTTTAGTGGCATATCCCCCTACATCCCCATTGAATAAAGGCGGTGGTATACATCCCCTATGCTTCATAACCGCTTTCATCTCCTACCCTTGTATGTCACCACCCATCCCCTAGCCCTATCTAAACACAGCCATGTTGCCTCTGGCTCACGGCGAGGTGGAGGTCTTCTTCCCTACTGTTGCTCCGTGCCGTGGCCGTGCAGTTGTGCGCCAGAGTCAGCACGGGAAGCATCACGACGAGCGAGCCGCTTCCTAATAGCAAGCGGTGTTGCCCAGAGACGATGTCGGGACTCGGGAGTGGAGCTCATTAAACACTGATACAAGGTTCCGGCCCGCCCCCGACTACACCGGATGCTTAGATCAGGGTTATGCACAACGGTGTTGAGGGAATGGATGCGAATCAAGTATTCAGAATGTTGGGAATAAGCTAGAGTTTCAGTGAAATTAGACCCACAAGGTATACAAAGGAGAAGGAAAATTGGAAAATAATATGTTTTAGTCGACGACGAAGAGAACGGCGACGCTGTGTCAAAGCGTACCGAGATAATGACATCAGTGATTTTGCATTTTAAGAAACAGTCGAGAAAATTGGATTGTGTTTCACGTATCAAAATCCTTATAAAAATCAATAACGAGTGAAGTTAATTATTTCTATTGTCAACTCATGTTAACCTAGATAGCATGAAGAGAACGTGTTTTGTGACAGTGGCTTAAGCGACCCGTGTGTCTTCTCTACCTCGCGATCCTCTAACTGTGATGGATGCTTATTACTTCGCTTGCTGAGAGAATGCCGCCGAACAGTGAACAACCTCCTGGAGGGACCAACAGTTTGATCGTTCGAATCTAGCGAAACTGTCTGTGTTTTTGCACAATGCAAAGCTACCGCCATGAGTTCGGGGGGCCGCCCCCGCCTCTCCCAGAGAGATCAAAGAGGTTTGTGAGCTCATTCATACGGACGACAGCAAACACAATATCACTATAATTACACTCTGACAAACTCGCATATACACAATTATGCCGTCTATTATTCAACTCACAACACAATACTAAATAGATAGACTGGCTAGCTGTTGCATTGATAGTAAATCAAAGCCCCCTCTGCCTATTGGACACACGCGCTCCCTGTGAAAGAGGAATCAGGAATAGGGTGAATGATGAGGAGCTGGAGCGAAACCTGGAAACTCCCTCAGGAAATCGAGTCTTGGCCAGTCTGCTTTCGTATTTGCAATCATATCAACTCCTTCTAGTAGAATTTTATTTTCTGCTGAGATTTTGGTGGAGGCGCCAGGTTTCAGTTATGAAGGAAGTCTTCTCCTATCGACGTCCATATCGATCTCTACATCGAAATGTCACAACTCAATTTTTCACCTCGATTGTAGTTTTAACCTAAATGAACTAAATAATGCAATAACCAAAATAAATATGGACTTAGTTTCAGGAGGGTATGAAAACAGTGGTAAATCCAAAATGTACAAAAAATATTTTCCCATTGATATATTGGTATCGATATACCTTCTTAATATACTATTATATTTTTGTTTTCTATTAACCGTGAATTTTATATTAATCTTATTTTGCGAAGCAAATATTCTGTCTGTATTCAAACTCATAGCTGTCGGAATCAGAGCAAACTTGCTTAAGTCTTTATGGTAACTTACATATCATAGAACAAAGGCTCAAACTAAATTGGCTCACTTCTTGAGCTATTTTCAATCATAACAGACTCGTCAGCAGTTTTAATCATATTGGAAGATCGATGTTTTCCACTGCACTGGCTGATAACTTGTTAGATATTCAGAGTTCATCAGTATTATAGGAAAATGTTTGCGAAAACAAGGGCTAAGAGCGAAGTAAGAAGAGAAGAGAGAAGAAGAGAGGAGACGAGGCTGATGGTTTCGTTAATCAGACTCCATGAAAAGCCGCGCCCCATCGCACAAACTGATCGAGCGCGAGCTGAGAGCCTGAGCCGCGAGAAAACCACCCCTATAAAATGCATCCCCGCTTCACTAAAAGAGCGACCCTTCACCGAGACAGGTTTCCCGCTATTATTATCATCATTTTTGAACGGTATGACGTATTGAACGCGTTACTAGACATATTGTGTGCACGGGAATATAGATCAAGTTACCAAAGTAAGGTCGCATTTCACATGGACAATGTTCCCCCATCGTTCACCAGTCACAGTTTTTTAGAAACCATGACTGAAACTTTATCGTGTATTTATTGAAATCGAATAGACATACATTTGAAAAGAAAGTTATTTGTCTATTTTTCATCTTTATATCAATCTAAGTAGCGTTTTACTAAACGTACTATTTGAACAGACATAAGAAGGGAAGACATTCAATATGTACTTTTTAATGGTGTCCCGAGATATTTACTGATCTTCAATATCTCAGTTGACATATTGTTACCCTTATTCATATTCCTCTAGAAGTTCAACAAAAGACCCTCCCCCTTCGCAAATATTCCAGACATATAACAACAACAAAAAACACGCACAAATATGATTCGATTTGTTGATGTTATTTTCAGATTGGGTGGTCAAGTGATGTCTCCTACCACCCCCCAGCTGTCCGTGGCTCCTGCCAGTACTCTGGTGATGCCCGTGTTCCCTCTGCGACCAGCGCCCTCGCCCTACTCACCCTACTCGCCGTCGCGGTTCCACATCGACAAGCGATGTCAGCACAGGTGCACCTGGAAGTGTTGCTCCATCGCACTCATCTTGCTCTGTGTGGCTCTCACGGCAATGCTGGCGTACTTCGGTGGTGAGTGGGATTGCAATCAGTCATTGCCATTCATTGACATATCTGAGCGTTGCATTGCACTGGCTTTACTCAAATGAGAGATTATTCATATTGGTCAAATACGTGCATAGAAATCAATTAAGAATTAAAATATATGTAGGGTTTCAATTCCGCAAATTCGTTTTGGCTTGTATGAAGTATGAAATAAGTTAAATGTAAGTTTTAGGAACAGCATTTTTAAAACAGAACATAAACATATTGAGGAAAACCAACAGAATCACTAAAACGCATTTTAACAAACCTTTCTTAAACTTGATCATTGGTGAGAATCGTATTCGTGATAGTAGTAATTAACATAGGCCATCTCTTTGACAGAGAAGTGTTTTCTTTCGTAAAATCTTTAATGAAAACCATATTTGTATTATATTTAACCACCGGTTGAGATTATTCGTTCTTTCCCTGACATTTCAATTGATGTTAGACCACAAACAAACTAATATTTCGTTCATAATAATATGCGAGTTCTTACTCTCGTTTTTACAGAAAAAAGTAGCGTCTTGTTTAGAACGCAGTCGTGAAAGTGCAAGTGAGATGCTCGCATCACTTTATTTAGTTTTATGTGGTCTATCGTGAATGTAAATGTAAATCATTATATTTGACCATTCTTATGAAGAATGGAATTGTCATGTATATAGTAGAAGTCATTAAACAGGTGGAATAATACTCTTGGTCATACCTGATTTCTGACGTTGCAATTGGAAGCTTTCGAGTGTGTTTTGTGTCAATGAGGTATCTACAGGACGTGAATCTTTTCTTCCAGCAGTGAGTTCAATGAGACCTGGCATGGACAGCACTAGTTGCATTCTAGTAGAAGACGCCAAGGCTGTGGCCCAGGACGATCAGGAGACCAAGGATATGACCTCCTCTCAGGCGCCAACAGAAGGTCAGTTCTCAATGGCATAGAAATTACATATTTGCAGTTGATATTCAGTAGAGCTGTAGACCTGTAGAGCTTACAACTTTGGTCAATTCAAACTAATTTAAGAACGAGATTGCGGCGAATAAATTAAGGTTTCCATGAATCGCAAACTCTTCAGTTTCGCGATTATAACAATGGAAAACAACGAAAAGGGGGCGGAATCAGAGTCGTGTGATTGTCGTGCGACTCAGTGCGTCAAAGTAACTTCAGAGGACAGGTTTAATAATGCTGCTGGCGTCAAATCGTTGTGAAATCGCAACTTGGCGCGATTTATGGAGACATGATCCTCGTCCCGCGTTCGATTTGCGATTTGAACGCTATTCATGGGAACCTTTATTTACGGGCATAAAAGATACGCGTTTTACCCATGTTGGGTGAAACGCGAATATTGATGTCCATGGGTGCATATTTATGACAGCTAGCTTATCTGCAAGTGATTCCTTATTTTATTCGATATGTAGGTACTACTCTCTGTTCAATAATCAACGGAGGTACTGGAGTAATTAAGACATTGGTTTCATTTGAATTGTCAAGTGAATGCTAATCTAACATTTGTGGTAATTTTATGATTTGTTCCTTGCAGAATCATTACCCACCAGCACAGCAGTATTATCAAACGGACCTAATCTAACAAATAAGTTACCAGGCGGCAGCACAGATCAAACTCTCCAACAACAATCGCAACAACAATGGCCAGCCGTCGTTGAGATAAGAGAATTTGGTCAACCCCACTCGGCAACCATCCCTCCATACCAATTTTGGAATTCTGAATTTCGAAATAAACAGCCAGCTTTTATACGACTGAACTTTACGCTCCCCTGGGGTGCGAACTTTGCCGTCTACGGTCGACGCAATGTGGCGCCTTCAGTCACCCAACATGACTTTGTCGAATTCGTTAAAGGAGGTCGCGTTGATAATCGTCTCAAACGATCGGTGACAAATATGGAGGCGTTCGGCAGAGATGAAATGTTCGCACCTGCTGCAGCTGCAGTGAGTTTTACTACTCTGACCACACAGAAGTGGAATAACAACCAGCTAAACAACGGTGACATTCTGCACGTCATCCCTGCACCTCCATATATTGTCAATCATAACCACCTCGAGAAGATTCCGAAGGAAGCTGCAGAGCTAACTTCAGAACTACCGATGTCCTCGCATACTACAAGTAGGGAAGAAAGTTTTAATGATAGAACTTATCAGAAGAAGTCGAAAGATTCGTTCACAACAAATATATTTGATGATCACGATGAAACTGGTTTAACTGACGCCCTAGTTACGGCTGAAGAAGATGAGACGAAAACTTTGCGTTTCGAGGATATCGCCTCGGATTGGGTGGAACCTATCAAACCGCCAACTCTGAATGACCACATGGACCACAAGAAGACTCAGAAGCATGTGTCTCGCAAGTTGAACAACCAGCCACTCGAGTTTGTTGGGAAAGTGGATCCCGATCATCGAACCAAGTCGACACACGTTCACAACGTGGCCAAACGATCTGGCATCACTGGATCGCTGTTGATGATGGTCAATGTGACACTGCTGCAGTATCTGGACACTGGCCGCTGGTTTCTCTCGGTCTACAACGATGACCTCCGACCTCATGAGGTCACCTTGCTGATAGAAGAAGCAGAGGGAGTTTCGACGGCGTGTCCTAACGACTGCAGTGGTCATGGATCCTGCTATCTTGGCAAGTGCGACTGCATTGACGGCTATGAAGGAATCGATTGTTCCAAAAGTAAGTTTTCATTACAATAACAATGTTCATCTAGATATCGTCTCAGTGTGATCAAGTTAAAGCAAATACGACGATTATTGAAGCTCTGAGTTCGAACCTTATTACTCACTTTTATGGATTTGTTTTATCTTGATTTCCAGTAGGTATTTCTTCATTCAAACATTATAATAGACACACTCAAAGCTCAAAGCTAAAAGTTACCTCGTATAACTCAATTACTCTCGATCTAGCCAATAGTACGTTCCAGTAAGTTAATTAGTTCTCTATGACTTTATATTAGACGTAGCTCATATGTCGACGTGGTTTGCAGGTGTTTGCCCAGTGCTGTGCTCAAACCACGGGAAGTATGGCGGTGGTTTGTGTCACTGCGAAGAGGGTTGGAAGGGAACGGAGTGCGACATCCCGGAGAGGGACTGCCAAGTCCCGGATTGCTCTGGAAATGGCCAGTGTCTGGCAGGTGTCTGCGCGTGTCGACCTGGTTGGAAAGGGAACTTCTGTGACCAAGGCAAGTTTGATTCATTTATTAATAACACAATAGACACATCACACATATCTTAACCAGACTAAATATTAGAAACATAAATAAACATAAACATAAATAAACATAAATAAAGGTCACGAAATTCTACAAAACACGCTCTGGACCATTTGAACTATTCTGAATAAAAACAAACCACAACCAATCAAGATATAACAAATGCATTTTTTAAATATGTCATGTCTACTGTGAAAGCAACATTCGCGAGTATTTCTCATGTGTGTTGATGTGACAGTGGACTGTCCCGATGCCACATGCTCCAACCACGGGTCCTGCGTGGGAGGAAAGTGCTACTGCAAGGCTGGTTGGCAAGGTGCGAACTGCAGTGTAGTCGATCAGCAAGTGTACCAATGTCTACCCGGATGCTCTGAACACGGATCTTATGATCTCGACTCCGGATCCTGTATCTGCGAGAACTACTGGACCGGCCAAGACTGCTCACAAGGTAACATATCCTGTGGATAGTTTTTTCACAATGTTTTCAACTAAATAGTAAGTACAGGAAATAATTATTCAATCGCGAATATTCCATGAAGATTGTTCAGAAAAAAAGAAAAACGGCTGTGTAAGTTTAGCCTGACAAATTTATAAATACAGCTCCGAGCTTATTATGTTACATAGTAGTACGTCCTTACTCCAAACGATGTGTTGGGATTCCTGTCATATATATATTCTTTTTTGGTAATCGTTTTCTTTGTAACACTTCATAAACGTGTACGTCGTTAGTCGTTACCGAAGTCCATGAGGTGAAATATTTCGGTCGGGATTTGCAAACATGAACAACGACAAAGCATTGTTCTTTATCTTACCGGAGTGTTCGTCTACTCTCATTTGCCTGTTCTCTTCCTGTACCAGCTCTGTGCAGCCTGGATTGTGGCCCACACGGTCACTGCGACAAGGGCCGATGTGAATGTCATCAAGGATGGACTGGAGATCGCTGCGACTTACTACCCTGCGACCAGCGCTGCTCGGAGCATGGCCAATGTAAGAACGGCACTTGCGTGTGCTCTCAAGGATGGAATGGACGCCACTGCACTCTCCGTAAGTAAACATGGCTAGATTGTCAAGTAAATAGAACAAAGATCAGTTCAACGTCTGCAAACAATGAAGATAATTGAGACGTACGTTTTGGCAAAAGTAAAAACGGTATTTGAAAGACACGGATTGGCTGATAAAAATTTGATGGCATCGTCCGATAAAGTCTATTCTAACGCGTCATCTAACTCTAGTAGGTGAGCCCTGATTTCATTGATAAAAACAAGGATTGTTTGTCAAGGAATCTGACCAGCAGCCAATCCGTCTCATTCAAATACTGTTTTTACTTTGTACAAGTGTACATACTTTATGTCGATTTCCTATCTGATATTCCTCTTTGCTCACATTTAAATCTGCATATTGTACATTATTGCTAGAAGGATTATGCCAATTACTATCTATGTTTTTTGCAGTTTATATTGCAGCAGATTTAAAAAAAATGCATTCATCTACCTTTATTCAAGTAATGAATTCAATTAAATTTGAGTTAAAAATGAAAATATTAAACAAATCTCACACATTGCTGTAGTGATTGCTTTCAGTCGCGAAAGTTGAGTTGCAAGTATTAAATAAAGATGATTATCTATTCCAGAGAACTTTCAGATTGTAAAGAATCTCTGAAACGGAGCTTTTGTCACATTCGACTGGACGTAATATTTGTGACTGTTTTTGCAGCCGGATGTAAGAGCGCTTGCAACAGGCATGGAACTTGCACTCTAGAGGAAGGAGAATACCGCTGTGTCTGCTCCGACGGATGGGCCGGAGGAGATTGCTCCATTCGCCTCGAGATGGAATGTAATGACGAAATAGACAATGACGAGGGTGAGTTGTTCACTAATTACTGTGTTTTGGTATGAAACTGTAACGTAAGATTTGTCTCAAATCTTAGAGAGAGGTTTCATAGCTACGGGTTACAAATGTACAAATGTATCAATTGTATCAATACAAATGTACAAATACAAATGTCAAATACAATTCAAATACAAATGTACAAACGATTCAATTAATTGGTTGTTTGACTTCACGACGTAAAGTTTCTCATCGTTCGCATCGCCGAAAATGTAGGATGAAAAAATACATGTTGACTGATTCAAAACCAGGTATTCACCTTATACTAAGTCCCGGTTGTGCACCCCAAACAATGACGAATCTTTGAAACCATCCAAGTCTAAATCATGAGTCAATAATATTGTTTATGTCAGATACGTGGATAGTCGGTGGATAGTTGAAAGATTGTTTGTAAAGAGAATGGGATGATATGATTGGTCACAGACGGCATGGTGGACTGCTCGGACAGCGAGTGCTGCAGCCACCCGTCCTGCACCGACCACATCATGTGTCTGGCCTCCAACGATCCCGTGGAAGTGCTCCTGAGGAAGCAGCCTCCCTCCGTCACAGCATCCTTCTATCAGAGAGTCAAGTTCCTCATTGAAGAGAACTCCGTACAAAGTTATGCTCATATGGACGAATATAGCGAAAGGTAACCTTCAAACATTTTTATTCGATCAGTTCTTTAGATAATATTAATTACTCACTGTTTTTGTTACTTGGTTTGTTAGTTTTGGGTAGGCATTTTTGGAGGAGAAAAATTTTCGTGTGGCAAAGATGAAGTTTTAAAAAATGTAAGCGGTTTACGCCAGATTTGTCGTAATATCAAGAAAATTTTAAAGATTTGTGTATTTGTCATATTTTTGCGTATTTTTCTGTAACAAAAGTAACAATTCATGTAAACATAATCATAATAATAATATTTACAATAATAATAATAATAAACTTCTCTGATAATGTTGAATAATGAAAGTTTATGATCTAATTATGTTGGTATATTCTTAAAACTTTATCTTTGATCTCCACTTTTCAGTTCAACTTTGATTTAATGACAATCTTTTATTTCCCAACCCCTAAATTAGCTTATTTTTTATTAGCTTATACTTACAAAACACCTGATAATTCCTTACCTAACCTAAAAAGTGTCTAATGTCTAGTGTTGAACCCTCTGAACCATATATATGTGTGTACCACTGTCTCTCACCGCTCCATTCTTACATTAGATTTACTAGTAGTAAGTATTCCATCGAACTTCACAAATCTCAAAGAAAAATTTATCACATTTTCATTTCTCGTGTCTACAACAATGTATGTATTGTTCAAATATCGAGTATTTGTAATGTTCCCAACCATTTAGAAGTCTTGTTGTTTCATTGGTTCATGAATTTCTAAAGAAAACATTCTCAATTGCATATAAAATGCATTTGCCACTCCAATGAAATGCTTTTCACTCGAAGCTTTTCACTCATTTCCCGAACACGGCTGTACAATCTGCTTATGAAAACATAATAAATATAATGAGTTCTTTTTTGAAATATTTTACGAATGGATTGTTTAAAACTTTTCTAAAACATTGCTTGAAGTTAGAACAATACATTTGAAGAGAATGCAGTTTGCTGGGAGTCATTTTCAACGCTAATGGCTTACATTCTTTTTATACTTCACTAAATTTCAAATAAAATTGTTGCGATGCTTTGAACACTTAGACTTTGTGAAGACTGCATTTTCTCAGTTGTAGGAAATATAAAATATACATGCAGGTTACCTATGAATGGATATCATTATTTTAGTTAAATCAATTTAGTCATCTTTCATAGGTATCCATGCATTATAATTTATTCTGAATTTGAATGTATATAAAAATTATATATTATTTTTTAAATTCAGAATAAATTTATAGATTGAAATAAATAAATCATATCATGGTAGACACAAGATCTTACATTATTAGCATTGAAATCAAAATTTGAATTTCGAATCATTACTTGAGAAAAACGGCCGCGTAAAACATTAATTTCTTTTCGTTTCAAATGCTTCATGCTTTAATAGCGATGACGCCAAATCGTAGTAGCTCTATGTTAAATGTGATGTCGAAATTATGATTTTCATTGTCAACTCTTAGTCACTTGTGTCCGTCATTTTAGGTATGTTCTTGTTTTATTATGTGTTACTGTGTGCGGCTGTTGCGTGAATGTTGGAACAAATGTGGACCAATCATGACATTTCCACTAGCGTGTGATCCAGACCAATGACTACTCGACCAAGTATTGGGGGATATTAGCGTGTCTCCTTTTACATTCCTCTTATTCGTGCTATAAACTTAAAATACATTAGATGGCATTAGGTTTCACGATTGAATGATACAAATTTGACAATATTTGGCAGACAACCATTCTTCCAATACTATCAACCTCTTTTAGGTAAAAAAGATAATCGTAGTACAAATCATTGTTGTCTAACTTAATTACGAGTATACATTGGGGGGTTTATTATTGGTAATTCAATCATTCAATCATACCAACTCTCATAAAAAATTGCCTTTATAAAATATATTTCATAATCACTACGCAACTAATACCTTGCTAATTTTGATGCATACATCTGTGATTTCATTATACAATATCTTATGACTTTGTTTGTGTTATAAATAAAAATTAAGCTTAAAAAAGTAAAATAACTGCAAGAAGCCCATTTCGCAGCTCCCGCTGTTTCATTGTGTACTATACAACGTGAGCACTTTTGATTCATAGTCTTACTCCTGATTTCTTTCAATCGGCCAAGGTTTGAGTCATAGACAGTGTAGGTACTTCTATCACTTATCTTTACTCTGTCTAGATTAATACTGTAATAAGAGACGAAAAATATGAAAACGTATCTCATAAATTTTAATCAAATGTTTTTTTTTTACTTAAAAAATTGCCGCTTGATTGACTGAATGACTCGTATCTTAGCGCATTTTCTTTTCACTCGATGATTGTGTTTACACAGATAAATGTTTCGAACTCAAGCATTGAAATCAAGACCCTGTTGACATATTGCACCGTGTGAAAGGTGCCATATTTACCGTATAATGGCAATAGTCCCCATGACACGAAATTTATTTCAATGAAATAATTTAAAATATATTATAAATTTCTAAGTATTTAATGAAACCACTAGATAGCACAGAATGATAAGATTCACTCAGCATGTTTAATGGAAATTAAACTTAATTAATTGAATTCCTTGAGCAGAATTATCAATATTTTTCTTTAGCCAGCGGATGTTCACTGTTCTTTCGTTGAAGATTAGTAGAGAAAAACTTTAGCTAGCATAAAGTGATAATTTGAAGAAATAAATTTAAATATTAAGGTGTCTCCTGTAATTAGTAGGCACTAGTCAAATTAATACACAGCTCGAGTCAATTTATTTCATCCACAAACAGTTTATTTAGAGTAATTAATGAACACTGGCTATATTGATACTTACTTACTATAGGTACTTAAGAGCTGGCCTTTGCTTCTTTGATAAAATCAATTAGTTCACCTAGGATATCGTTGTGTGAAAGTAAAGTAACTATTGCTTGCCTTTAATATAGGTACAGCCAAATGTACAAATAAGAGAGTAATTTTCTATCTCATCAAAGGAGAAACAAACTTATTAAACATGTCGAGTGCATCTTGTATGCACCACCGACCGACTCCACCTCTGTGTGACAAGCAACGACGCATCCCACCTGACGTGTGACTGTGTTTGTGTGTTTTGCGTGAACGTATGGCGTGAGACGTGCTGCTTACACGTGCTGCTTACACGTGTGCTTACACGTCGTGTTGCGTCGTGTAAATTTGTAACGTCCTCTCTTCTCGTTACTTCCCCCACACTGTAGTCAGTTCTGGAATTCGTTTACGCCGCGGTAAGTTTCTTCATGACACACGTCACGACCTCGTATGGCTGTCTGTCCCAATTCAATATCGTTATTTGTTATTCAAGTTTTTTAGTTCGTTCAATTCTGATTTTTAAATAATCATTATTAAACTTGACACTAACCATATTACGCATTCCAGTCTGGGAGAGTCATAAAAAAATTATAAATTCTTGAAATTAAAGTGAATATATTATCAAATCCAAGAAATTGCAATCGAATAAAACAAATGTTATAAAATTATTCTGATCATATTGCCCTTACTCAGCCTTCATATTAAATGTGCATCAATGGAAAAATTAACTTGATATCCTGTAAAAGTATGAATAAATGTTCTGTACGTTTTTATTGATGATATTTGAAATCTCTAAAATTTGACTTCACAACTATTTGTTATTGATAGGAATATAGTAATTATAGGAATATAAAAGGTATCGGTTACACTTGACATTACAAGGCTATCAAATTAAATTTAAATGAGTTCTCCAAGTTTGCCCTTATTAGCAACCCAGAACTAATTTGGTTAAAAATATATTTTTCCTGTTTATATAATGATATCAATTATAAAACGATGCCAGTCGCCAAATCAAATCACTCCTGATTATCACAAAATAAACGTACTTTTTTAATTAGCTGATTTTTCCGTTCGGTGTGAAATCTGCAATTTTCGTAATACTTAGCTCATCATTCCCAATTATATTGATAGCCATCGTAGTCTTCAAATGCAATTACAAATAGCTGTGAATGTTAAACTCTTATCAGTTTCAAATATGAATTCGCTTCTGCAAATATTACATACAGATATTTTCGATTGTAACTCAGTATTCAGTATAGTATTTTGGATTAAATCAAATTAAATAAGGAAAATTGCTTTTTCTCTTGGAACTCTCTCAGACTTGGAAATCACTAAATCGTTGAGAAAAAACACACTACACAGATACGCAAAGAAATCTAGTGCACTACCAAAATATACTAATTCAATAAACATTGCAGAAACTACTAAGTCAGTGGGAACGGTAGTATTACTAGTTCATGAGTAGTTACATACACGAAGAAAATAGAAAACGTGAAAATAATGAAAATAATTTGACGATATACATGACATCAAAAACTGTAAACAAGATCATAATAAATTTTATTTTATTAACTACACATAATCTATAAACTCATTTTTTATTTTCTCTCATTTCACTTCACTAGTTGCAAAATCTTTAAACAAAAACAACACAATACCACACAGACCATGTTAATTTGTCGAAATTTCATTCCGTTTGTTTTTTTCATCAACTACTCTATGTGTTAGTGTGTCGTATACTTATATGCACCGTATGTCAGTCCAAGTTACTTGTAATTTGTGTGTGTACATTTTTTATTTCTTAATTTATTTATTTTTTATTTTTTTTCGTGTCATTTTAAACTGTAAGTGTTTTACTTTGCAGTTTTTTTTATAATCTCTAAAACTTCGTGTAATTATTCTTTTTGTATATTTTTGTTTTTGTATTGTAATAAGAAGATGCATTGGATGTAATGCCAGCCATCTTTGTAAACCCTCTCTCTCTCCTTCCATTGTCTGCGTCTCGTCATTGTTACCTACTGTAATTCAAAAACCCTACCTCTGTGTTGACATTTTACCTCTCAAAATTCCTTATCTCTTCTCACAAAACAAACAATGAACCCAATCTACTCTTTTTCTTAAAAAAAATCTCTCGCCCAGTTTTTAATCCTCACTCTGAAATTCAGCAATTTTAAATATCTAGTGCTTATTTATTGCATTTTCTTACAACTTAATTCTGAATGTTTTAATGACATAATATTAATCATAATGTATAGTTATTTGAACTGTAGTTCATTTTAATAAAATTACTCTAAACATAGATGAAGGGCTAAATAGCTGGAAAGCTAAGAGCATTGCACTTAAATCTTTTGTTACAAGCAAAGAACATAATTTTCAATTATGAATTAGCATACATTAAGTTTCTCAGTTTTAGCCCTTCAATTATGGCAACATTAATAAAATAGCAACATTTTATATTTATTTTATTTTAAAAGTGAAACCAATTTTAACGCGTGAATTTAATTTATTTTCTTATGATATTCACTCTTTTAATTTATTTGTCACTTTATGCACTGCAGCACTTCCAGTGCAGCACATATTGAGTCGCTTTTTATAACTTCACTCAAGATTTCCACAGAATATGCATGATTTAATGTAATGCTTGAAATAATTAAACAATTGTCATCTTTTCAAGACGTTATTAGTCTACTTTTGTGAACTTATTGAAACAACTTGACTTCGAATTAAAAATATAACATTCTTGAAGCTTGGATAGCCTGTAAATTGATTAATGAACTACGAAAAGATTGGCAAATGTTTCTTCTCAATTTACTTTAATTGTTATGAATAGTATTTTTGATACTGATAACTTGCATTTTATTATTAAGTTGGACGTGATTTCAACGAAATTATTAATTAATACAAATAAAATAATGTAATGGTTTAACTAGAAAATTTAAAAATTTTGGACTGAAAATCACATTTGACTAAATCTAAGAACAAATTTAGTGTTAGTAGTAATGTTTGTAATTGTACATATCTGAAGCCTATCTGAATCTCTCACGTCCTACGTAACTCCATGGTTCCTCTCCCTGTCTCTACAAATCATCTTGTCTGCTGTTGCAGTCGTGTGTCAGTGATGAGAGGTCAGGTGGTGACCCCGCAAGGGCTCGGCATTGTCGGCATACGAGTCAGTGTCGATCGAGACTCGAGGTTTGGCTTCACTCTCACGCGCCAAGGTGGATGGTATGTGTACAAGAAAACCACTTCAATCGTCAAGTATTTGCTTTCATTCGGCGCCCAGGTCCTATCCTTGAACATATCTAGATTTGCTTGGTTTGTACATCATACACATTGGTAATTAAGTTTATTTAATGTGTTAAATAAACCCTCAAAAGTTTCTTACAAATATGTAAAATCAGTAGGTCGGTTAAGTGGAATGTAATTAACCCATGGATTAGTATAAACTTACCCTGGCACGAAATTGGAACTTTAAGTGGAATGTTGGTTACCCCAGCACAGCAATTAATCGTCTACAGGAGAAGTAATGTAAGTGGAATGCAGTTTATCCTGGCACAAATATCTTCGTATGTAGAATGCTATGGACTCTATTTGTGCTCAAGTAGTGAAATACAGATACAGACCAAAATTATTGTTGAAAGTGGTAACTCAATAGTAAAAGTAATGTTTTTGACAGTAGAATACATATGACGTATTTACTAACGTCAGAGCTAATGAGCCCAAATGACGAGAGATGTCTTCCAGGTTCGACGTTCTCGTGAATGGTGGAGGCGCTGTCACCCTGCAGTTCCAACGCAGTCCGTTCCGGCCTCTGACGCGCACCGTGTTCGTGCCGTGGAACCAGATCGTGGTGCTGCCGCCAGTGTCCATGCAACTCAGTGAAGACGCTGATGGCTTCAGTCACAGCGGGGCAACCAGGACTCTGGCTCTTGGTAAGTCACAGCGGGGCAACCAGGACTCTGGCTCTTGGTAAGTCACAGCGGGGCAACCAGGACTCTGGCTCTTGGTAAGTCACAGCTGGGCAACCAGGACTCTGGCTCTTGGTAAGTCACAGCGGGGCAACCAGGACTCTGGCTCTTGGTAAGTCACAGCGGGGCAACCAGGACTCTGGCTCTTGGTAAGTCACAGCGGGGCAACCAGGACTCTGGCTCTTGGTAAGTCACAGCGGGGCAACCAGGACTCTGGCTCTTGGTAAGTCACAGCTGGGCAACCAGGACTCTGGCTCTTGGTAAGTCACAGCGAAGCAACCAGGACTATGGCTCTTGGTAAGTCACAGCGGGGCAACCAGGACTCTGGCTCTTGGTAAGTCACAGCGGGGCAACCAGGACTCTGGCTCTTGGTAAGTCACAGCGGGGCAACCAGGACTCTGGCTCTTGGTAAGTCACAGCGGGGCAACCAGGACTCTGGCTCTTGGTAAGTCACAGCTGGGCAACCAGGACTCTGGCTCTTGGTAAGTCACAGCGGGGCAACCAGGACTCTGGCTCTTGGTAAGTCACAGCGGGGCAACCAGGACTCTGGCTCTTGGTAAGTCACAGCGGGGCAACCAGGACTCTGGCTCTTGGTAAGTCACAGCGGGGCAACCAGGACTCTGGCTCTTGGTTAGTCACAGCGGGGCAACCAGGACTCTGGCTCTTGGTAAGTCACAGCGGGGCAACCAGGACTCTGGCTCTTGGTTAGTTACAGCGGGGCAACCAGGACTCTGGCTCTTGGTAAGTCACAGCGGGGCAACCAGGACTCTGGCTCTTGGTAAGTCACAGCGGGGCAACCAGGACTCTGGCTCTTGGTAAGTCACAGCGGGGCAACCAGGACTCTGGCTCTTGGTAAGTCACAGCTGGGCAACCAGGACTCTGGCTCTTGGTAAGTCGCAGCGGCGCAACCAGGACTCTGGCTCTTGGTTAGTCACAGCGGGGCAACCAGGACTCTGGCTCTTGGTAAGTCACAGCGGGGCAACCAGGACTCTGGCTCTTGGTAAGTCACAGCCGGGCAACCAGGACTCTGGCTCTTGGTAAGTCACAGCTGGGCAACCAGGACTCTGGCTCTTGGTTAGTCACAGCGGGGCAACCAGGACTCTGGCTCTTGGTAAGTCACAGCGGGGCAACCAGGACTCTGGCTCTTGGTTAGTCACAGCGGGGCAACCAGGACTCTGACTCTTGGTAAGTCACAGCTGGGCAACCAGGACTCTGGCTCTTGGTTAGTCGCAGCGGCGCAACCAGGACTCTGGCTCTTGGTTAGTCACAGCGGGGCAACCAGGACTCTGGCTCTTGGTAAGTCACAGCGGGGCAACCAGGACTCTGGCTCTTGGTAAGTCGCAGCGGCGCAACCAGGACTCTGGCTCTTGGTAAGTCACAGCGGGGCAACCAGGACTCTGGCTCTTGGTTAGTCACAGCGGGGCAACCAGGACTCTGGCTCTTGGTTAGTCACAGCGGGGCAACCAGGACTCTGGCTCTTGGTAAGTCACAGCGGGGCAACCAGGACTCTGGCTCTTGGTAAGTCACAGCGGGGCAACCAGGACTCTGGCTCTTGGTAAGTCACAGCGGGGCAACCAGGACTCTGGCTCTTGGTTAGTCGCAGGGTCATGGGTTCATTGCGTTGTTGTCACAAGGAAGTAGAAATCGCTTCCTAAACAAATGCACTATTCACTATCTAGAAGCAATCTTTGTCTGAAATATCACAGATTTTTTCCCCGACTTTTCTTATAAAGATAGATACCTGGATCAAGATCATAGGCTAACTCGGTTTTACGCTATTACATCATTAGTCCATACAGGTCAACAACCCGTGATGAAATATCTGTATGAATGTCAGGTGCCGCTGGACCGGGGGTGGCGCCTGCCAACTCCCAGCAGACGGCGCCATGTCTGGACCACGACCACGAGCTCCTGGGGCCAGTGGTCATGTCCACATGGATGCCGGAGAAGGTCGGCGGGGTCACCGGCAAGAGCCTAGTCTTCTCGGAGACGCAGGTAATAAATCAGAGAGAATTACTCAAACACCAGCATAATATCGCCAGCGTGTCAAAATATTATATTTCTTTAAGTATAAGATTCATAAAATTGTTTTTTTTGTCTTATTATACAATTGTTTGTTATTTTCCATAATTTTTATCATTCAGGTGGTAAACACCACGAAAGTTTCAATGCATAACACTCTCAAGATTATCTTAGATTTCTTTATAGATGCAAAGGAAATGTGATTGTTGCTACCTTATTTGCCTTTATATTACATTTTTCATGCGCTGTATGACCTTGCTATAGATAGAATAAATTATAAATATAAAATAAACATTGGAGTTTGATTCCTTGTTCAGATCTTGCAGGAGAGCATCCGCATCCCTGGGTCGGCTCTGAACTTGATGTACCAGAGCTCGCAGGCGCCGGGGTACTTGTCCCGCGTGCTGATGCGTCTCACGCACGCGACTATCCCGGCCACGCTCACGCACGTGCATGTGCGTGTGGAGATCGAGGGCTCGGTGCACTCACGCACGTTCGAGGCAGATCCGCATCTCACGCACACCTTTGCGTGGAACAAACGCAACGTCTACAAGCAGAAGGTAGGTTGTCTGGCCTACTTAAGGGGAAGGATCAGCCTCTAATCACCGTTTCACAGATTGTAGTCGTCTAGTTGAAGGCAGACATCTGGTTTAAACGAAACATTTGTACAGACTGAAATGCTGTTTGATCATCTTTAGTAATTTGTCTTAAATGTCACCTACAAGTTGTGAGCGGATTTCAGAAACAGAATTTCGGTTGATTTTTGGCAAATTATGCGACATTTTTGCAAAATATTTTATAGCTACACATAACTTGGAGGAGTTTAAGTTTAAAAAAAGTGGCTCACGCCTTTCAAAATGCATTTCATTTACTGCAACTTGGTCGCTGTAACACATCGTCTGTAAAAGTCAATTAAAAATGCCTTGACGCTCAATATGATTGAGCTTTTGATTGAACTTTTGATTTATATTTTAAAAAATTACATTGCCCATTTTGTCAGACCTCAACAAAATGCACCCTGGTATAACTTTCCAGAGTTGTGGATGATTAATAAATCCTGTTGCTGACAGGTGTATGGCGTGGCCCAAGCGCGGATATCAGTTGGCTATCAGTACTCGAGTTGCCCGGACTCGGTGTGGGAGACACAGACCGCCACACTACAAGGCTTTGATGTGGACATCTCTGACATCGGCGGCTGGGGACTCGACATCCACCACCACTACAACTTCCATGAGGGTGAGCCGACAAGTCATTGATCCCACGACATGATAACAGATGGAGAGGATTTTCACGTGGCGCAACACATCCTCCATGATCAATGTTTGATAACGCATTATATTGCACTGTTTACTTGTTATAATAATGTTTAAGTGCAAATCCTAAGCGCATCTAATAGAATAGTACATTTAAAAATCCCACATCTGCCACCATTTGTGATTTTTTTGCAATACTTCGACTAAAAGTGATCTACAATGTTGAATCAGTAATCACTCAATACATTGAAATGTTGACTTATACATATTTTTTATTTAAAACTCTGCCAACAACAATTGTTGGTTGCCAACAAAGACACAGAATAATACACAACATAAATGAAAAGATAACTAAATTAACAAAATCATGAGAAGTGACTAAAATTAGGTAATAAACATTTGAACTATGAAATTAATGATATAAATGGTTTTTCAAAATAATAACTGATCTCCTAATTACATCTATAACTATACTATTTAACAAAGTCTTATGCAACTTGTGCTTCACTACAAATGCTTTCAAAAATCCAGGAATTGTTCCTCGTGACCCAACCATTAGTCCTACGATGTCGACATGAAGCAAACCATACATTCTTGAGTATTCCCTATAGTTGGTTCATAATACTTCCGTTTTTCTTCATCAACTTCTTCAGGTTGATTTTTATGTGATTCGAACCTAATGGTTGGGTCGATGATTAAGCCGTGTTTTTTTAGATTGTCGATTACAATAATGTCAATGCGTTTAGACCCTCCAAAGCACGTAACTTCTTCATAGACGTCGAATTTGTTCTTTTCTCTAAACGCATTGGCAATCATTGTTCGGACGGAATTATGTCTCGCGATTTGTAGAAGTTCTCCGTGCTGGCAGAAGTTGAGGACGTGTCCAAGGGTTTCTATCTCAGTGCAATGTCTGCACTGGTTTATACCGCCCTGACTTCTGCCGTGTAACACTCGAACTGGGGCTACATTTGCCGTCATTTTAATTGCATCTCTCCACTCACTGCAAGTTAAACCATTCCGTTTATTTATCCAGTTGTTTGTTGGAGTATGTTCGCTGAACAATATTACCCCTTTACCCTTTTGTGTGAGTTCGCACCATCTTTCATACTCCCTATCTCGTAAGTGTTCACGAATAACAGATGGTTTAGGGTAAGATTTATTCGGATCTTTTGACAACGAATCGATGTTTATTCCAAGTTTGGTGGCACAATTTTGGCGCTCTCCTGTCAAATTCCTCGTGCTGACGACATACTTATTACAGGACTTTTCCAACACATTACAAACGTTGTAGTGCTGTATGTATGCTTCCCATCGTGCTCGAAATAATTGCAGACCTTTGTGTTTATTTGCTGAGTAAATCATACTGTCCGGCGTGTCTCTGCACTGAGTTGTGCACTGAGTTGTTCATTGGAAAATCCTACATGTGCCACCATGTTTTATTTCTCTTGTCACCACAAATATTCTATAAGTGATCATCAATGTTTAATAATGCAATATGTCGAATTGTTGACTGATTATAGTATTTAAGTGCAAGTCTTAAGCGCACCTTGTTGTACATTTGAAAATCCCACATCTGCCAACAATTGTGGTTTTTATTTGTTGCAATACTTTCACTAAAAGTGATCAGTGATGTTGAATCACTCAATATATTGAGTAATATTTTGCAATGTTGACAAATTAAACATATTAGTGCAAGCTCTAAAGGCACTAGTTGTACATTTAAAAATCCTACATCTACCGCCATTTGTTACTTCCTGTGTCGCTGCACATTCACTTTACGTATTTAACAAAATGTTGAATCACGAAATATATTAGCAATTTTGACTATTTATATCACTTTAGTACCTCTAATCACTGAAGTCTCAGTCGTACATATATAAATCCCCCATCTGCCACCATATGTAAAATCATCACTAGATTCTTCAAGACATACTCATCAGTTCTCATAAATTAGTCTTATTATTTTTGTGCATATTAATAAGCTAGTACCTAAGGAAGTCATTCCCATTGTTCCCATTGCTTACAATGAGTGACATGGGTACGTGTGCTTCTGTTTGTGTAGGCATCCTGCAGAAGGGCGACGGTTCTTCTCTGCACTTCAAGCAGTATCCGCGCACTGTGAAGGTGGTGATGGGAACAGGACTCCAGAGACCTCTTGCGTGCAGTGACTGCAACGGCGCCGCCAAAGACAGCCGTCTACTGACACCGGTGGCGCTTACCAGTGGTCCCGACGGCAGTCTTTATGTCGGCGACTTCAATCTTGTCAGGCGTGTCACTCCTGAAGGCAACGTTTATACAGTACTTCAACTCAGGTAATCATGATTTACATATAATTGGAAACAATTAATATAATGACACACAGTTGGCTCTATTTGGATAAAAGTGCCGCTATTTTAGAAGACTTGCATGTTTTTATATCATTTCATACAATGTTTCGCGAATAGAATTCTTCTAACAGCACAATATATAAGAATATTAAGTATTAATTGATTCACTCTACCCTGAAAGCAAGCGTTTTTTAAGAAGTTTTAAGAACTCGATGAAAAATGTAGGAGGAAACTTGATATCTGAATGATAAATTGGACTGATTATCATCTAATATTCTAAAAATTATAATTTAATTATAGAGTAAATCTAAAAACTATAAAATGTAACATTTCTGAAAAGACTGTTCCATAAAGTATCTGAATGGCTCTGGTTTCTGAGAAAATGTCACTTGCTGTTTGATTTCCACCTACCTAATGTAGTGTGTCAACAATGAGTTACACACTACAATACGGTATCTGGAAATCAAACGCATGTGAATTATTTCAGAAACCAGGGCCACGGCCACTCAGATTTTTTTGGGCTCGTCTATTTAAACTATTGATCTCGTGATTTCCACGCAACTAAACGACATAAGCTCCCGGGGTGTTTTCTGTTGCCTTCACTCACACTGACGCGAGGTTGTGTGTTTGCAGCGCCACGCAAGTCTCTTATCAGTACTACCTGAGCGTGTCGCCTGCCGACGGCCATCTTTACATCTCGGATCCAGAGAAGCATCAGATCTTGCGAGCTCTCTCCGTCAAGCCTGTGGAGGAGCCCAGCATCAACTTTGAGCCTGTGGTGGGCTCGGGCGAGAGATGTATCCCAGGAGATGAGACACATTGTGGTGATGAGGGACCCGCCAGAGATGCCAAACTCGCTCATCCTAAAGGTAAAATACTTAATTTTATCACAATACTTAATATATTGTTTTGTTATGCTTGAGAGCATTATCAGCATCTAAATATTATGACATAGTTAGAATTGTGGATGGTTTTGTTGATTGGACTAGAGATCTATGTTATAACTTATATTAGTAAGCATATTGACATATGAATTATAAAATGAAATGAACATGACTTTTGAATGTAATAATATTGATTTTAATGTTAACGTCGTGATACATTATGACATAATATCAAGCCATAGTATTATCCGTTCTCACTTAGAAAAGCATAGATTTAGATCCTTGTTCTTCGGTTTACAAATATTCTCACACTTTTAGTAGTACTTGAGGATGTGTTTAGCCTCAGTGTATGTCTTGCTTGTACAGGTCTGGCGATAGCTGCTGATAAGACGATGTACATCGCTGATGGCACCAACATCCGAGCTGTGGACGCCAAGGGGATTATTCACACGCTAGTTGGGCATCATGGGCACCACAATCACTGGACACCTGTACCTTGTCATGGTGCCATCCCTGCACAGCAAGTGAGTACAAAACTAACTCGTACTATTGTGTAAAAGTGCTAAGTAGAACTTGAAAAGAAAATACAATCAAAAAATCACTGCGAAAAACTGTCAAAATTTAATGGGTATGTAAAATTATACAGAATGTTGTTATCTATTTTTGATGAAACTAATTGTTATCTTCCCTTTTCAGGCTCAGCTCCAATGGCCGACTGGATTGTCATTAAGTCCTTTAGACGGCAATCTACACTTCATTGACGATCGCTTAGTGCTGAAGTTGACAGATGATTTGAAAGTGAAAGTTGTGGCCGGTACGCCACTGCATTGCCACAGTACAGCTAACAGCGATCACCAACATCCCAAGCAGAGGATTGAACCTGGATTGAACCCAGTCAAAGAAGAAATCAACAAGGTAAATACGTCAATAAATTGATTGTTTATAAATGTTAAAGTTGTGTAAGAAAGAGACTTATAATTTTTTGGAAATAAGTTTTGTTGTGTGTTTTTGTTTCCACAAAACACTTTTTTCTGGGAATTATATTGTCAATTTAACTTCTGTGTGCATAGTTTAATTCAAATTCAGTTGTGGATTTAAACAAATATCTTAAAAAATCACTTTTAATAACTCTTTTCGTTGATCTTCTACTCCAGATTGAAACTAGTGAGGAGGAAGAAGAAGGTTCGAAGGCGACGAACACGGCACTTGGCTCGGTTCTGGCGATCGCTTTCAGTCCTACTGGAGACTTGTTTGTAGCTGAGAGTGACTCCAGGAAAGTCAACGCCATCCGAGTAGTGGATTCAGCAGGAAGAATGACAGACTTTGGCGGAAGACAACAGGATAGACTCAATTCAAGGTAAACTAACCAAATACCTGTTTACAAGTTTAAATAGTGTGACAAACATGAATTGAATGGCGGAATTTTGATAATATACTGATTACTAAATCATTTTCTAAAGTATTTATATGTTTGTGGTAAATTATTAAAACTCCTAATTTTAATATTCCACACTTTCGCATGACCAGAGCTTGAGGTACATATTCTTAATCATATTGGTATATATTTTGTTCTAAACATTGAAAATTTGGGTTCTACACTATGTGTGTGTTTTCTTGAAATAGCTACTACTATAACAAAATGATACAGTTCCACATAGAGGTATTCTATTTAATAAACACATTAAAAATAAATATGTATTCTCATTATTTGAAGTTCCTACTGATAGTTTTAGTTGTTACCGTGGCATCTGTTTCTCTGTGTTCACAGACTGTCAAACTGTGAGTGCAACTCTACAGCCAGCTCGCAATGCTCGTGTCCAACCACTGGCAGCTCAATCGACGACGCCCCCAACTCCGAGCGTATCTCCAAGGAGACGATGTTGTCGTCAAATGCTCAGTTCACGTCGATCTCTGCCATCACTGTCTCTCCCGACGGCATCCTGAATGTGGCTGATCAAGGCAGTCTGCACATCTTGGCCCTGGAGCACTATCTTCCGACACACGATGAAAATGGAGAGTTCAGGTAAAAGACGAGACATATTTTGTCTCCATTTTCATTCATTTTCCATATCAGTAACTTGGTGATTTATAAAAAAAAGCATTATTTATCATCAGCTCACATCGTCATTTTGAATGAAAATTGTTGAGAAATTGGATTAAAAAATTGTTAAAAATTCGTAGTCAAGATAAAATGTAAACAATTCTATGTTTCTGTAAAACAGGCGAGGGTGTCATCAGCAATAATCAAATATATTTCTAAATGCGATATTATTGTTTTTCACATCCTCCTTTGGACTCACATTTTACTCCTCGTTATACCATCGTAACTTCAATGAATGTCCACCAAATAACCTCAGTATCTAATATCGTCTTTCTCTTCAGAATCCCATACACACCAACACGTGAAATTTACATCTTCAACCGCTACGGTCAACACATCGCTACAAAAGATCTGACCTCGGGCAAGACGCGCTACTCTTTCCTCTACAACAAGAACACGAGCTTCGGCAAACTGTCAACTGTCACAGACTCTTCCGGCAACAAGATCCTCTTCCGACGAGACTACAGCAACGTAGTGTCGACGATAGAGAACACTCAGGATCACAAGTCAGACCTGAAGATATCGGGCGTGGGATTCTTGATCAAGTTTGCTGAGAAGGGAGAGTCCGAGATCGAGCTTGAGTACGACAGCACCACGGGATTGTTGACTAGCAGGGCGGACTCCAGAGGGGGTGGAGTAAGTGTAACTTATTTTCAGCAATTCTTTGGGAACAATTTTATAAGGTGACTAAATAACGGTTGTATGGTTACAATCCTGTAAAAATTACTGTTCAACCCTGTCGAATAATAATTACGCAGTAATTTGTTATAAGACCACGATAAAAGAATATCCGGAACAAAATGTCACAGTATCAATTTGATGTAATTTGTTCTGAACGAATGTTCTCTTTCGTAGGGTGGTGAGACTTTCATGTATCGATATGGAGACCATGGACGCCTGAACTCTGTAGTCCTGCCCACTGGCGAGACTGTCAACCTTGCTTCGCGGCTGACTCCTGACTATGGTCTGGCAGTGCAAGTAGCAACTCCTCTTCAATCGTTGACGACCACCACAAGCGAGAACCATGCAGTCACTCTCAAGATGGAGGGGCGAGGAGCAAAACGACTGTTGTTGAGAGAAGGTACAGATTGTTTTCTAGTGGACTTAAGGTGGTGCAAGCGAGATTGATTCTGCTGTTAGATGCAGCCTTACTTTATGATGTAGACATTCTCTTGGGAACGACAGGAGACGAAATGAGTTGAAATTTTAATCATGTTTAGATACTTATTTTAGATTAAGATAGATACAAAGATAGATTTTAGTTTAGATACAAACTTAGAGTTGTTCCTTGGTACATTTTTTAAATTTATATTTATTAATTACTAATTAGTAATAATTGGTTGATTTAATGTAAAATTTGGCTTATTAAATTCTCGCTGGGTTCCATATAAAAATAATATTTAAAAAATGTGACAAGTGCAATCATCATAAAATCCATGAAAAGCATGTAATTAACATTTTACATCAATTGGTTCACGGATTTGGTCTACAATCCTTCCCGATTGAGAATATTTGTGTGCTGTTTTGTTGCAAACCGGAGTCCATTTAACAAGACTGCTAATATACAATTAGAATAATATGTGACCATCCTATCAGAGCTTCACCCACTTATGTAAATGTAATCATTCTCAATTGCTCCAATGGCCGAGCGCAAGTATCATCTTAATGGTGTATTATTATAATTATTATTAATTTGACTGATAGGTGATGAGGTAAGAGTGCGATTGAAGATGGGAAATAAAGACGATTCAAGGATATTATTGAGAGGTTGAAAGTCTTGACTCATGATACGCGTAATTACCTTGATCAAGAGAGACGTCCTTGGGATCGATCAACGTTTGACTTCATTCAACTGTTTTGAAAAAGAAATTATATTAAATTTTTTTCTAATATTCAATGTTCATCTATGGACATTAGATAATTGATTTACGTACATTGACTCCAACTAATTCGTTAAACATTAAATTAAACATAAAATTAAACATACGAAAATATTTCCAAAATTCTGGACATTTGTGTTAAGGAGTATTTTAGGAAATGAGGAAATGAGGTTTAGGAAACTCAATCTATCACATTACATTAGATGTTTTATTTCAAACTTTTCTTACGTTAATTTACAATCTATTTATGCAAAGCTCAAATTACTCCGTTCAAATCACTAATATACTGTATTTACTGAAACTATCTGAATGAAACTATAATTTTAACTTTCGTGATTGGTTTCCTTTTCTAAACAAAGAAATGGTTTTGGGGGAAATAAACCAACCGTTAATTTTCATTACTTCATTCACGATGAAAATCATTACATTCAATTTTCAATTAATTTTATATGTGAGATCATCATCGTCATGTATACAATGGATCTATTTACCCCCAGGATTCTCATCAAGTGAAGCTGTGACATTCCGTAACGGCTCGTTCTCACTGTACTCGTCATGGGGTGGCCATCTGCATTGTTCATCTGTCGCCCATCATCCACTGCTGGAGCTCTCTCTGCCTGTGGAGGCTGAGATGCTTCCCATGTGGAGTCAGCAAGTGTTGACGTTGGGCGACGGACTCATCAACCATGCTCAGTGGACGTACACTCTTATCGGTGACGTCAGAGGCAGTGATCAGACGCTACACAGAGAGCTCTGGGTGAGATTCAGAACTATTCATTTATTGATGCACTGGAGAATGTTTGTGACACAGTGGAGGGGACTATTCATCTCGAAGCTATCACAATATGACAATATTTGCTTGGCAGTTTCCCTTTGAGTGGCTTCACTTAGAGGGAATCTGTTTCAGAAATTGTATTCGAAAAATACGAAATTGTGAATACCTAATGCATCTTAAAGAATGCCAACGCCTTGACTGTTTCTTCTCATGGTTTCGTTTCTTCCAGGTAAATCAATCGCGAGTCTTAGGGATCGAGTTCGACCAGGCTGGAGGCAAGGAGACGTTCTATGACCGTGACAGACAAACTCTGCTGACTGTGATCTTCAGTCAGGCCGGACTGCCGCAGTCCTGGACTCCGGGCAATGGCGGACCCTCTGTCAACATCACTTACGACAGGTATGTGGACACGACATTGTATTTGTGCAGATACAACTGGAAACATTATTTCAATATTGTCTACACTCGACAGATTGACAGCGTTTACAAATATTAGATTTACAAAAATGTTCGTTGTTAGATTAATAGTACATACATGCAAATAATTTCATGCCCTCAATTCTCTATTAGTCGAATCGTCATTCAAATGGTAAAAAATGTTTTCGTTTTTCCATCAAAAGGTCTACAATTGCTTTCTTCTGAATTCCATTTAATAGCTAGATCTGGAGGAATCAACCAAGTTTGATATAAAAATACTTGCTCTTGGGACAACTCCTCTTTTTCACTGTAATTAAAACATTGATTTGTGATATATAAGTTCATTTCTATATATTTGATTTTTCAGGTTCAACCGGGTGGATTCGTGGAAATGGGGTCAGCAAACTGAGCAATATAGCTATGAAAATCATGGCTTATTAGCTGAAATCAGCTCGCCTCAAGACGGAACGACAAAATTCACTTACAGTGATCTGAATATGGTAAACAGAGCAAATTGACGCGTTTACTTTACATTCAACAGTCAACCATGTTTCTTGTTCCTGATCAATTATTTTTGTTCTTTACGGCCAGGATTTGAAGCGTATAATTTTGTCTCTGTCTTTTGGTTCAGTAGTTTCAAACTTGACATTTCCTAGATGCCGTGCCAATGATTTCTCTGCATGATCAATCAAGAGCCTTGATTTGAATAAAGGAGATAATGAAACTAACAGTCTGTAACGAGCACGGTTTTATGGTGTAAAACTTTTCATCCTTACTAATGAACAGTTTATCCTTAATACAAAATAGCAAAATAGAGTATATATATATTAATGAAATTAGTCATCTTAAACTTGGATAATGTTAAAATAATCAATTTCTTTGAACTTTCTTTGAACTTTAATAGCATTACTTTTAAAAAAATACAGTATTTCACCTAGTTTCACTAGACTTCATCAGATAAATGACATTTCGAATAAAATATATCATTTACGAATGTCATTTACCTGATGAAGTCGAAATATTGTATTTTGAATACTATTGAAGTTTGTTGTAGATTATTTTCGAATGCATATTGTTTGTAAGCAATCTTTGTTGTTTGTTTCAGTTGTCGCACATCCTGCTGCCCAGCCAGCGCCGCTTCAGCTTGCAATACGACGAGGCTGGCGGCTTGCGCCACGTGACATTGCCATCGGGAACGCGCCACTCCTTCTCCTGCCAGCCCTCCCTGGGCTTCCTGCGTGTCTCCTACACCCCACCAGGATCCACCAGGGCGTATCTCCAACACTACGCCCATCGAGGAGCGTTGCTGCAGACAGTGTTCCCGGGCGATGGCGCTAGAGTCGTCTACAGATACACCAACATAGGGCAGCTCGCAGAGGTAAGTTGGTTCAGGAGCTATCAAGAGAAGTCTCTTTACAAATAGAACATAATTGAATATTAGTTTATTGTCAACGGCCAAGATTTTGGCACATCACGTACGTGATTGACGGAAAACATTTCTATAATTCTAAAAATGTTAGGACATGAGATCGTCTTGCGCACTTGACATATTGTATGATATGTTGCAACTAGATAATTTTCTCCGTCTTCGATATCGTCTGTAACATTTTCTTCCACTCTCTTCTCTCCAACATATCTATGAACTATTTTGTATCAGCTCTCACATTTCTCAGACCATCTCTTTGCACCCTCCTCTTGCTTGAAAACTCTTCTCAATGCATCTGTTATTTATTCTTGTGTCTTGAATGCCAGGTGATTCATGGCGATGGTCGCAGTCAAGTGAACTACTCGCCAATCACAGGCTTCCCATCCGAAGTTCTCCATTCAGAGCGCGAGTTCGAGTACCGGTGGGACTATCAATACCAGGGTGGTCTGTTGACTGAAGAGCGACTCGACTTCGGTGCGAAGACAGGACTCAGCAATGCCAAGTTCACGTACGAATATGACACGAACTTCCGTCTGATCGCTGTCCAGGGGAGAATCGGAGGACAAAATCTACCGAATCATGGTCTAGCGTATAACACCAAGACTGGAGCGCCCGAACAAATAGGCCAATTCAAGGTAACATATGACTAGAAGATTAATCTAGTAATATCTCAGAAACTAAGATCTAAACTCGAGCTACTTAATGGTCACTTTTAACAACTTTTAATATCAGTTACGCGTAATCATAAATAACGAAAATTGGTCCAACAAAAATAATTAGGGTATCTTGAATATTTAACTAAAATAACGCAAAAAATAAGATGCCAAACGGCAAGGACACAGATTGTTTATGTACCCACTTTTACTAGGTACATGATTGGAAAGGTACGTGAGTGTGTTTCTGTGTGTTCAGGTTTCTAAATCTCAGTCGAACGAGACGTCTGTGTTTGACGGCACGGCCATCTTCACGAGATGGAGCAACGGACAGTTCCAGGAGACTCAAGTAGCCGTCACGATCCACAGGGTAGAAGTCTTCCGCATGGAGTTCACGTATGATTTACGCAGGTAAATGTCACTAATTTACATTGTTTGATATTTTCTCAATATATTATGTACCACATAAGGACATAACGACATATTTCTTGCTGGGGAGACTACAACAATAAAAATAAATCGATGTGATCATTGATCAATCGATGATGGGTCCTTCCACTTTGACTTTGTGCAGAGTGAAAGGACTCCCCGATGTCGAGAGATTCTTTCTGGAGAATTCTTTCTTCGCAGCCGAAGAGTATCTGCCAATTGAAAGAGGTTGTTTATCACAATTTAATTTAGACTTTTATTAGGCATTGACGTGTTTCAAAAAAAAAATTATTGACCAGTTAAGAAGATAACGTCGTGGCGTCAAATCGTTAATGAAATGAGATAAAAAATAAACTAAAGTCTTGATTGTGACGTTGTTACAGTCGCATCAGTCAGACGCGGACTTATACACGGAATGTAGGAGTGAACACGTACACCAATGTGAAGAACTACACGTGGGACTCCGATGGCCAGCTGTCAGGGGTCGAGGCCCAGGAACCATGGGGCTTCAAGTATGACCCCAACGGCAACATGCTGTCGCTGACGTACAGGTACAGGTTCTTGTTCTTGTTCTTATTGTCACTTGTTGAGAATCATCCATAAACAATCCTGCCAACAATGACACGCCAGCCGAAAAGTAAAGTGAAGAGTAAATAATGATATGCGAGTCTAATTTAAGGAGGTAATTTGTTCTTCCCAAGTTTTTTATGGCGGGCATATGCTGGAAGATTTTTTTATTTATTTATTAATTCTAAATTGCACGTTTTCTTGTAGATAGATGGACTAATTTTAAAGTTTTAACCACATTGTAGAGGGTGTTTACAATGAAATATTTGTATAATATTGTAATATTTGTAATATTGGAAAAGAATACTTGACTCTTCATGAATGAAACTAACATTTCTTTCACCATAAAAAATAAAGTTTGTTTTAAATTGAATGAAGACAACTGTATTTACAATCTTTCCACCTACCTATGACGTGCTATGACATACTTCCTCCAATGTCTGATGCTATCTTTGACGTCCATCTCCCAGAGGCAACAACATTCCCATGGAATACGACGTGATGGACCGCATCATCAAGTTCGGCGAGGGTCTCTATCGCTACGACAACCGCGGCCTGGTGATCCAGAACGCGCGAGAAGAACGCTTCCACTACAACGCCAAGAGTCTTCTGGTACGCGCCGTCAAGAGAGGCCGCTTCGATGTCAGATATTTCTACGATCATCTCGACAGACTCGCCACAAGGAAAGATAACTTCGGCAACGTCACGCAGTTTTTCTACACCAACCATTTACGTCCAAATGAGGTAAATATGACTGTTACTGTGAGGAGTCTAAGCTCTGAGCTAGAGCTCTGTTCTTGGTTTGAATGTATTTTTAAATCAAAATGTGATGAGGAGGGCGAAGACTGAAAACGTGTCTGGCCACCCAGCAATGTTCCAATTTATGAACCAAGTTTTTAGTTACTTTCAGCTGGTTTCATTGTAAATAAACAGAAATGAAAATAAATATAACATTTGATGACCAAAAGGCAGGCAGTCATTTAGAGCAATTCTTAGACGAATTTTCATTAAAATCAAACCTACGACATTCCTTTGATTTGATTCCTTTGAGATTAGCAGATATGAAAATTTATATCAAGCCATTTCATTTAAAACGGCATAATTTAATTTGACAGTATTGCAGATCCTGACAAGATTTTTACTTACAATTAATTTATGTAGTCTCCCCTTGTCATGACAGCCACGTAATGAGCTATTTGTGCACGAGTGAGTTGTATTGAAGGGTTGTCGATGTGGTCCAGGTGTCGCAGATCTACAGTCCTCGCGACGGCAAGCTGATGTCGTTGGTGTACGACGATCGTGGCCATCTGATCTTCGCCTTGTCATGGCAGCCACGTAATGAACCTATTTGTGCACGAGTGAGTTGTATTGAAGGGTTGTCGATGTGGTCCAGGTGTCGCAGATCTACAGTCCTCGCGACGGCAAGCTGATGTCGTTGGTGTACGACGATCGTGGCCATCTGATCTTCGCCTTGTCATGGCAGCCACGTAATGAACCTATTTGTGCACGAGTGAGTTGTATTGAAGGGTTGTCGATGTGGTCCAGGTGTCGCAGATCTACAGTCCTCGCGACGGCAAGCTGATGTCGTTGGTGTACGACGATCGTGGCCATCTGATCTTCGCCTTGTCATGGCAGCCACGTAATGAACCTATTTGTGCACGAGTGAGTTGTATTGAAGGGTTGTCGATGTGGTCCAGGTGTCGCAGATCTACAGTCCTCGCGACGGCAAGCTGATGTCGTTGGTGTACGACGATCGTGGCCATCTGATCTTCGCCTTGTCATGACAGCCACGTAATGAACCTATTTGTGCACGAGTGAGTTGTATTGAAGGGTTGTCGATGTGGTCCAGGTGTCGCAGATCTACAGTCCTCGCGACGGCAAGCTGATGTCGTTGGTGTACGACGATCGTGGCCATCTGATCTTCGCCTTGTCATGGCAGCCACGTAATGAACCTATTTGTGCACGAGTGAGTTGTATTGAAGGGTTGTCGATGTGGTCCAGGTGTCGCAGATCTACAGTCCTCGCGACGGCAAGCTGATGTCGTTGGTGTACGACGATCGTGGGCATCTGATCTTCGCCTTGTCATGGCAGCCACGTAATGAACCTATTTGTGCACGAGTGAGTTGTATTGAAGGGTTGTCGATGTGGTCCAGGTGTCGCAGATCTACAGTCCTCGCGACGGCAAGCTGATGTCGTTGGTGTACGACGATCGTGGGCATCTGATCTTCGCCTTGTCATGGCAGCCACGTAATGAACCTATTTGTGCACGAGTGAGTTGTATTGAAGGGTTGTCGATGTGGTCCAGGTGTCGCAGATCTACAGTCCTCGCGACGGCAAGCTGATGTCGTTGGTGTACGACGATCGTGGGCATCTGATCTTCGCCTTGTCATGGCAGCCACGTAATGAACCTATTTGTGCACGAGTGAGTTGTATTGAAGGGTTGTCGATGTGGTCCAGGTGTCGCAGATCTACAGTCCTCGCGACGGCAAGCTGATGTCGTTGGTGTACGACGATCGTGGGCATCTGATCTTCGCCTTGTCATGGCAGCCACGTAATGAACCTATTTGTGCACGAGTGAGTTGTATTGAAGGGTTGTCGATGTGGTCCAGGTGTCGCAGATCTACAGTCCTCGCGACGGCAAGCTGATGTCGTTGGTGTACGACGATCGTGGCCATCTGATCTTCGCCTTGTCATGGCAGCCACGTAATGAACCTATTTGTGCACGAGTGAGTTGTATTGAAGGGTTGTCGATGTGGTCCAGGTGTCGCAGATCTACAGTCCTCGCGACGGCAAGCTGATGTCGTTGGTGTACGACGATCGTGGCCATCTGATCTTCGCCTTGTCATGACAGCCACGTAATGAGCTATTTGTGCACGAGTGAGTTGTATTGAAGGGTTGCCGATGTGGTCCAGGTGTCGCAGATCTACAGTCCTCGCGACGGCAAGCTGATGTCGTTGGTGTACGACGATCGTGGGCATCTGATCTTCGCCTTGTCATGACAGCCACGTAATGAACCTATTTGTGCACGAGTGAGTTGTATTGAAGGGTTGTCGATGTGGTCCAGGTGTCGCAGATCTACAGTCCTCGCGACGGCAAGCTGATGTCGTTGGTGTACGACGATCGTGGCCATCTGATCTTCGCCTTGTCATGACAGCCACGTAATGAACCTATTTGTGCACGAGTGAGTTGTATTGAAGGGTTGTCGATGTGGTCCAGGTGTCGCAGATCTACAGTCCTCGCGACGGCAAGCTGATGTCGTTGGTGTACGACGATCGTGGCCATCTGATCTTCGCCTTGTCATGACAGCCACGTAATGAACCTATTTGTGCACGAGTGAGTTGTATTGAAGGGTTGTCGATGTGGTCCAGGTGTCGCAGATCTACAGTCCTCGCGACGGCAAGCTGATGTCGTTGGTGTACGACGATCGTGGCCATCTGATCTTCGCCTTGTCATGGCAGCCACGTAATGAACCTATTTGTGCACGAGTGAGTTGTATTGAAGGGTTGTCGATGTGGTCCAGGTGTCGCAGATCTACAGTCCTCGCGACGGCAAGCTGATGTCGTTGGTGTACGACGATCGTGGCCATCTGATCTTCGCCTTGTCATGGCAGCCACGTAATGAACCTATTTGTGCACGAGTGATTTGTATTGAAGGGTTGCCGATGTGGTCCAGGTGTCGCAGATCTACAGTCCTCGCGACGGCAAGCTGATGTCGTTGGTGTACGACGATCGTGGCCATCTGATCTTCGCCTTGTCATGGCAGCCACGTAATGAACCTATTTGTGCACGAGTGAGTTGTATTGAAGGGTTGTCGATGTGGTCCAGGTGTCGCAGATCTACAGTCCTCGCGACGGCAAGCTGATGTCGTTGGTGTACGACGATCGTGGCCATCTGATCTTCGCGCAAGTCTACCGACACAAATACTACGTCGCCACTGATCAGTGTGGCACACCGGTCATGGTGTTCAATCAGTACGGCGAGGGGATCAGAGAGATCATGCGATCGCCGTACGGACACATAGTGTACGACTCCAATCCGTACCTCTATCTGCCAGTGGACTTCTGCGGTGGCCTCCTGGATCAGGTATAACAATTAGCCATTTTATGTCCAAC
Source organism: Leuctra nigra (assembly GCA_934045905.1). NCBI lineage: Eukaryota > Metazoa > Arthropoda > Insecta > Plecoptera > Leuctridae > Leuctra > Leuctra nigra. The sequence continues at coordinate 8,066,997 of OW203763.1, read as the reverse complement.
TGAACTATTTTTAGGGAAATTAATCTTGACACGGAAACTGCTGCAAAGTCGGGTTTCTATTATTAATATTTTTTATTCAGGAAATTACTCTTAAAAACTCTTAAAATACTCTCCTGATAGTTTAAAGTTCAATTATGAAAAATATCCTTGCAAATAGCAATATAATGAGGTGCATTTTATATTCATTCAAATGTCAGATCTTGATTTCTATGTGGATTTGACTTTGAAGACTGGTTTCGTTAATTACACATCTTTAAATAAAATATATTTTCTTGGCAGAAGAAAGAGTTATTCTGCAAGCTTGCTAACGTTCGAAAGTTGCATGAAGGTCTTTGAACACATTGAAAGAGATGTATCAGTACAATTATATGCACGAAATGTTCCTGTATTGAGGTCTTAAATGTCTAAGGTAACCTTTAGTTTGGGTCGGCTATGTTGACATACATAATATTTTTATAGGACAAACTTGTTACTTCAATAAGTATTAACAATATAAGTTACTAAAATGATCACTGTTTGTTTGCAAGGTAGAGTGGAAATTGAAATTATGAAACTCAGCCCAACCCAAAATGACATCACTCATTGTCTGTAAATAAGAATAAATTGAGTCATTGATTAAATTTTGTTTTCTTTGCCCCGTGTGTAGGTAACGTCATTGGTACACATGCCCAGTGGCAAAGTGTACGATCCACTGATTGGTCAATGGATGTCGCCCATGTGGGAAGGAGTACTCGACAGAGTCGCCAATCCTTCCCAACTGCATTTATATCGCTTCAATGGCAACGATCCCATCAACGTGGGAAGGCAGCCGCAACATCTCACAGGTAAGGATGACACTGCAGGGTGTATGGGGAAATGTTCAAGTAGTGAACAAGTAGATTGCATTCGCTTATCGAGAAATGAGAGTAGACCATGAACCATGAAAGCTCAAAAATCTATCAACAGTGTTATCGGGAAAGACAATACGACAAAGTTTGCAATTAAGAAATCTATTGATAATGCATCGAAAGTTAAAGAAAGGCATTCGTGAAACGGTTGTTATAGATACTAAAAATGATTTCTCGGTTAATCACAAGATCATAAAACTAATTTTGAATATAAAGTTTGTCATGTGCTCTGATCTTGGAAACATAATTACCAGCTTGTGCTTGATTATTCTTTGACGTATGCTTTGACTGGTTTCGGAAATTTGCGTCATGCGTCTGGATCTGAACTCTATTTTCGTCCACAAATCTTAAGTCTACCATCTTAATATCCCGCGAAATGGCGTCGATAACTATTGCACGATACATCATCAAGTAGTAAACATAACGAAAAGTAGGTGAAGATAAGTTTTCTAAGTTGAGACTTGAGAGCGTGTGTTGTGTAAACACCGCCTACTTGTTCCAGAGCACCAGCGCTGGCTCACGCTCTTGGGCTACGACTTGAAGAGTATGTCACCGCAGCTCTACCCGGAGACCTTGCCTGGAGGCGGGCTGCCTCCCAACCGCGGCTTCCTCGGCCTCGGGGCTCTGCAGGATCAAACTGTCCCCAACCTGATGTCGTCGCGGTCCTCGCTGCAGCTCAAGGCCGTCACATCAACGCAGTTCTCTGCGACGTCGGGTTTCCTCGCACACCTGTCCGAGCGTCGTCTCGGTGACGCCTCGACGCTCAACTCTCCGCCGCGATCCGCCGTCAAGCGTGACCCCTGGCCGCCGCGCGACTTCCCGGCAACAAACCCGGCGTCGATCTTCTCTCTTAGACGTCTCGGCGCTTCCTCAGATCCTCCGTTCGGTAAAGGCATTCTAGTGTCACGAACACAAGAAGGTCAAGTCATAGTGAGCTCGGCGCCGTCTGCTAATGCCATTTACAGAGATGTATTCACGTCTGTATTTAATCATAGTTACTTATTGCCGTTTACCTTCCTGGTGCACAACGGACAACAGGACGCGTTTTACTTCGTCAAAGAAGACACTTGGCGCGCGTCGGAGGACCGAGGGCAATTAAAGAGACTCGGTGGCCAAGTGAATACCACATTCCATGAAAAAGAAGCTGGCTCGCTTGAGTCGACCAATGGTAAAGTCGCCGATCTGAAGATTCACAGCGCATCTGCTGTGATCAACCTGCGTTACGGGACGACGCTGGAGAAGGAGAAGCAAAGACTGCTGCACCACGCACGCAGCGTGGCGATACGCAAAGCGTGGCACAGAGAGAAGGAAGCGCTCAGCAAGGGCTTCGCAGGCTCAATTGACTGGGCGCAAACGGAGAGTGAGGAGATTATGAAGTCCGGCTACACGCTCAGCTACGATGGTAAATACGTGCATGATGTACAGAGATATCCGGAGCTAGCCGAAGATCCGTTTAATATTCGCTTTGTTAAGAAGAGTGGTGCCGCCACAGCGACTGAAGCCAATAAGAGGCGAAAGCGGCGCCAAGTCACAGAGAGGTCAGAGTTTTTACCGTCAAATTACGAGGAAAATGTCGGATTTAAACATTTTCTTCACACGACTAAAGGGAAATCTACGAAAAACGTAGATCTAAATAGAAGTAATGTGGTCACACTTAGGAAGCGATGTATCAACAAGCACTGGTGGTTACCATGGACACATAATGAATCATCGTGCTAAATGTCATGTCATGTCATGACCATATCATGACCATGACGCGGAATCAACCAAAGATAAACGTGGTCGTGAAAATTCAGATGCCGTCAGCCATTGAAGTTTGAACATCGTTTATTGTATTTTATCCAAGCTTAAAAGTGTGCTTCATCAACCTCATTGAATTCGATGTCATGATAGGATATTTACTGTGTGACATTTTTGTAAGTTGAAAACTTGGCTGCATGAAAAATTACTTGAGTCAATAGTAGAATCGTTCAATTATAATAATGTATTGTTATTTATTACAACTTTTTCAACACACATTTGATAAAAATAATATCAATTCTATTCTGAAGATGCCAAAAAATGAAGTCAAAGCGAATATTTCAATGTGCCATTGAGATGTAAAATACTAATATAATATATATGTATATATGCAGATACATGATATAGATATGATGCATATAGAGGTAATCCTTTGAGAGGCTGGGCAAGATATCTGGCCTGCTCAGTGGAAGACTGCAGTGATCACTGGAATCGAGACGAAGTTGGCAGCCAAGAGGCAGCCGAGCAAGTGACATTTCTATCCGGACTCACCGGTAGGGAGTATTCGAAATACACTTGCTTTCGTTCAACATTCTTAATGGTTATGAGAAAGATGTTCGACAGAAAATCTATTTAACCGATTTCTAATATTCCCTACTAATTAGTGGGAAAACGTTATTAATGTTGTGTTGTGAGGGAGATTGAAAAAATTATTTATGGGAAATATTCCGACCATTAACAGAATTATGTGTCCAAAAATAATTGGAATAAAAATGGTTGTAAGATTATTTATGTACATTAAGTGGTTATCATCTTATTTATATTGCCGTTCAAAAAATATTGTATTTTGGCTTTTCTATTTAGGCAGGGTATGTAACTGTAAAATATTCTCTTCCTTACAAATTACTGAAATGTCTCTTAAAAAGCAGGATTTCTATATTTGACTTAAATGTGAAAGAGTTACGTTGCTCTTACAATTGTCCGTCAATGTTTGTGCGATCGTCACGTTGAATCATTCCTTGTTTTACGAAACAAAAAGAATCACTTCCTAAGCAGTTGTTGAAGTCTTCAAGACAACATTTTCTGCGTCGCTACTATAGCTACTATAGCTACTATAGCTACTATAATCATGAATTAGCTCCTCTAAACTATTTTCGAGATGTTTTGGTAATTTCGTATAAGGCTTAAAATGAATGGAATGTTTTAATGCTGAAACTAATGCTTCTGAATATGTATAATATAAATTAAATGTATTTTAAATTTGTGTATTCTATAGTGAATTGTTGTTTTTTGAAAGCATTTTTTATCATTTCTGTCCATTATAATCATAAAATAATTCTTACGAGCTTCATCAAGCCATCGTCATAGCCGTTTGTTCAACTCAATGCTTCCTGACTGCTTAGAACCGAGTTTCCAAAATATTCAAAATTGAAAAAAATCTCTGCCTTAAATTCACATAACCATGTATGAGATAATGTTCAACTATTTATTTGTCAAATGCCGGATGACAAAACAATGTCTTAAAAATTATCCCAATTTTTTGTCTGATACTAGATTTTGAATAGATGCTCTTCTTTCCCTGTTCTTGTTTCTTCTTTCACATTTCATTGCTTTCATAAATTCCTCATTCATATTATTGAAATACGTAGTATTCTCATAGAATAAATTAGATGCATTCAAATGATAATTTCCATTCTACTTGCAATCATGGTTACGTGCATAGACATTTTTCTGTGATCCTTATTTTGTCGAATAAATAATCTTATTGATTGATAAAAGAACGATGAAACTATATGAAACTTATACGTTATGACTTAATAGCTTCTGTGAAGTTTTAAAATTAGTATGGAAAAATCAAATGATAACTGTAATTGTACGATATTACTTGAAGAATCTGTGGTGTAGGCCTAGCCTCTGATAAAACTATTTTAAATACTAGCAAGTATACTAAACTTAAGAAGGACTAGACACTCTTTGAAGAGAATGATGTTATTGGGAACTGAGATGTGCCACGGAATGAGCAACACCTTCATTAACAATGTTTGTATTGAAACACTTAATTTCGTTCGAAGTAAGAAAATAATTGTAGGCCTACCGCGGGAAGTTGTACTAGTTCTATGCAGACAGTTTTCGGTCCGAAGTACATACACAATGTTGTGTTGTTGCACAAAACTATATTCCATTATAATGAGATTGTAGTCGCTATTTCATTATCTATGCACTGTACTTCCTCACTTATCATGAGTGTCAAATTATAACAATCATTTAAGAAATGTGAAGTTCATGTGGATGAAAAGAAAACAGATGATGCAAGGTAAACAGTTGATTTCAACCAGCACAAATTAGAGAGATAAACGTCATCTGTCACGTCTTCTCTTTTTCAGCCATCAATATGATTATCATTATTTGACACTCTATAATCGATGTGCAGTACAATCATTTCAAAAAGAACGTTTATTGTGTTTCTTTGTATTTGTTTTAATGATTGCGTCTCTCGAGCTTTTTGCTTTACCAGAAGCGTTTAGTCTAGAGTAACTAATAGATGTTCAATATTATGTCGTCCACGCCGTTATAATTGTTTCACTGTTCCCGTTGCAAACCATTATAAGTACCTATTAATCAAAACCATATTCCAATGTTCAGTGTAATCTGTACTGTAATCATTATTGAAATACCCAAATACAGGGAAAGAAATATAATTGTGTTTCTATTGGCAGACTTTTGGGTGGAGTGGGGGGGGGGGGACAAACTTCGTTTCCATTTTTCATAACTGTAAATGAGTTGGATAAGAATTTACGTACGATAGTATGCCATATTATTGTCTATTTTATGTGGTCATCTAAATTACCCGTAAAGTTGATATTGGTATGATTTTTAAAACATGAACGGAGTGCCTGTTTTTAACCGCAAAATAATTAGCATTCAAAATAACTGTCTCGTTAGAAAATATTATATTAAAATTCTGTCATGATTAGTGGAGAACATATTGTTTCGAAAATCTTCAATACGTCAGTATTTAAACCATTTCTCAATTTTTTACACAACGATTCAATAGGCCTAACACGTGTTCCGTAAAATTTCACACCCGTTGCTACAAAATAAAATATACATAATTTTGGCTGTTCTGTATATTCAAGCGTTTATTTATTCTTTCTATCATTAATTGATATTAAATTTTGATAATATGAAGGCAGATCAAAATTCCTATAACTTTCGTCGGTTCTAGGAGTGGTTAGCTTTAAAAAAAATGAAATTTGTAAAATTTAACTTATCAATCCAGAAAAATGAATGTCATTTGAACGATATGAGTGGTGTATTCCATTGTACGAAATAAGATCTAGGCTCTCCAGTAATTAAATGGCCATGACTTCATTATAGGAATCTCTCTCATGCCTAAGGGTAGGTAGTTGGGCAACAGATTATTTCTTGACAAAAATATGTTATAATCATTTTAATACTATTCTCTGCGATATAATTATCTAATTATTGTACATAGGAGCTAACATTATATTGTGAATGATTGTTTACTATCACTAGTTATTACAGTCTATTTTAATCGGAGAATAACATAATATGTTTCCATTTTTCCAACCTTATAAAGGAAAATAAGCCTGTGAAATAAATGTAATTTTGTCAAAGAAGGTATAGTGTGTCACTTTAACACATATTCCATCTCTAACTTTGCTACTTCCAAAGCATTAATTCAGCAGTTTAAGTTAATTTTAAATTTATTTTTTAATAATCTGTTTCTATATTTCACAATTTTCTATTATTTTACTGAAGAAAACTGATTGAAAAACGAAACGTACCTATGATACATTTTAAAAAGCATTTTCCTAACCAATCTTGATAACATACAAGAATGCACTTAATGGTGATGGTTTCAATTTCATGTAGACAAAATCATTTTGACAGATTCATCTTTTTAGATCAATATTTAGCTCTTTAAAGCTTTGAGTGGCCAACGTTTACTTTTCAAAAATAACTCTATTTCTCTGAAACAAGACAGTGTATGCGCTGCGCAGGAAGAAAGAGCATCTAAATGTGGTGCCAACAGGCGTGGGGTGAAGCAGATGAGCCAGACAGCATTGAGTTCGATGCAAACTCGCGCCTCCTTGCAAGACTTCAGTGTTCACATTCAAAACAACAATGCAAGTACGATTACACTCAACTTGTTTGATTTCTCCTTGAAATATTACAAATAAAGTGTTTAATAATACAGACAATAATTCTTCGAGCAATTACTTAGGAGATTTATAACTTTTTTTCTTATCAAAGCATTAATTGATAGTGTAAATATATTAGACCAATAAAATTTAATTTCTTCTCATTTTACGTGACGTGAGCATGGCTGAAGAAAAGGCAGATTTTAATCTGGAATCTTCTGATAAAATGTCTCGATTGAAGACAGTTAAAACAGTGCTTGGACATCTCGGTCTTCTTCTGACGCTAATGGTATACACAGCAGTCGGAGGAATCGTAAGTAATTTTAATTTATTGTTGCTTTTTCATTGTAATCCTTGCTTGGCTCCATTAGATTTGAGTTTGCCAAGTCTGACGTTGACACATATAAAATGATTCTAACATAAAAAAAATGTGGATTGAAATAACGTAAACATAATAAAATGTCCCTTTAACCGGAAGATTTAATGGTCTTAAAATATATTTCATAACATGAAAACCCATCTTCCTTCAAACTCAATTTCTTGGCTCATAAATGATTTCAGAAACTTCAATAACCGTCTAGCAAGGAGGTCGTGGGTTCATTTCCATTCTAGAATAGGATTGACAGTCATACTCGCTAGGTGTTGTCACCAGAGAGCCAACAAGAGGTGACATTGCATTTATTGCGATTCCTGAACTCTTCCTTCTATTGTAGTAGTGCAATTCTACTCATCTGTGTTTAACTTTTAACAGTTTCCACTCAGTTGATCTTTTAATAAATCTTCTATTTTTAGTGTAGTACCAATTCCATGGAAAGAGCTCCTATTCTTAGGAAGAATGCTTTCTCATACCGCTGCAAACATAAATACAGGACCAAGTTACATGCCTAAAATATTTTTCCATCAGCCATTATGTAGAAAATTGAATATAGCTACTCAAACCATTTCTGCGACGTTTTGGCAAAACTACTTGAGTTTCCAAACACAAATGTTTAGTAAGCGGAAAATGATTAGTTGGAAATCACTACAAACTAGGAATTGTCATAACTTTGTAATAATATTTGGCAGCACAGCCAATCAAATACTTCAAAATTATTGAAACATATAAATTTAAGAGTCCTGGGGACCGCTGAAGAGAATGACGGCTGCGTCAAATTTTCCCAAAAAGCGTATCGATCCTAGGCTTATTTACTCCACTGTTATGCAACTTTGGGAGGCAGTTTTGACACCCATTTTCTGGGAATGCTACTGAGAAAATTTAAGAATTACTTGAAATAAAAAAGGGTTATTTTTCATATTTCTCATTAAATATATGAAAAATAAAACTTTTTTTCCTTTCAATATTTCTTGAATTTTCTCAATAGCATTCCCATAAAATGTGTATCAAAACTACCTCCCAAATTAGCATAACGCGGTGGAATAAATAATGAGCCTAGGATATGTTCGCTTTTTGTGAAAATTTGACGCAGCCGTCAAACGCGACGCGACGCGACGCGACGTTCTACAAAGGTTCCCAGGACTCCCAATTATAACTATCAATTGGTAATAATGTATCTATGTTTCAATTACTCCAATCAATAAAAATGCATTTGACCAGATGTAATTAACTTTCCAGGAAGTAAATTTTTCGGCTTCATTAATAGAGGATCATTAATACCGTTCAATTAGTGTGTGTTTAATGTTTGTTTGGAAACCCATCTCGTTTTATGGCATCGACTGACTTCCGATTTACTAATGGTTTACTCAATAGAGTGTTTTACCTTCCCTCGTTTCATGCCTCTCCATTGCCGATTGTCTATTTTAAAGTCATGGATCGAAGAGCCCTTCGAATACATCGAAGCACTTGTTCATCAAATAAACAAGGTGCAATCCAAACAAACTTTAATTCATTCAAAAACAATAATAAACCGTATATAAAACTTGATATATTACTTGAAGAGTCTTAGCTGAATGGAGAATGGAGGCGCACGCGTCAACGAAACAACACCGTTGGGTACCTATAAATAATAATAGCAGTTCAGTAAAGTTTTGATAAACATTAATGGGTTGTAATTCATAACTTGATAATAAGAATATTATAATAATAATGAGCTATGTGAAAAATTATCAATGTCCATTGTCCAATGTATTTCAAACTCTGCCAACAACAATTGATCGCCAATAAAAGATACAGAAAAATACATCACATAAAATATATCTTGTTGAACAAAATCATGTGAAGTGACTAAAATTACTAGCCATTTAAATTGAACGTATGAAATTAACGATATAAATGGTTTTCAAAATAATAACTGATCTCCTATTACATCTATAACCAGGCAATTTAACAAATACTTACGACAAAAATTTTCCAAACTCCTCGAATCGTTCCACATGAATATTGTAATTTCAATGTATTGATTCAATGTAAATCATTGTAAAATACATTGATTCATTAATTCATTTACGTTGATTAAAAAAAAATTCCAATAACGTTTTTAATGTGTGTTTTAACTGTAAGTTATTTTTTTCAATACTAGAATAAATTAATGTATTAATCTGGTGTATTAAATAATACTCAATTTAGTGAAACTAATCAATGCCATAATAGTATTAATACTATAATTAATGTATTACTTGTAGGTATTCTTTAAACTGGAATCCGACGCCGAATACACACGACTCGATGAACTCCACAAGTCTGTGACACAACGACGCATTCAACTCTTAAGTTCAATCGCTAACAATTCCTACAACTCATCATTAGAAGATGAACTACTTGCTTATGAAGACATCGTCCAAGAGGCTGTTCAAGGAGGCCTCTCTTTGCCACCCGCAGTCTTCGACACGAAGTGGAAGCTCGTGCAATCGATCTTCTTTGCCTCAACAGTACTGACCACTATAGGTACAATTACAACCATGTTCTCGCAGATCAGTTTGGTATTAGATTTGAACTGTCACAAAAAATGATAACAACCGTTAAGTTATTATGAAGAAAAGAACGCAGCCTTCGAAGTATGTTAATGCAAAAAACGCTCGTACAGTACGTTAATCATTTGACGATATATTCTAATTAATAGACAACTGTGTCATCGGCATGGTGATTTGCTAAGAGGTATAATCACGATTGCTCTCCCATGACTGGTCGTGACTTCGAATCCCTTCACAAAGCTGTGTCATTTAATCTTATACATAATCTATCAAACAGAAAAGTTTTAGTGCTAATAATTACCAAGCTCCTGGTTTTGAAGTCAGCGACTTGTTACAAATGCAGGATTACTTTCAATTTTGACGTATTTCATTTAAAATCTGCCGTTGTTGTTTCTTTTAACCTTGCCACATGCCGATCATGTTCATTAGTCGTTCAACAACGCCATAATTTCATGGAATATTTTCCAACAAAAAGGCAGCGCCACTAAGTTACTTTAGAATTGTACTTATAAACTACACCGGTTTGTAGCGTAATAAAAATACATCAAAAGATATTTAACATTTATTCAATGCAATATTAAACATCCCAAGATCTAAGATTCAAAATATTATCCTTAATTTGGTTTTCCTGGACCCTTGTCTTCTATTAAATGATTGGTTGTTTACGTGATATTGCCTCGCCGCCACACGAATAAATTTCGGGCTGATGACCACACGTATCAACGAGGAAAATAGTTACAAAATAAAGTTCTAGAGATCTTCACGCAAAAAATATCGTTAGCTTGTCAGGATCATTAGCTAACAATGTTGCTGACTGTTACGAAACTTGCCAATCAGGAGACTGAGATATCTCTCAAATGAATCTAATGGCTGATTGCATTCAGATCTTATCTTATGTTTACCATTATTTTTAATTATCTGAACGTCACCTTGTTCTGTTGTTTGTGGATTGATTTTAGAGAATTGCTGTACCAAAGCAGAAAGGATGATCGAAAATAAACTTGTCATCTTAGGAAAATTTAAATCCAGTCTCAAGGTTTGAAGCGTGAATGGGTGCATATCTGTGTTTGGGGTGTGTATGTTTGGAATGTATGGAACAGTATTTTATTGTGTATGGCATCGGCATAGTACGCAGTGATTTTAAAATTACCTATAATATATTTGGAAGGTCGACGTACCTCGGCGGTCGATCATTGGAGTACTACAAATTCAAGGGCCAGTAGTTCCAATGGTCTCGGTGAATGATCACCAGAATTTTCAGTTGATTTTGTACTTCTGTTTGTGGGCAAGCATTTAATAATGCATGTATTATATGCATAATTATTGCATAATTATTTCAATAATGTAAATTGATAATCTGTATTATTAAGAATGCTAGACGTCTACGGACTATAGTGGTTTTTCTCGACACCACAATCATTACTAAATACTAAATACAAAAGTAGCTTTAAAATGGAACCAGGTTTAAAATAGTACTGTGCAGTATCTTGTTGTTTATTTCGCGCTCGATTTCAGCGTGTATCACCACGATAATATCTTGTTGCTGCAGGGTACGGCAACATTGCTCCAGTAACATTCGGCGGTCGTCTCTTCTGCATCTTCTTCGCTATTATCGGTATTCCGCTGACACTGACCGTGATCGCTGATCTGGGACGAGTATTCGCCACAGTGGTATCGGCGCTATTCGCGAAGGTGCAAGTTCACCTGCCGCCTGGTGGTTCCTTGAAACGAGTACGTATACCTATCTATCTCCTCTCGAGACTCACTTTGCTTCCACCAAGGATTTTACTATATTATTTGAGACATTCCGTATAAATATAATAATATTAGTTTGTTTTGTTTTATTATTATACAGTCTTTCCTTATTATCACGGTATATGGTAATCAACAAACATACACAAAAAATGCAGGAGCACTAGTTGGCATTGAAAATCTGGTTTTAAATGAATAAAAAAAAAGTTATTTTTAGTGCCTCATAATATCCGGATATTTTTACGTGCACAAAAGCAGGTATAGTTAATTCGTACTGCGTAAATTATTTGACTCCCTTTGCTGTAATTGTTGCAATTTCTTTTGTTCACCCTACAGATAAGCTCCTCCGGAGCTTGTAGGAATTCTTTATGTTGCATTTATGTATATGTTTGTATTTCTTGCGTGACAAATAAAAAAAATAACAAATAAAAAAATCGGAAATAAAAATATGTTATTTAATATAATATTGTTATATTTTAATATTATTGTTCATGCTACAATTTTGGTAATACTAGTTTTGGTTCGTATTAGTAAGTACTTTACCATTTTGGAACATTACTTGACAAAGAACCCAGAAGGGTTGAATAACATATTCATAATAATACACTTCAAAATACAGTATTTAGCATTCTAAATGTGTTATTAGTTTCAGTTTTAAAACAAATATGTATATCAATGAAAACGTAGCTATAGTTTCGAATAAATATTACATTTGTAAAATTTTGCAACCTAACCTTTAACTCCAGCGTAATGTGTGAAATGATGTAGTTGATGAGAGATGATGCGATGATGCGATGATGCTCCAGATGAACGATGCTGGGAAGCGCTCTCTCTACGCTCTCGCTGCCGTGGTGTTCCTCTTCGTCTACCTCTCGGTTGGAGCGGGACTGTTCATGCTCTGGGAGGACGACTGGGGATTCTTTGAGGGATTCTATTTCTGTTTTGTTACCATGACAACAATTGGATTCGGAGATCTTGTACCTCGTAAGTTATTTACAAAGATAATAGGAAGTACGTAATAAACTTGTGTAATAACATAACATTGTGGATCTCAGTAAACGCAATATAAAACACGAACACGATAAACACTGAACAACGAAGGTATTGCTTGAGCACTTCATTTTTACAATTTAGTAGGTAACTTCTAAGTGATTATAAAATTGTATTGGCATTCAGCATGCAATCAGCTTGACATTGAAGAGTTTTTTAATCGATTTTTATCAATTCTTTAACCAATGTTATAAGCCTACATACGCGTCTTTAGAACTGTTCAATGAAAATAATGAAAATATGAAAATAATTTCATAGTTTGGAATGAGTTATTTATTAGTTTTATTTTGTCCTACAGACGTTTAGTGCCATAAACTGTTTAATTTTAATTTGTGGCATTATTTTGTTTAAACCGTATTTAACACTCCTGCGAAACCCTATTTCATAACAGATATTGACACAAATCTAGTTTTAAATTCATCAAGGTCAAAATCACTACTCATCCCCTAAGCTATGAGAAGATTGCAACTGAATACGTGCTCCATGAATGTTGTCTCATGGGTTGAAACTCTCAACTTCAGAGAAACCCAAGTACGTGTTGTGGTGTACTGTGTACATCTTGGTCGGCTTGGCACTGACGTCCACGATCATCGAGTTGGTGCGACGCCAGTACGCGCAGAGTTGGCGTCGCCTGCAGGCGCTGTCCGGACCCATGGCCGAGGCGTTGCGACGTCTAGGCGAAGGCAGGGGCAACATTGACATCACCGCACTGCAGAGATATCTCACCATTGTCAGCGTACCGAGGAAGAATCAAGTGAGTCAGAGCTGGAGGCCACGAAGTAATGGTTACTCCATGGGTCTTGATACCACACCACTGAATTAATTATATTTCTACTTTAGGAAAAGAAAATTAAGGGCAAAAGCTTTAAAAAATAATCTAGGGCAAATGTTCGTCCTATTCATTAACGGGGCTGAATTGAAAACTATTCAAGGTCGAAACTTTTTATTCAATTACATATTACTTATTTTATCCCCAGAACTTTATACAAAATTGGCATCTTCATACATTATTTAAAAACTGTGATATATTTTAAATTATCTATTTAAAAATTATGCAGAACTCAGAATACCGGTTTTGGCGCTTATCATATTTTTTTCCCTTCTCCTCAAATGTTGTACATAATGTTGAACAAGTACATTCTGGGTTGTCAATAATGCAAGCAAATCTCACTGAAAGAGTTTATTCATTATCTAGACTAAATAAATAATAAAATACATTTATCATATGCCAGGATATTGAATATTTCTATTACATTTTGTTTAATAACGAATATCAAGGAAGTTTTGACATAACTAGTTTGTCGGATGTAATATAAAGGGTTTCCGGTTGACACAATAACAAAACCTTGTGATATGAAATTCATTTTTGTCCCTGGATGAACTTTCGTGTCAGGATTTTCACTGGAAGAGTCTCTCTACAAAGTTATCTAGTGTGAAACACCAAGTCTCTATCATCTTCCATCACCTACATTTTCATTTCGAAGTCATCTCTGATTTAGTGGTCAACTTACAACTTTTTTAGTTCAAAGCGTCTATCCTTGAACAAATGAAGTCTCTTTCGAGATGATAATTATTACGCGAAACTTCACTCAACGATGAAATTGATCAAGCGAAGTACCTACAATTTCTAAGCCATCATAAATCTCGTAAATCTATACCACATAAAGTTACACGTAAATTATCTTAAATATATGTTTTGCAATGTATTTCCTTAATTTTGTTCGTGCTGTGAGACTTCCTTCATTGAATTGTTTTTCAAATTATTCAATCCTTTCCAACCTCGCCGCATCATTTTCAATTGTTATCAATTATCAATCGCATCAATTGTTATTTTTTGAAATTAACTATACTCATTTGAGTCATGAACACTGAAAAGTAAAATTAGGTTTGGTTACTGAAACTTTAGTATATATTAATCAGTAATCGCCGAACAATAAAATCTGACAGGTAGCTATATGTGTGAACAAAATCTAGAGATCAATATCATGAAAATCACTCCATTCTAAGAATTGAAAATCTACTAAGAACACTGCGTATAATAGGGTGAAGTTTGGAAGTGTAATTAGCCCTATTATTTCAACAACCTCCTGGCTCTTCTTTCTTGACGTGGGTGTTGAGTGGAGGGGGAAGTCGGGGAGGGGGGGGGGCTCTCACGACAAAAGCGTGTTGTTCCTGTATTCAAACCGACAATTAGTAATTAGCACTCTTATTTCAGAATGTATTCACGAACAATTTATAACATTTGAGTATATACGCAGTAGATATCGGCATGTTTATGAGCGTTAAAAAAATAATCATTACAAAATGTTTTATCCTTTCCGATGCTTAAGGGAACTGACATGTGAAAAAAATAAAAATTTATAGATTTTTTATTTTTTTTATTTTCATATTTTGTAATGTTTTTTATTGCCATGGAGATGTCAAGTATTTGTTTTTAGTTGATTTTTACTATCAAAAAAAAAGTTTCAAATGAGCAATTCCGGTTCATTATTATAGACATACCAAACTTTAAACTCATTTATCTCAATTTAGAGTTATTTTAGGTTTAGGAACAATTATCTCTGGTTCCATTTGAGATAATTCTATGAACTTTGCGGCATTATGTTCATAGGTGTGTGTTTTATGAATTAACGAAAAACATTTGTTCTAAATTTAGCCAAAAAATTTATATTAGTTAAACTTTGCATAAAAATTTGTGCAAATATTGGTGCAATGTTAAAATATCAATAATTTTTATAAAAAACATTATGTATTTTTTCTTTTTCGTTAAAATATTCTTTAAGGTGGCATGTCTCATATAATCCAAGAAAATGTTGAATATGACTATTGGTTTAAAAGTTATGTGTTCCTAAAGATGGTCAATTTTACATGTTAAATGCTCACATGTCAGTCCCCTTAACTAATAACACCAATTCTAGAAATTGATTAGAATAAAATAAAGGAAGATACTCGTGTTCAGACATATTAAGATAATAATTTCAAGAGGAATTTACATACACATTATTCACAAGAAATGTTAATTTATTTTCTATTCCATGTATATAGATTCTATAGAAATAATAATAGCTGTGAACGTGTGCATCGTTAATGACAGAATAAATTGACAAATACCAACTGATAGCAAAATTTTTTAATGAATGTTATCAAACTCCCAAGTAACGGAAATTATTTTACAAAATTAAACTTTGAAAATAAATATACTGCGTTTGAAACAATATGAAACCAAACCATAAGATGAAACATTTGACAGCAATATGTCTACAGTAACAAGTCGTCTGAAGACTTCTGATCAAGTGTCAGCACTGAGTCCTGGCTGACTTCTGATCAAGTGTCAGCACTGAGTCCTGGCTGACTTCTGATCAAGTGTCAGCACTGAGTCATGTCTGACTTCTGATCAAGTGTCAGCACTGAGTCCTGGCTGACTTCTGATCAAGTGTCAGCACTGAGTCCTGGCTGACTTCTGATCAAGTGTCAGCACTGAGTCATGTCTGACTTCTGATCAAGTGTCAGCAATGAGTCATGTCTGACTTCTGATCAAGTGTCAGCACTGAGTTCTGGCTGACTTCTGATCAAGTGTCAGCACTGAGTCCTGGCTGACTTCTGATCAAGTGTCAGCACTGAGTCCTGTCTGTGGCTGTGTTTCAGGGTGGGTTGTCGTCTGCAAAGCAACAGGAAGAATGGGAGAAAGCCATGGCGGAATTGCTGCAGGAGTTCAAGGCGCCGACACCAGAAGCCAAACCGCGCAGAGTTATACAAATAGTCATTTATGAATCTTCCGTGTAAATGTTTCAACATTATCAATCTATCAATATTTGTACAGTTGACATTCTTGTCGGTGATTTCCGAGTTGATGTTTCCAAGTTTCGAGCGTGTTGTATAGCTACCTGTTGCACTGCTTCTCGGGCGTTAATAACCCATGGGAATTAGCATTTGTGCGTGAAGTAGCATAAGGCCAATGTTGTGATCTCCTCGGTGCCAAGGCTAATTAGAACTAATCTAGGTAGGAAACTGTACGGGAACATGGGAACAACACAAGTCAAACTTTCAAACATTTCGTAGAGATGAGCATTGTGCATGCAAATTATATCGATTTTTTTTAATAACCAATTTTCTCATGATTGTATAATAATATTGCATGTATAGTTAACTTATTATTATGATTCCACTGTTCCCGTTAATGGTTTCCGATAAAGCTTTCACACTACCAAAGCCAACAAGTTCAAAATGTAACTCTTCCGCCGCTTTAATTGTTTATTTTTTACTCTATTCATGTAATGAATGAAATAAGTGTGTCGCACAGTTATCGTACGACCTTGTCAAATGATACAAACCCCTATGATTTGTTGAATTCACTGTATAGAACATATAGTTATATCGTGTATTTGAGTGAAATATATGCTTGATGGTTGCTAGGAATGAGATTTTTATTACCGCATCTGAAACGTGTCTAATTAGGAATGTACCGCGATCATTGTTATCATTGTGCTCAAATGTGTGCTAACTGCTGGAGGTTGACAAGTTGTACTAACAAAATGAGGTAATTTCAATGAAATACCCATAGCTATGTGTAAGACCGTAATTGTAAAATTTATATTAAAATATTGGTACCTAATTTTTTAATATATTCTGATTCTTCAGTGCTTGCAACTAACTTACATATTATACAACTGATTGGATGTGTATACAAAAAAATACGTTTAGTAATTTTATATAGGTAAATAGTATTGAATAAAGACTGTTTTTAAACATTATTTAAGCGTGTGTGTAGTTTTCTTTATCATTTTGAAGGCCTACGAAAAAATAATACAATTGACATTTTTTCTTTTCATTGATTTCTTACTGGCGGTTCAATGCCGTTCTATATTGTGCGACACTCGAATTGTTCGACGAATTAGTGTGTTAATGTCTGAATAATGATAGCATCATTATGTCAAAGTCTAAAGAGGAGTTGAGATTGAATTGAGAGTCGCCGCGCATACCGAATGTGATCACGTGTCATCATGTATGGACGTGTATGAAATCAGGTGAAGAGTATTGTTCTTTGGTCTTGCCGAGTTGCGTCGAGTCGATGGCTTCAGTGCGGTCGAAACTGTCCGACTAGCCACCACCACTCACTCCGTTCTCTGCACCACGTGACTGCACGAGTGGCGACTTTGCATCGCACTCTCGCACTTCACTCACTGTTTGTTTTATTAATTAGACACCTCGCCGATTTACACTTCTCCGGCGGATTGGTAAGTTTTTATTATTCAAATATTTGTTAGTATTTATTGATTTTTTCCTGATGAGCAATGTTTCTTTTCGTGTTTTCAGTGTCATATTTGTTTTTAAACTTAAAATGATTGAATTCTTTAAATAGTGAATTTCATCGCAACTATATGTTATTCAACGCAGCAATTGTTTTTTTTATATATTGAAAATGATCGTCAAAACATTTCCAAAACTGGGTGAACTTGAGGCCTCTCGAAAAATACTTGAATTTCGGTGATGCTAATTTATTCGGTTGCGAATTCTTTTCTCTACCGCGTGAATGATTAATATTTGCAAATTATGGCGATTCAGAAAAAACGATAAATTAAATCGTAGGAAAGTCTTCACACATTCAAATGTTTTAGTCTAGCTACATTTCTAAATTCAAAATCATATTTTGCTTAATTTATTGACGGAACAAGTTTGACTTTCTTCTAAGAGTATGCTGTATGTAAGCCAAATGTTCGCTATATCATCATCATTCTCGTCAATCACGATCTGTGCTCGTCGAGGGCCTCACTCTCACTTTCCTAGCGTGAACTTCTGTCTTACATCCATCGTATATCGGTCATCCTCCATGGAGATATGGTCAAGGATTGGTGAAATTCAGGGGTAATTATTTCGCCGTGCGGGCACGATTTTTATCATCAGTTCGAGACAGGTGCTGGCAGATATTTTTATAATATATGAAAGATACGTGACGAAAGTAAAAGTTTTCATATATTCATCTTAAGCGTAGAGTTAGATTCAGTTGCCTTTCACAATTCAAGTGTTTCGTTGGCCTTCTGAAGATTTGCCGCTTGGGATGAGAGACCTCTAAACTACAATATAATATTATATTTTAACACAGAGCAATGGCCTTACTTAAATATGCACGAATTTGTTTTGTCAATTTTATGAGTAAAGAACTGAAAGACAAGATCATCAACAACCGATTTGTCAGAGATGAGTGTTCTCAAAAGTGCCAGTGATCTCTATCACTGTCAATAAATCTTAATATTAAAGGAGATAATGTCAATTCCAAAATCAAATCTTCGCAATTAAGTGTCAATTATCTTGATATTAGAATTTCACTATACATCTACTAAGTGACCTGATAGTGATATCACGTCAACGTTTATATTGTACTCGAATCCTGATTGCAAACTTGGAAGGGGGTCAGGGCCAACTGGTCAAAAGCCATTTCGCATCACCTTTTGTGGGAGGTTGCTCTTGAGACGTAATTAAAAATTGCATTATTGTGTAAGATTATAGACATTGATATCACTGCGATACGTATTCTTATGTACAGAATTAAAATGCTATGTGAAATGAATGGTGTTGAGAAGGTGTTTGAAAAACGCGTTTCCGTGTCCGATTTTATCTTATGTTGAGTTTAGCTAACAAGTTTTCACTTTTCTTCAGCCTGCAAAACAACTAAACTTCAATCAAGAATCTTCTTCCGTATAACTTCTATTTGATCGCTTAGCAAAAATTGTTCGAACTCGACCGATTGACATTATAATAAATGTATTATAAATTACTGGTATGATCAGTTGTCAGAATTGACCTGAAAATATGTACCGTTCCAGACGTCAGTCAGTCTTTGCTTGTTTTTTTGTTAATAATAAGCACCTGTATTAATTACTCTCAGTATCTCATTAATACATCTTTATCTCGTTACAACTGAAATGTTGCGTAAACCCTGGGTTAAAAATGAGCACATGCAATCCTATCAAAGCACCGCAGTTTTCATTAATATCGGGAGTCAAGTGCTGAAGGCCCCAGGTGCGAAAAGAAGTTATTCAGTTTTCACGATAAAGCATGGAACTATACAAATGGCTTACATAATAATGCGTACGTCCAAACAATATGTAGCAAATTTTGGAACATCGGTCTTTTGAGTCATGGAAACCAAATATAATTTTTAGCTGGATTCACTCTTATCTTGTAATAATCCATTATCAGTAATAATAGTGATTTAACAAATATAATTATTATCATTAATTAAATAATGTTTTCGACCAGTTCGTGAATTGAAAAATCACATTATTCACTCCGTTGTTATCATCTGCTTTTTAATAAGATTATATCACCACATCATGGTCAGATGATAAGTGCAACCAAGTAGGCTATTTGATCAAAGTTCTTTAATCAGCTAATCAATTATCCACTTGAATAAGTGTCATGCCAAAATGACAGCAATGATGTTTGAATAAGCTTGTATGATTACTGTCTGAATGTACTGAATTGAATGAGTTCATGGAACGATGAATAAATCGTCTCTGAATACTCCCATCGTCCAAAATCAGTTGTAAGTAAACCCAAGAATCTTCCTAGTTTCATTGAATTTCATTACTAAACTTTTCATAATGTTAATACTGTTTTTATTATTATTTTTATTATCTTCTTACCCGTCAGAAAGTGAGCTTTCAGTATAAAACATGATGATCGAATTGAATCGTACTGCAGGTGACATATAGCTGTCGATAGCCGGTCAAGTGATGATAGACTATAATTATGATAAGAAATACCTTTAACATGCCGCTTACCCATCATAGGTAGCTATCAGTCCCTTAATAACGCTATTACAACTAATACAACCACTTGAGATCTGTTATGAGAAAGGAAGACAATGGCGATATTAAAATTCAATTAAGTTTTTCTATGGTAGATATAACCAAATGAAAATTACGTATGATTGTTGTATAATGCAAGTGGAACAAACAATCTAAGGCAAACAATGAAGTAGTCTTGACATAATAACTCTAAGCCTACTTCATTTGTTGACATTAAGCTGGTTAGATCACGTTAGACGTTAAAAGAGTCCTAAATGTAAAAAAGAATCCTTATATCCATGTAAAGTGAATCTGGAAAATGTTCGGGATTGACGAGAAGCTGCATTGTCAATATATACTCTCATTTTATTCTGTTTCTTTTAAGAAGGAATGAGCCAGAAATAATTTCAGTTGAATTTAATTATGTCGCAACACAAACATCTGTTAAAACGTTTACATAATTCCTGGTTTTAGACAACTAATTGCAATCGGAAAGAAGTCGTTATATTGTTCGCAATAGATTATAATAGTTCCTGGTAAAATACATTATTTTTAAATTTTCCAACACATGATAAACTTGCTTCTCTAGTATTATAGTTTTATGTGCGGATGAGCTTTTAAATTGGTACTAGGAGATCACAAACAAGCCTGTGTAAGGACGGAAGCGAACCTAGTGCCATTGCTGGGTTATTGTGACATCAAGCGACACCTGATTATTATGATTATACCAGATCATTGTAATACTTATTCAAATCACGGTATGTGAGAGGTTAGGACGAAGGTCAGATTATACAAGGTAACACAGATGAGAAGCACGAAAAAACATCATTAGACACTATACAAAAATGAACTTCATGGTTTATTGTAAAGTAGAAATAAAATGTTTGATGGGAATCAAAAATAAAATATGTAAATTACAGCTACCGGCTAAGTTGTAGTTTTTATATTTTCTAGTGAGTGATTCCTTCGCCATGGAGACGAGAAATTCGACCAACTCGACAAACAAACAGGCGACGATTGCTATGGACAACTTCGCCTCCACGTGAGTAAAAACTAGGTCTTGACAGCGTGCATCTGCATCAATGCATCTGCATCAAACATTTCTCACAACTTACATGATCAGTAAGATCATGAAGTGATTTGCACTTAGGAGAATTTCACACTCGTATTAATTCTGCTCAATCTGACTGTGTATTTAAACATGAAAAAGTATTTCGTACTACCATCTTTTGGTTGACACTATTTCAATTGTTTCTTTCTTTTAGGACACAATTAACGGACCTAAAAAATGGAATGTCAGAGAAACAAGAAAACTATGATCCTTTCGCCCTCCGTGAAGTACAGCATCCCAATAGGTACGGTGACATTATCTCAATTTACTTGAAGGAAAACAACCGAGTTCAGTCAGAATACCAAAGAAGAATTCACTCACATGGTTTCAATAACAAAACTCAAGTGATTTATTTGATCTATTACAAAGGAATATTTTGTAATTGAAAACTGTAATTTTTTACAGTGATCTTGGTGTCTTAGTCCATTTACTCAAAGGAAGTTTGGGTACTGGGATTTTGGCTATGCCATTGGCGTTTAAGAATGCAGGTCTTGCATTTGGTTTTTTTGCTACTATAATAGTTGGAATTATTTGTACTCACTGCGTCCATATACTAGTAAGTATATCAGCATTCTTTGTTTAATTTACACTTTTGGTTTGCTATCTCTTGTTGAACACTGAATTTCAAAATGGTAATGTAGTAATACAAAATATAATAGAATAATTGAGATAAAATGACCTCAACATTCTATCATCTAATTAATGGAATTTGAGTATTTCAAACTGTTGCTATGCTGTAAAGTGTAAACCTTGCTTTACAAATTTGGAAGCAAGTCAAGTTCAAATTAATTACTCAGAATTGTCACATTTTTGCAGTTTGAGTAGCTGAAAGTGTAAGCTGTAAGCTTAATGCAACAAATATGTAACTGTTAAAAATGTTTTGTGATTGCAGGTAAAGTGTTCCCACATTCTCTGCCATAGAGCGCAGACTCCTATGCTGGGTTATGCTGATACTGCTGAAGCTGCGTTTAAACATGGATCCAAGAGCATTCAACCATATTCCAATTGGGCCAGGTAACACGAAACAATAGTTATGCCTGTAGAGTCATTCAAACATATGCTGGTTCATTTTCTCAAGGAATAAATATTTTCGCACAAGAATATATTAATGAAATTATTTTTCTTGGCCGATTAATTCTTATAGGGGAATCTTCGTTCCAAATTCGGTATAAATATGTAATCACGTATAAAACGTATTAAAACTGGAAAAATAAATAAAATGTATTCTTGAATAAAATGAGTGTAATGAGTATAACAGCGTTCCAAGTAACAGATCACGTAAAATATTATATAATATTTATTATTATACACATAACCGGTAGTTGTGGCTGATAACATTGATGTGTACGTCATTCCTAAGATTGTAGTCACGCTTGGTATTCCGGATTAGCTGTATTTCATTGCGAGCTTTACTATTGAACATTTTGCAAGTAAAAACAGTACCTTACATTATTATTTTATATCAATTTTTATTTAGACATCGAAAAGTTACATGTAAATGTGACATTCCCTATTTAATAAGATCACACATTTCTGGACACACTGCATTTAATGAAATCAAAACTTATTTCAATATTCTTCGAAAATGGTGGTTTTGAAGTGAGGAAAGAAAAACGATGGATCTGTAACATTCTCAAATGTATTCAACAATGGAAGGAAATCTCTGATTTTCGGGACAAATATGTTTAGTTTTGAAGCAATACGTGAACGTGTTATACACAAAAGTTACAATAAATTCCTATAAAGTATGTATAAATATGAAAAACATGATAATTGTATACCTCAAGGAGTATGTATACACAATTAAATGCAACCCCTTAAAAATGTAAATTTTTGTTTAATAAACTGAATTTCCTGCTAGAGGTTATAATGAATGTTAATGACGTAAAATAATTGAAAACATAAAAATATTGATGACATTCTTGTTTATGATCTCTATGAACATAACATAATATTATCTTGTGTGATCAAGTATCATTGTGTCAAGAAATCTATTCTCCAAATCTGAATACATCAAGTCATGTCAGTCACCATAGTACTCAAAATCATGTTGAAACTGATAACTTGTTTTAACTTTGCTTCTTGTCATTGTCAGAGTCGCTGTTTTCTTCAAACACCGATTTTCCCGCCATGGGAGAAATGCCAATTGATAATGATGTAAAATATATTATATTTATATATTATATATTTATTTTTTATATATTATATTAATAATATTATTTATATATTATATTATTATTTTTTATATATTAAATATATATTTTTTATAAAAGCATAAAACAAGTGTTTCAAATAACTGATTTTTCTCTAGTTTTTAAACGAAAGAAAATTAGAAAGCCGACTCTATTTGTTGCAATTTTGAAATAATTGAACATTCTAAAAAAAATCTGAATTCTGAAAAATGATTTGAAAATTGTTTCGTAAAATCGAATAGAAAAATTATGCCCACTTTTGCCTTGCTTTCGGTACCGAGAACATTGCACTAAATGGCGCAAACTTTCTACACATTTGTGTCCGTGTGTTGATATGACACTACGATGCATGACTCTGTTGACAACCAGGTGAAACATAATTTATTAATTAATGTGTAATGAAAAATTAATTAATATATAAAATAGAATGTAATCGCCCATGGAAAAGGCCACCGCAACCAGTGTTGACGCCCCTACATTGGACCGGATCTGAGATAAACCTGATCGAAAGATGGTGAAATCCGAACTTGTGGACCATTCCTAATAATTAACAATTAGATTTCATAACGAAGTTATCTTTTGTTTTTCAGGAACTTCGTCAACGGATCCCTGGTTGCTACTTATTATAGTGCCAATTGTGTCTACGTCGTATTTATTGCAGAATCTTTCACACAGGTAATTTATGTAATTATTATTACAACTCAAATTAAATATTAATACATCTTATTCCTTCTTTCGGTAAAACCGTAATGGGCTGTCAATCGACCAATATAAGATTACCGTAATGGGCGTAAATATTGAATTCTCTTCATTCTTTACTTTCTTACAATTGTCAGCTCCAGCCTCCGAATCACATTCACACGCGCAGATTGAACAAGTTGTTGATCTCAAAGCGATTATGAACTTTTAAGTGCTCTCTTGATGTTTCCGAATTCGATTACTGTATAATGTAGAACATGAATTGCCAATAGAATGTCAATTACTTTTCGAGTGTTTTATTTATAGAATGATTAATGGGTGTTCCTGATATTATTTTATGCAACTTTGTATTGAGATAAGCAGTTATTTAATGAAATAACATATTCATTTATCAATTTTATCAATTTGAAATAATTTTATAACTTGCATTTCTGAACCTTCTGTTCTGGATAGTTATGAAATGATAGGAAACTTGGCATTCCTAGGCCTATCGTACTCCAAGATCAAATCAAAACGCCCAAACTAATGCATGGCCATGTTGGTTGTTATTGGGATTGCTACCGTGAAGAGAATAGTTTATAATTTGTAATTTATTCTGATTGTGACAATATCTTGTGACTTTTCGTTTTATAATGTCATGGACATTAAAATGATTGCGACTACAGAACAATTCACAAAATGTTCTAGGATGAGGTGGGAAATTTTGGGTCTCACAATAGCAAAAATATTAGAAGATACGTAGGTATACATCTTTCTTTCAAATGTTCTATAGCACAAAATCATACATGCACCCAACTAACTGTATTATGGCAAAAATATTATGAAAATACAATTGTACGTGTTTAGATAAACTGAGCTTCGAAGAAGCGTTTTATATGAACATAATAATTTTTATCAAATTGATTAATTGCTGGAAAAACACGATATTCCCCTTATAGAATTGATTAGAGCATATTATTTTCTTGCTTTATATAGTGATTTATTTTGATATTAAAAGGTCATAAAAGACCTTCATATGGTCATACTCATTGTTCACGCGTATGTTATACTACCTAGGATAAGCGATAGCCAGTTGAGATTGTTACAACTGAGTAGAAAAAATAGGTTGTTTGGAAGTCATCATTTTGATTGGACGTCGAACAATAATCATTATTGTACGAGGTATGTACCGAAAGTAATGCAAGTTTGGACATAGATTTGCAATTACTTAGTTGAAATGTACCTATCGTTCAAATTGCACATGGTGATAAGAGTAACTCTTCCTCTATACAACGGTTTGACTCCACAATGTTCTCCGTTTAGCCCAAATTTGTCATAAACATGTGGTGGCTGTTACACACATCTTCGCAGCCAATACTTGGTTTGCGTAATCAAATCGTGTCCCCAAAGACTCCTTAGTTAAACCGAAAGGTAGAAGTCGAATGTAAGATTCTGGTGGATGTTACAACCGCCCAATCTGACAAACGTCTGTGTTATTGCCATACGGAAGCACATACCTGATTTTTCCCGAATATTATTGGAGAGTTAGGTTCAACGATCATCATGGCACAAACGCTTCTCCTTAAACTCAGACAATGTTGAGTCTTACAGTTTATAGAGGAAGAGTTACTCAATCACCATGTGCAATTTCAACGATATATTTCAATTAATAACAAAGTTATGCACAAAGTGGCATGACTTTCGGTGCAGCCCAACGTTGGGTGCAGCCCTCGTACCATAAAGTAAGGCTCGCACGTATAATTCTTTTCCTTATCATAAATTGATCAATTGATAAATTGATGTTATCATACTGTCCTCCTATCTTACTGTCATCCTACCTCCTATCGCATTTTCATTTAATACCTTTTCAAGGCCAACAAAAGCATCATACAGATGATAGATCAATTACCGTCCACTGTCCAAACCTGATTTCCAACATCTAAATAAATTGGTAATGAGACAATGTATACAGTTTAAAGAATTCTGAGAAGCGTTGAGTTGGTTTATTACGTTTTTAATTAAAAACTAATTAAGTATCAGAAGTTAAACACGGTTAAGTGTAAAATTGTAATTTGGGTCTACTATTTTCCACCTGTTTCTTAAACCTAAAATATGCATTTAGATTAACTTTTTTAGATGGATGACAGACAAAAATTATAAACATCGACTTTTAGTCCATGAAATGAATATTAAGTATATTATTTTAGTATGCTGAGAATAAGTTTATTTGTATTTAAATGTTAAAATTTTAATTAAACCTTCTTTCAACAATAAAATCTGTAACCTGATAATTTTCTTGGAGCGACAAATCGTGTCATGTCATTTCCAGCCCTCTTCTCTATGCCCCTTGATTCCATGATTCCATCTTTCAGGTCGTTGACTACCATCATCCGGGAGTACTGGACATCCGCATGTGGATGGCCATCATCTTGATACCTCTGATCGGGATGGGGTTGATCCGGAATCTGAAACATCTCGTGCCCTTCTCTGCGATGGCTAATCTCTTCATCGTCATCAGTTTCGCGATCACGCTCTACTACATGTTCCAAGAGTTACCACCGATCGGGGACAGACCGTTGATTGCTCCAATACTGCAGATGCCACTCTTCTTCAGCACTGCCATCTTCGCCATGGAGGGTATCGGTGTGGTAAGTTGAATATCAATAACAAAACAATCTAGATAGAGGTGAGTATGTAATACTTATCTAAATCTCCGCACAGTTTATACACTCAAAGTCAAGCATGGGTCGTAAGAAAACTCTCAAGGACTGTGTTGATTTCAGGTATGTCCAGGGTGAGAAGCAAAACTCCCCTTTGGACTCATCAGTGACTCTTTTAATGGAATTATAATAAAATATATTTAAAAAAGTTTGTTAATCGAGAGTTATTACATTTCTTTCAAAATTCCATGAAAATTTAAGAAAGAGTATCATTTTCCTGTGTTGATGTAGGGTTTTCACTGGGACCCTTCTCCACAATCAATTGTTATCGTGGCTGTTTATTTTCGTGTATGTGTGTGGAAACTTTGATCAATTTTATGTTTCAAATTATAAGAGCCCATTGCTAATTACTGTTTTATTTTGAATACCTATCCGTTTAGACCACCCTATTATAAGTTTGTATTCTCTTGTCTGAAATGTATGGAACACACACACATACGCAGTCCGCATATGCATTACTAATTTCTATAGGTATGTATTAGAACTTTGAAACTCAGACTTGATTTCACATAAATTGGAGCGAAATTTGTGTTAAATTCACATTGCTTCTGACAATATATCCCCAGGAATCTACATAATCACCAAATTCATCAAAGGTTTTTGTGAAGAGTAATTTTATATACTACTGAATACCCTCATAACTAAGGTGTTCTTATACTATTACAGTTGACAATTTCTAGCATGAGGGTTCTATAAAAAAAAGTGCGTGTGCTTTGAACGTCTCGACAAAAACAATAAACTAACTTAATCCTTATGAACGATTTATGATTTGTTCAGGTGATGCCACTGGAAAACAGCATGAAAACACCACAGCATTTCATCGGTTGTCCAGGAGTTCTGAACATTGCCATGTCCATCGTTGTCGTTCTCTACACCGTAATTGGTTTCTTCGGCTACCTGCGATATGGAGATGATGTCAAGGGCAGCATCACGCTCAATCTACCCACCGAGCAAGTGTAAGCATCTCGAACCGAATGTAATCTCGAACACCCCCACCGTTGATAATGTCAGCGTTTTCTCATTGCCGATTTACTGAATCTAACACCCTGCAAAACTGATACGCTTCATTTGCCATTTGACTGAGAAATCAACAAATACAGTTAAATTTACTTATTCTCTACAAAATTACTGGTGTCATTATTACAAAGATAATAACAAAAAACAGCAATAACAACAATAACAAAGATACAAAGATACGAGTATGAAGGCAGAATTACATGGTTTTGAGCTTACCTCAAGAATCATTGAAATTGACATCGGGCCTTCTACCTCTGAGCTACACAAGTTAGCATGGAGTTTTAGAGTTACGCAATTCCTACTATACAGATTCTGTGGAGGGGTTAGGTAGTACTTTGTGGGGCTAAAATTCCCCCACAAGGTTTAAAAACGGAGTAGAACGTATGTGAAATTAAATTTGGGCAGATATATGATTAAAAAAAAACAGGGTGGTTTGATCGTTAGGATAAAAGGGTTTACAATTGCTTCTTGTGTACTGATAGGGACTGACAACTGCGAGATACATGGCTTAGGGCGGTCACCGAGGTCGTGTCAATACGTCACTTAGATGACCCTGATTCGACCAGCTCTTTGTTTCACTGGAGATATCACTTACATTGTTTAGGAAGTGTTTTCTCAGCCGTAAAGAACCTGTCAAGGCTTTTAATGTAATTAAAGAAAAGATTCTGCATCTTTGATTATTTAATGAAGTGTAACTTTGTTGTAAATATTTTCTAGGATTACAAAAATCGAACCCAAACTAAGTAAATATTTCTGTCCTTTATTTGAGAATCTTCTTTATTCTTTAGAGTATTTTTGTCGGTAGGATTAGTTTAGTTTACTAGTTAAATTTTACATAATATTTAACAAAATTACTAACAACAGGACTTAAATTATTGTTGTTTTTTCCATCTAATACAATGTTTTTTTTTGAAAGAACATTATTGTGGCTTCTTGTATAAAAAACCTGTCGTACTAGTATATTTTCCTGCCAATGTTGCGGATTGCTGTGGATAATTGTTAGCATAATTACAAAAATACCCTAAATTTCGGGTCAAATGTGGCTGTAAAGGCTATTGATGTAGTACGTGTATACGAGGCTATTGTAGTACATTATGGAAGTAATCATTTCACAAAATATTATTTCTTCACCTTTTCAATACATTTACCTTTCTGTACTCTATGCAATCCTTCATTTAATATGATCTAATATTTTGGTGAAAATCGCCATAGCTGATAATAGTTTTCATCTTGATCAAAGCATGTTTCTACTCCAAACAAGAACAGTCAACTCAAATGAACTAATAAAATTTCGTTTTCAGCTTGGCACAAGTTGTGCAGATTCTTATGGCTGTCGCCATTTTATTCACATATGGTCTTCAGTTCTACGTTCCAACGGAAATTGTTTGGGGTTTCCTGAAAACGAAAGTAAACCCAAGTAAAAGAAACTTGGTGCAGAACTCGTATCGCGTCATTGTGGTCACCTTGACAGGTAAGTCTCAGGTAAAAATGTTATGAAATAAAGGATACAAAATAATTGCTTAAATAAAGAAACGACACAAAATATTGAGTAAAAAATTTCAAAATATGTATAACTGATTGTTCTCACTATTTGCAGTTTAGAAAATGTCAAGTCTACCGGGGGTAATAATGAGCCAGAATTCCAAAATTCTCATGATATGAGCTCTATTACTATTTAGCAAACCCCAAAGATTCTTATAAAAAGTATAATAAATCTTAATAAAAAGTAAAACAGTTGCCCATAATGAGGGTAAAAATGAGCCGACAAAGAGTAAAAGTAACCCGGATTTATAATATCTTGGACACTAAATGGAGGGGGATTTCTAGGTACCTAAAAACAACTTGAACAAACATCTTGTTTTAATAATAATAAAATAATATTATGAAAATAAAATGACAATATTCATTAGGTTGACGCCGACATATATATATATATGTCGGCGTCAACCTACAAAGTTTTTTTTAAATCAAAACCATGGCTTATAACAAATGTCATGCAATGTACTCCATGTACAAATATTTTTAACAATGAATAAAAAAAAGTATTGTTAAAATATATACTATTTGCACAAGTAAAGCGCAATACAGAGCCGTATGTTTTTGTCTAACTGAATATTTATAAATAAGCGAAATATTTGTGGGTGTTTACCCCAGGAAAGAAGGCTCATTTTTTAGCCGGTAGATCATACAGAGTTATTTTATAAAATGTGTCTATCTCTCATATTTCTGCAACTAAATAATAAATATAATTATTTACACTCTCATCGTTTGAAAGAAACGCCTATATCCGTAGGATAATGAACGAGTGGTCTTTTGGAGTAATTGTTTTGGACTGATATCGGCAATGTGCTCCTTTCGTAAATGTGTTAGTGCTTTTTATTAAAATAATTACTATTCGAGAATTATTTTTTTAATTCTCTCTTCAAGAAGCTACAATCTCTATGCCACCAATATATTATTTATTAAAACAATATTTCGATTTACGGTATTGTTATTTGCAATTTCAATTATTATAATAATATTTCGTAAATGCATTTTTGTATTAATTTCACGTTTTTTTTACCTCACTAAGGTCCCTAGTTTTTTAATCATTTGTTAAAACCAGTTATTAAGTTAGCACAGTCATTCTAGGAATATCATTGGTTGTTGCCATGACAATACAGTCCTAATCAACCGTTTAAAAGTGAGCCGAGTATTGAAAGACTGGCCAAGCTAATAGATAGATACATAGTTTTTAACAAGATTACCCATTCATACAATTAGTTTTTGTTTGTCCTTACATTATTTTGTCTTCTTATTTATTTTGCTACCTGTTCTACTACTACTCATATACATACTCATTATCTCTGTAGAAAGCATTTAACTATTATTCTTGTGCATTATTGCCGATGCCCTTGGATTGTTGTCTTTATTGCATTAAAATACAAAGGCGATGTTCAGCATGTATTTCCTAGAAATACAGTGGGTGCTCACCACATGAATAATAATAATATCTAGGTGCATGTATAATACAATGATATCTTACATCTTCAACATTACGTTATAAAGCTACTGGTACTGATAGATACAGACGGGGCAATAATAATCAGTGGGAACATAATACTAAAAACAAAAGACTCAACTGATGACGAAAATTTCTATTAAATTTTTTTTTTGTATTTTCAGTTTGCGTTGCCGTGGCAATCCCGAACTTAGGGCCACTGATATCTCTGGTCGGCGCCATCTGCTTCTCCAACCTTGGTCTGATGTGCCCTGCCATCATCGACATCGTGGTCTGTTACGACAGCGCCTCAGGAAAAGGGATATGGAATTTGATTAAGAACATATTAATAATTATATTTGCGCTGTTTGCTTTGGTGTCTGGAACGTATGCCAGCATCAATGAAATGATCGTTGGAGGTCAACCAGATGAGTGAGCGCGAAATCATCCACGAAGGTGGACAGATTTTCAGTATTTTTAGCTCAAAGTTAAGATATTTGTATTTCAACTTGGGTTTGAGTACTACATATATTTCTGCAGAGTTTGATCAAACTGTTTCAAGAGTTAAATATCAATTAACGAAAAATAATCAAATACATATTTTCTTGGCAAAATCATTCTTCGGCCAGAATTCGCAGATGATTCGATTTAATCAAAATTGTTTTATCTTACTCTACCTAGTGTGTCTTTTGTGAGCTCAAAGTGAGAGGGATGTTTGTTGTAAAATAATCCATCAGAAGACTAGGTACCTACACTACAATCACGCCCACTGATTCAGAATTGCAGTTGTTATGGAAATAGCAGTCGTCACTTGCAGAGTGTGTGCTGAAAAGAGCTCTCTTATAGTGTAATAAATATGTACATCTCAATGTAATGTATTAAATTATACATATTGTATTATTAATGTATTTATATACCTATTATAACAATGAGTTGATTAATAAAAACATACAAAACATTTAAAAGCGATGACTTTTGTAATATCATTTGGCACCGAATCTGTGATTTATGTATTTCTTACAAGTTCTAGTCTACAAACCTTCCACTTTTAATTTAACGGTGTCGATTATTGACATTTGAAATAGAGAAACCCTATAAAGTGTAATGGGTTCAACACGGTTCAACACACTATACATTGTGCATTCGTCATCACCATATCACATCCTACTCAATCTTCCAAATTTATAATGGAGTCGACAGACAGAATTTCGGTTCGAGGTGTTGCGCGTATCCGTGCTCGCTCATCAACGCGTTACACAGAGCGTTTTCCTAGTTAAGCTTGATTTGACTGGACTATAAAGGTATTAGGTGTCAGGTTTTACTTCGTACCTATAGATAATAGTAGAAAACCAGGCGCGTAGGAACTTTATTTTGAGAGGGGGGGTCAAAATTATAGGGGATCGATGGATGTCAGGAAAATGTAGTTTGCTGCTACAAGAGATTTGGGGGACTTAGCCCCGCAGGACCTTTTTTGAATTTTTGATACAAAATAATCGAATTTTAAGCTATTTTATTTTTATCATTCTTCTCAAAGAAATGTAAAATGTGTGATATGCAATATTCTGTGGGAACTTATGAAAATTTGTTTTTGTAGAATCCCCAATGGCCGCAGGGCATTTTTTTACATCTTGATAAAAAAAAAATCGAATTCGACGCTTTTTTGGCATCTTTTTTAAAGAAATTAAAAATGTGTGTATGCAATATTCTTGGGGAAACAAGAGACAAAATGAAAATTTTGTTATTTGACAAAGTCCCAAATGGCCCCGCAGGGAAATACTTAATTCTAGTGAAAGAGAATTGATTATGAATTATTGATTTTGGAATTGACCTTTGAAAAAGGTTGCAAGAGCAACAGCAATAAGCAATCAATAAGAAAAAATCTGTTGTGTTTTGGAATTTAATAGTTTAACGTGCAATTATTTAATTTTATTCATGAGGATGATCATGTTGGACAAATGAGTAAATGAGTTGTCTCATTGATAATACCTCTGTTCAATTAGTTTTGCAAAACTTGAGAAACTTTTGAGAATTCAACCTCATAATGGAGCAAATTTGTGCATTCTGTGCAATCTGTGCATCAGATCACTTAATCAACATTTGTGAATATCTGGAGGTGTTCAGGATCTCTGGCAGGGGGGGTCAGGCTCCAGAGAGGGGGGGGGGGGGGTCCGTCCCCCCCTTTCCCCCCTATTCCTACGCGCCTGTAGAAAACTCTTCACAAAGGAAGGTTAGGTTGCCATGATGAAACTACTTTCAATTCTTCTCGCATGCTATTGCAGCATCTCACTTGCATTCTTGCTTGCCCTGTGCCGATGATTTCAAGTATGAGCCAAGTATTGTTTTATAATTAATTATTTAGCTTTCGTTTTTTTAGTATTACATGTTATGTTACATACACTCAACAATAGTTATTTTATCTGTTACACTCTTCCTTTTTCAAGAATTCAATCATTTTGATTTTAAATTGACCCACAGTTTTACATTCAGTTAATTTATGATCTAATCTATTATATTCACTTACTCCATATGACAAAACAGTTATTTGGACAAACAAGTTTGACTCTTGTGCCATGTTCATGAATGCTACTTACAATGTTTATTCTATCTTTTAAATACTCAGGTGCTAATCCTAACTTAATTTTATGAAAAGTATGGGAAAAGTTATTTTATGAAAAGTTTTAAGCATGGAATGGGCCTATTCCCAATTCCCTTTGTATACAGAGGGGTGAGACCATGTGAGACTACCTACCCTATTGACTATTCTGAACAAGTACTTTCTGTATCAGAGCAGTATGTCTATAATGTCCATCTGGCCGGCCAGGTAGCTGAGTTGTTTGAGCTCTGTTCGCGCCAGAACTCCTTTACCGGCCCTTATGTAGTGAAAAACTCTTCTCCATAGGGTAGTTTTGTGATTGGTGACCTTGCTCCCCTAGGTCACATCAAGGTCACATCTACATCAGTAGTCGTTATCAGCTCAGAGTGAGCGTACGTTAGTTTTCTTTTGTCTCGACTTGACGAGTGCAGTGGTGCAACGCGGTTTCACTGGCCGTCTAGTGGTCAGCCCTATGTATCTCGCACTCCTTATTTCCTTTCCTTGATTTCTTAGATTAGACTAGAATAGTAATTCCATCCACGCCGCTCGACTCTCGTCGTGATCACTACTTCCACGACGGCCATATCACGCCGGGACGGCTCAACATCTTCGGTGAGTTTCTTATCTATTCTATCTCCCCCACCCCCCTACAATACAGGCTCGCGCTTACATTTGGTCCCGTGTGTGTGTGTGCCTTCAATGATTTAGCCACGGAGTTCTCATCATCTTCTTGGTCCCTCTACGCCCTTCGGAATTCTTATTCCATAGCATTCATTTTCGTTTCATTCCAACCTCAGCGTCGTTTTTGTTTCCAACGTTTGTTTCCACAAACTCTGTGCGTTACATGCACATGACAAGTCATTGGCCCAGTTCTTCAATGATTTTGGTTCTAAAGTGCATTAAATTCATTCTTTCTATTGGTTAGTCTCATCGCAACAGCATTCGTGTTCCGTTCATCGAATCGGTGATGATTGCAGGCATGTCTGCCCCCCCCCCCCCCCCCCCCCCCCAGAAGGTACTTTAACGTCATTAGTCATGACTGCCACTTATTTTACTTGTGATTACTTATGATTTTACTTATTTCTTACTTATGACTTACTTATGATTTTACTTATTTTACTTATAATTTTACTTATGACTTACTTATGATTTTACTTATTTCTTACTTATGACTGACACTTATTTGTTGTAATTTGAGCAGTCCCAGAATCCCAGAATCGATTTTAACATGTTTATACTCGAAAAAAATGCCCTGCGCGGGCAACTATTGGAGTATTTTTTTGCTTCGGTTTGTGCATTTTAAAGCCCCAGAATCACTTTTAACTGGTTTAAATTCTAAAAAACGTCCTGCGGGGCTAAAGCCCCCCCTTCCGGGTGTCGCAATCCCCCCCATGAAGAAAGTAGTTCCTACGCGCCTGCAAAACTTGATGATGCAACGCAATTATTGTTAGTTCAAACATGTCGAAGCCAGTGGTGGATTTATTTAGGAATTAATTAACTATTAATTATTTACACACACCTGTAACATTTCATTGCAAAAAAAAATATTCTGGTGAAATGTGTTCACCTACAAATTGGGATATGTCATTTAAGATATTTTACATATTTCGTACCTATTTTTGTTTCGGTACACCCACACCCCTCTCCAGATTACATTTTGCACATCAGTTTTTAATTTGCCCCCCCCCCCCCCTTCCCTGAATAAAATGTCTGAAATCATCACTGCATCGATTATATATTCCGATTCATTCGTCATTTACTTCTAGGTAATTTGTTCTCTCAGCGACT
The DNA here is from genome assembly GCA_934045905.1 of Leuctra nigra. NCBI lineage: Eukaryota > Metazoa > Arthropoda > Insecta > Plecoptera > Leuctridae > Leuctra > Leuctra nigra. The sequence goes on along the minus strand of OW203763.1, from coordinate 8,031,629 downwards.
CGACCTTAAAGGTCATCAGATTACGTTGACACGTAATCTCGAGTTCGAACTTGTTTTGGTAGCATCAGCACTGGGATCGTGTAACTTTTGTCAACAGTCGATCGACAACTCTTATGGAAGAATAACATTGCCACGTTAAAGGCGATCGATTACAAAGTCGATTCAATGCTAATTTCCCGTAAGAGTTGTCGATCGTTTGTCCAGCAAAGTTATACGATCGCAGTGCAGTTCTACCCAGGTTCGTTTTTGTAGTTCTCGTTTCTACATTGGGGTTTCCTGTTGCAACTTGCTTGTTAGTTTTCACTCGCAATCATGGCAACAAAGATATCAAACAACGAGCATTGTTGCAAAACGAGAACATATTATATTCGCGACTTTGCAACCTCGCTCCAGCAAATATCCACATGTCACTGTGAGTCATATTGATCACACACACATGGGTTCGAGTCCCGCGGCCCTCTTCACTGACTGTGGATTCCCTCAGTCGAGAGGCAAATGATGGGAAGGGCATTCACTGCATACCAGAGCTTATCAATATTTTCAGTCAATATTAGTTGATTTTGCAGTGATTTATTAATTTGTAAAACGAAAATCTCGTGTAATCATAAGCATGTGAAAACTATCAAAACCCATTGCTTTTATTTTAAATATTACATTCACAATAGTGGATATAATTAATATCTCAACATTTCGTTGGAAAGATGAAGAAAGAGCGCATGTTTTGCCGACAACATTGTGTCAGGTTTGTGATGCATAAGTGCCCTTTTACTAGAGTAAAGGTAGAGTAGAGTTAGAGTTCTTGGCTGCTCGTAGGATTTCCTTCAACTTCAGATTTTGATTTGAGAATATATTAAAGGCTCATTCACAATGCACCGCTAACTTTTACTTGAAGGTGCAAGTAAGTAAATTCATCATAACTGTTATTTTCGCAGTTCTTTTCTGCGTAGATAAGTTCCAACAGATGTGCATGTGTTCTATTCTAAGTTATCTGATAAGGGGACTTGACGGGCTAAATTGAACCGTTCCAAGTGAAAATTTGTATAGCATTTTGTTTGAAAAAGTCACATGATATATTTTGGTCTTAAGGCAGAGTTTGAACTGAAGCATTTCAACTGATGTTGTTCTCTGTTATAGCAGTTTGATGACGTCGTCGAGCACCACGACGCTTTCCTTGACAACCGCGACGCCTATTGAGCGCCACGACGCCTGATCTTCACTCTCTGGAGACGCGATCTTCCAGATGGAACCTGCTGCTGTGTTTCACACTGCGAGGACAGCCTGAGTGAAGTCGACAACGAAACGGACGAACAGATAAGATTTTCTATTGCAATTATTTAATTCACTATGTTGGATACATTTTGAATTCTTTTTAACTTTGTAATCCATTTTAGAAGAAACTAATAAGTCTATTATTCATATACTAGAGGGTCCCGTCATGTATAACATGACCAATGCGCACCAGTGAGGTATGCATAAATATTAAATATAAAAAGACAGCAATATTTGTCAGCAGATTGTGCGTCGTTAATACACACGTTACGTAATTAACAGACCAAATGCCCAACAAAATACGTAAATGAGGTACGAAGGAAGGCAATTTAATCATACCTATTATGGTAAATCAATTACATAAGTCTTCAAATGTAAACCATGACCATGAGTATTAGTAAGAAAATTAAGAAAATGTATAGTGTCATAATGCGCCGTTAAAATATAGGTGAAGTTGATATCGTGACCCGATACACACGACACATTCTTTATTTGTGATACCAATTCATAGTTTGCACGTGACATCATCTCATTGTTGAGAGGCCATATTGGTGTAACGTGTCAGAACGGCTGTCAATCTGTGTTTCGGTATTGTGGTGATATAATGGTTACCTGTGCAATAAACTGCAGAAGAAATTCTTATGGGTATAAAACCACCTCATATACCAAATATCTTTGATTAACCGCTTATAATTAGCATTAATCGACTTGACATCTGTAAAATGGTTGAAATTTACTTTTTTACATTGTTGATGAAAAACAAATGAAGCTCGTGCAAACTATGAATGCATGGTGAGCTTCATTATATGTAGATTATATCCATTTCTCTGAGGTCAGAGGTAGGTATAAGAGCGGAAGGTCATATGTTTTGGATTTCTCAGTGCACACTTTTGGAATGGTAATCAAGCTCTATAAGTACCTATACCATTGGACTGATGTTAACAAATACAGTTATATTGAAGTATAGGTACCCTTACAGAAGGCCCATGTCACCATTACAAATATGATTGGATGAAGAATTCAGCTCAGAATTACTGGTTATTGAGATCACTTTAAGAATCATTAAAATTGACTTCCGCCCATCTGCCTCTAAGGTACCTATCAGTATGCAATGTAAAAATTTAAGCATTGATGTTTAAAACATTACCAACAGTAACTTGACGTCGTTTACATGACTCAATACACACCACTCTTAGTAAATAAGAAACGAAGGAAAATTATTTCCCAAGAAAATGTATAATATAACTCCATCGACTTTGGTTTGATCATGTTCACGGCCTACGAAATTCAGAGCAAGAGAAAATAAGAAAAATAACATTTGAAGTTTCTTGCCGAGATGACGTTTTTAATGTCATGTGCTGGTTTAGACCGTATTAGTATCTTATTATGAATTTATTATAATTACAAAAGGATAAGGTGCTCGTCTTAGGTGAGTTTCGGTTATTAATTTATTCACAAAAGGCAGAAGATGTAATTTTAGACATGATGGCAATAAAACGCCTCCATCTTAGTTATAGTTTTCAATAAATACCAATGTCAAATCGAAGCGCGCAACCGTTCCTGACACACACACAGATAGACAGACAGAACTGGGTAACTATAAGTAAGATGTTTTGTAAACGAACATTCTATACTACTACCAGACAAACCATTTTGATCCTCATCATGACAATCCAGTTAGACAAAACGACAAAATGGCTCTGACATAATCTCAGGCGCGTAGGAACTTTATTTTGAGTGTGGGGGGGGGGGGTCAAAATAATAGGGGATCGATGGATGTCAGGAAAAGGACGTGCGCCTTTACAAGGGGGTATGGGGGGCTCACCCCCCAGTTAGCCCCGCTGGGCCTTTTTTGAATTTTTGATACAAGAGAATCGAAATTGAAGCTATTTTATCATCCTTTTCAAATTAATTTAACATATTTGATGCACAATATTCTGTGGAAACTTAAGACAAATTGTTTTTATAGAACCCCCAATTACCCAGCAGGACATTTTTTTCATTTATTGATAAAAAAAATAATCGAATTCGATGCTGTTTTGGCATCCTTTTCAAAGAAAATTTAAAATATGGGATATTCAATATTCTTGGGGGAAACTTTAGACAAAATGTAATAATATAATCTGTTAATTTTGTTAATTTATAGCATCCCCAATGACCCCCCAGGGAAATTTTTGAATTATAGTTAAAGATAATCGATTATGAATCGATTATTGAAAACGGTTGCAATAAGCAACAGCAATAAGCAATGAGAAAGATCTGAACGTGTTTTGGTATCCCCTTGCAATTAGGCAATAAGTAATACACCGTACGCCACCCCGCTTTCATACTCCTCTAGTTACAGAATAAGAACAACATAAGAAACCAGAGCCAAATCCCGAATCATTCAAAGGAAAGAGGAATGAAGTTCACAAGCAAATGAAAGGTGTAGTTTAACGTGTTATTACTTAATTTTATATTATGATGATGATCGTGTTGACAAATTAATAATTGGATCACACCTCTGTTCAATTAGTTTTGCAAAACTTGAGACAGTTCTGAGAATTCGACCTCATAATGAAGCAAATCTGTGTTTATTTGCATCTCATTATCAACATTTGTGTATATCTATCTGGAGGTGATATCTGGGGGTGTTCAGGATCTCTGGCAGGGGGGGGGGGGTCAAGATTTAGACAGGGGGGTCCGTTCCCCCTCTTGCCCCCTATTCCTACGCGCCTGCAATCTTATTTGTGACTTCTTCCATTACCGCCGGTTTCAACCCCGACATAAAGTGCAAAAGGTCAATTTCCGTCATATCAGGGGTTTTCGTTAAATTAAGTGACGATCGTATGTGAACAGGTATTGTTTTAACGTCGACAGTATAGGTGTAAATTTACAAAGGTTATTATTGCCATTGTTATTTCTATTTGGTATTTAGGGCAGGAACCATAGACAGGCTATTTTTTGAATAAATTACACTATTATATGATGGTTCTCTATCATAATATTTCTTATCAACGATGGAGATCATATTATACCGTTGAAAAGCGTATTTGAGTAGCTCAGTACGAAGCATACCTAATATTACGAGTATATTACGAGTTCCTCGTAATGTTGATGTACTTTGTAATTTGAACAATTCCGTACATTCGTCTATAGAGTTGTTTTCTTATTCATGTTTGCTTTTGGTTGTACAGCCAAGTTCTTATAAGACCAATAGTCCACAGATATTTGTCAGCAATGTGACAAACAGAACAGAATAGTATTGATTCCATTATTTTCTGTTGCAAATCGTAATATTCGAATCTCGCCCGAAAACATACGGTATAGCTTCGACTTGTTCCAGGGTGGAAACCTGTACAGAGAGCTATTACTGACTCTCTACACTCTTATGTTCTAGTACGCATTTGTGTACATGCCGTACACTCGTGTACAACGCTTACACAATTTCATTGTACACTTAGTATCTTGAGATATTGACATGTAGGTACGACATTCGGATAATCCATTATCCTCTCACAGAAAGGAATTACTCAAAGGGATAACAAAGGATAGTTATATAAAGTTTCGGGGGAGGAATCTTGTTTTTAAATACAGTAAATTATCATAATTACAGGTAATAGTGTGGACATAATCCTATGAAGTGCTAGAAATTGACGATAAATAACATGTCATTTTTTATAACGTAAACATCACGAAGAGCACGAGAATACTGTGCCAATGAAGGTGCTCCTTTTGCACCAATTATGTTCTCCTACGAACTCTATAAATTTGAATGCTCACACCCAGTATTAATTCTAATTGAGAAATCTCTCTCCACTAGAATTACTTCGTACGATCTGTATAAACCAATTGTTGACGAGCTCTTCAGCCTCTCTCGAATGAATATTATGTGATTCAATGTCTTCGGGTAAATCTTGACTTTTACCATACGAAGGAATATATACCAACGATTCTATTACTAATTATAGAATAGAGATAATAGGGGTTGCAAACCCGTTTTATAATGCGATATTCCGTAATTTTCCACGGTTATTATTTTGTACCATTCTCATTGTACCATACCATTCCCATTCTCATTTTTTGATTTTTCAAAATCGGTTCATATTTGGCCGAAATAATTTGTATCTCATATTTTATGCGTGCGATCAGTTTCGGCCAAATATGAACCGATTTTGACAAATAAAAAATGATTTTCATCTATGTTCAATTTGACATTCATTTTTGCCGTCAAAAGTATCAAAATCGCAATTCCCTAAACATATTAAGAATCCATATTGTCTAATGAAGCGCATGAATGGACGGATTGACAGCTCATTCTTGGCAATCGAGCGCTTGAATAGAAGCCCGTGCTCGGGAAGGGTCGGGATGGGTCGAGACGCACATATTTGCGAATATACCTGGGTATCACGATTAGTTGAGACGCACTTTAGTCATGTCCTCCCTTGAATTTGCGGTCCCCATCGGGCCGGCCTCCCCCCTCGAGATGGTGATCCTCCTGAAATCGGGTTCCGTCGGCCCGAATCCTCACACCCCCTGGTCCGTCTCCATTCCGACCTGACCTTCCCACCAGTGTTGGACTCCCGAGTCCCCGGATCGGGCCCATTAGGTCGACCCCCTCCCCATGTTCTCCACTTATTTCAACAAAGTATAAGTAAAAAATTAATGTGCGCAATATAACCTCGTCGTTGACGCGCCGTTAAACCCTAATAATCTAATCTAATCTTTCATCAAGACATATGAACAGTTATTCAATATAAATAAGAGTTTAACAATAGATAACTCTTTTCAACCATGTAATGGATGTTTTGACGAACCTTGAGAGTCCAGGAATAAATTACATGTCCACAAGGAATGTGCGCACGTTACCATGGGAACAGCGCACGTTACCATGGGAACAGCGCACGTTACCATGGGAACAGCGCACGTTACCATGGGAACAGCGCAAGTCTCTAGACACACGGGACATTTGAAGCAGATCTTGTGTCCAGTTTATCGGTGTTCTGGAGAAATTGAGTCACTCTTTTTCTCTGGATTTCCCGATACTCCGAACACGTCGTTGTTTAGATAAAATTTCATTTCAGTGTCACAACCATTAATCTGGCATATTTTAATCTAAATGATAATAAAAGATTACTGTGTCATTATTTTCACACGGTTATCTTCTCACGATATGGATTCTATGAGCCTCCATAGAATTCATCACATGATTCAAATTTACAGTCAGTACATATCAATTATTTTAATCAATGCATGCCTCTCAGTTCGTCTTCTATCAACAAAATAAATGAATTCAGAGGGGCGAATTAAAAAAATCAGTGTACACTGAAAAAATTAAAATAATCAGAAAAAAAATAAAAAATAACATCAAAATTAAAATTAATAAAAAAAATATATATATAACAAAGATAAAAAAATCAAAAAAATTACGTGAATTTAAAAAGAAAAAAAATCATTTGAAAAAAAATAAATAAGAAAATAAAATAAATAATAGAATAAAAAAACATAAAAGAATACAAAAAAGAAAAAAATCGAAAAAATAATAATAGAACATTAAAAAAATCAGGGGGTCTATTCTCGAAACAATTGTCATGTCATAACTCCAAGTTATGTTATCATAAGGAGGTTTGTCCTATCTCTCACCATGCTTATATTATGTCTTTTCGTCATATCATAACTTTTGACGTGTAACTATTTCGAGAATAAAGGCCCCTGGTGTACATCAAAATGTCGTGTTTTTAACCCCTCGATGAATTCAAAATAAACTATCGGGACTTTTCACAAGCTATGTTTTATTATACATCAATATTTCGTCCACTCTTCTGGGGACATCTTCAGGATTAAACTAAACTAAGCAAGGTAACAGCAAAATAAAAGGATTTCCTTCCATTTTCCACGGAAGCGTGGACGATTGATGTATAATAAAAAATAGTTTGTGAAAAGCAATGCTCTGGCACACTACGTCATCAACACTAGTTGATGACATATCTATTTTTAATACAATGTATGAAAGCTTGAAAAATAGACAAACTTGAAACTTGATAATTATGTTATTTCAACAACACTGACTGGAAATTCGAACATGGAATATGATACTGATAAATACCTACTTACAGTGTATATCTACACGGCCCTAAATAATGAATGTATTTTTTAAGATATCTATGGAACAAAAAGAGGTAACGCTGTTAAACATAAGTGCATATCGTAATTTGCATTCATTGTCATTGTTTTCTTCATTTTTGATCCAATTATATCGTTCAGGACATATCGTTTCTTTTTTCTAACATCTTCGTCTGAATATGTGAAAGGTGATAAATGTACACAATCATCCATAATCAAGTTTTCTTATCGTCATTCATCAAGACATGACGAGCAGTTATTAATATAAATAAGAGTTTAACAATAGTAATAGATAACAACTCTTACTTCAACCATACCGCCATTGAATATTTAATCCGTATTAAATATTCAATGATGCCGCATTAATGGATGTTTTGACAAACCTTGAGAGTCGCGGAAGAAATACACCAGACATTTTGAAGCAGATCTTGTGTCCAGTTTATCGGTGTTCTGGAGAAATTGAGTCAGCTCTTTTTCTCTGGATTTCCCGATACTCCGTACACGTCGTTGTTCAGATAAAATGTAATAATTCCAATGTCACAACCATTAATCTGGCACATTTTAGTCTAAACGATAATAAAAGATAACCGTGTCATTATTTTCACACGGTTTTCTTCTCACAATATGGATTCTATGAGCCTCCATAGAATTCATCTCATAATTCAAATTTACAGTCAGTACATATCAATTATAATCTATGCCATTCAGATCGTCTTATTTTACGAAATAAATGAATTCCGAAGGGTGTACAACTACAAAATCAATGTACACTTTAAAGAATCAGAAAAAAATCGCGTCAAAATCAGAATTAATTAAATAAAATCATGTATGTAAAAAAAAAAACAGGAAGAATGAAAAATCACATAAAAAAATCAGACAAAATTATGATAAAAAAATATAAAACAATAACTCAAAAATGAAAAATAAAAAAATAAATCATTTGAAAAAAATATATCGAAAAAAATAAAAAATATAAGAAAAAATATAATAAAAAATATAATAATTAAAAAATCAGGGGGTCTATTCTCAAAACAATTATCACGTTATAACTTTAAGTTATGATATCATTAGGAGGGTTGTCCTATCTCTCACCATGTTTTTATTGTGACTTTTCGTCCTATCATAACTTTTGACGTGATAACTATTTCGAGAATAGAGGCCCCAGGGGCTGGATTCACCAAGGTATTATCTGCTATTATCTTATGGTTTAATACCAAAAACACTATGTTAAATGAAAGATAATACTAAAGATAGTACGAGTTAGGAGATAAATACATTTTGTGAATCTGGCCCCTGGTGTACACTAAAATTTTGTGAATGTTGTTGTGAACGGTTGTTAACCCCTCGATGAATTCAAAATAAACTACAAACTATTTTTTAATATACCTACATGAATAATACGTCCACTCTTCTGTGGACTTCTGCAGGATTAAACTAAACAATGTATAGTACACAACAATGTACAATGTATAAACAATATCAGATCATTTTGCTGATCAAAAATGGAGAAAACAATGACACGGAATGTATTATTATTATCTTAAAAAAATACATTCATCATTTAGGACCGTGTAGACATACACTGACATGCCAGAGCATGATTCATAACCACAGAAGCGTGGACGATTATAATAAAAAATAGTTCGTGAAAAGTAAATTATCATGCTCTGGCACACTCCGTCATAAACACTAGTTGATAATTATATTTTTTAAACATCACTGACTGGAAATTCGAGCATGGAATAATATGATACTTAAAAAATACTGAGAGTGTATGTCTACACGGTCCTAAATAATGAATGTATTTTTTTAAGATAATAATAATACATTCCGTGTCATTGTTTTCTCCATTTTTGATCCAATTATATCGTTCTGGACAATTCAGTTAGCTCTATTTTTCTCTCTTGAGGGAATCCTCCAATTACAATGGAGGTATTATGTCGCATTGCTGACAATCCAGGCTAAGTGAGCAATTTCATGATCTGTGGGTGTCATTACCTGGTTGTATTTTTCGTACTATGGAAAGATTCTTCTAATGATATGAGTCGCCATCTTGACAGGTCGTTTTCCATTCGTGGAAATCTAAATTTTTTATTACACCAAGGTGTAATATACGTATACCTACCAGTAAAACAATGGTATCATGTAAATAATTTAAAATAAAGTCTTTCGTTCATCTCCATTATGAGATGCGATTAAACTTCGATAAGACGCGTCACTTCCCACACATTCCACAGACAGAACAATAATTATTAAATATTTTGAGCAGATTTGGCATTTCAAATTATACTGTTGTACTAATAGTATACTGTCTGCATAAAGTATTAAAAGTATCAAGTACCAAACAACGGTTGCGTAATACAATTCATACAGTATGTCACTTCAATGGCTGCGTCGAGGGGTGAACAACTAAAAAAATCAGCGTACACTTAAAATAATATAAAAAAAACGAACAAAATGAGATTTTTTTGTTGGTTTCCAGAGATGTTGATATGCTGTGATCTCTTCTTCGGTAATACACTGCTAGTTTGTTTGCGTTGGCCCTAAAAAAGGGCCAATTGCGACGTTTCGGATGGCTTGCTCCATCCATCTTCAAGTTAGGAATGGTAGGATAGGGTCAGGAGGTTGTCTAGCCTCCCGACCCTATCCTACCATTCCGAAAAGAAGCGAAGAGATCACAGCAAAATCAAAAAAAAGAAAAATCGTAACAAAACAAGGAAAAAAAAAAAAAAAAAAAAAAAAAACCAAAAATTTAGCACGAAAAAAATTTAAGAAGTATTAAAAAATAATATTAAAAAATAACAAAGAGAATTACCATAAATAAAATAAATTATGTATGTTAAAAAAAAATCTCAAATATGAAAAATCCCAAAAAATAAAATTACATTAGATTTGTAAAAACCAACAAATAATTAGAAAAAAATAAAAAAATAAATAGGTGTACACCTGAAAACACACGGACGTTTTTTCATGCCCAGACGCGGCATGCAAAAAACCGTGACGTTTTTCTTGTTGGAACACATAGGGCATGAAAAAACACGCGACGTATTTCTTGGTCGAGCACAAGGGGCATGCAAGACGCGACGGTTATGCAGCTGTCATGCTGTCAGCTAGCTGTACAAAAACGCCGCGTGAATAAACCGCCTCGTGTGTTCGCTCCCATACGACTCAATGCTACCTCTCTTCTCGGCATCTCGCCGGCGTGCGAACGCTTCTGCTGGGCATGAAAAAAGAACGCCCCGTGTTTTTGCAGCCTAAAATGTCGAGTTGTTAGCCCCTCGGGCTGCGTTTGCAATTTTCTATTCGTCAACCGTCTTTCCCAGCGACTCATGTCGCGATCAGCAAATCGAGTACTTGATTTCAGTCGTAGTCTGGTACCTGACACAAGTAGCATTCGTCTCGGAGTTTTATCTCAGTTTATATTAAAATCTGTTGAACTATGACATTAAGCTTTATTGTTTTGGACCAAAGTGTAAATCTGGTGCGCACCCGGATTTATTAGAGGTTATCATGAAACCAGATTATTGGCCTAGTGGTACAGCGGTTCGGAGGTTTTTTCTTCATCCACGACCAAGTCAGGGGACTTCGTAACACAAATCGGCCAATGGCATTGCTCTAAGAAAGGCTCTTTGACAGTTTTCCACTTAAATATTCGGAGTATTTCTAATAAGGTGGAGGAGCTGGAACTGTTTCTAGACTCTTTGGATTTTAAGGTTGATATCTTGTGTATCACGGAACATTGGCTGAAAGGTGGTCATGAAGACTTGGTAATTATCAATGATAATGAAATCTCAGCTGCTTTCGGGTATAGCCCCATTAGTTGTGGCAGTACTAGACAAACACCCACATCTAGTACGTCTATTGACCATGTTGTGTCTAACTGGGATGAGATTGTGTTTCTTGGGAATGTGGATCCAGGTCTTTCGGATCATGCTGGACAGCTTTTTATTGCTCCATCTGTACCTAACACTAACATTCCGCCTATGGGCAAAGCTAGGACGACGAGACGGTTCGCGGACAACTCTATCCAAGACTTCATTCAGGACTTGGGGGCAGTCGATTGGTCAGGAGTCTATATGGACAGCACTGTTGACGAGAAATTTAATTCCTTCCTACGTAGCTTCCTACTCCTCTTCGAAAAACATTTCCCGAAGAAGATCCAGCCTACGAAGAATAACACGAATTCGAAGAAATGGGTCACGGCGGCGATAAGGGAAAAAAGTAGATTGAAGAGAGAATTGGTTCCTTTAGTGAAGTCCGGCCTAGTTGACCGCTCCGAACTAAAAAAGCTCGAGAAAGAACTTAAGGCGGACATAGTAAGCGAGAAGAGGCTACACAACTCGAAGCTTATTTTGAAATCGAACAATAAAAGTTCGGCTCTCTGGAATATTGTGAAGTCCGCAACGGGGAAGACACGGAAAGGAACCGAGCGCCTCACTTTGATTTCTGATGGATCTGAAATACATGAGCCTGATGTAGTAGCCAACTTGTTTAATGACTACTTCCTTTCTGCTGGCAAAGTCAACTTAGATCAAGAAGATCAAGATGATGAAGCGGGTGCCATTAGTATGGATATCCTCCAGTCAGCAATTCCTGTCACATCTCCTATCTTCGAGCTCTCTTCGGTAACACCGGAAGCACTTGTCAAGACAATAAAGAGATTCCAACCCAAATTCTCCTCCGGCTGGGATGAAATCCCGATGGCATTACTAATTAAATGCGGACCTTGGATATCTGTTCATTTTGCCCACATTGTTAATCATTCGTTCCACACAGGAATATTTCCGGAAAAAATGAAAAGAGCCATTGTCAAACCGATTCATAAAAAGGGAGCAAAGTCGCTATGTTCTAACTACCGGCCCATCTCCTTGCTAACGTCATTCTCAAAAATCATGGAGCGTATCATGCGTGGACAACTAACGGACCACTTGCTATATAATGGCTTGCTTTCTGAGGACCAGCATGGCTTTAGGGCTGGATTTTCCACTACTTCTGCAATCTTCCAGCTGATGAACAATGTGTTAAATGGTCTGGACGAGAAATCTGCTGTCGGAGCCATTTTCTGTGACCTATCTAAGGCCTTCGACGCCTTAGACCATCCGCTACTACTCAAGAAAATGGAACACTATGGGGTTACTGGAATTGCGGGATCGTGGTTCTCTTCCTATATCTCTGGCCGAATGCAGCGTGTCGCCGTGGATTGCTTTGGATCATCAAGATGGGCAGAAGTGACTTGTGGCGTTCCCCAGGGGTCAATCCTGGGGCCGACCTTGTTCTCTATATTAGTCAACGACCTGGCACCGTTTATTGTGGCGAATAATCCCAGCCGTAAGGTTATTCAGTATGCTGATGATACTACTGCTTGTGTCAAAGCCATTAACGACACTAACCTCGAGCAAGACCTACGGTGTACGCTGGAAGAGCTGGGATACTGGTTTGAAAAAAATAGACTTAAACTCAACGGGGAGAAGACCTACGCAATGGTGTTCAACCTTCGCGGGAAGACCATTCTTCATTCGGTGCAGCTGACGACCCAGACGAGATTTCTTGGTCTGGATGTGGATCACCACCTCCGATGGGAACCTCGCATCAACCAGTTGGTTTCTAAGCTGGCTCGTGTCTGCTTCCTCATTAGAACTTTGGCTCGCCAGTGTGACCTCGCCACCTTACGTTCAGTCTACTTTGCTCACTGTCAATCGCTTCTCAGCTATGGTTTAATTTTCTGGGGTTCGGCGCCATTATCTTCAAAAGTATCAATGCTCAGAAAAGGATAGTCAGAGCTATGACTTTTAATCACTCTAGAGTTTCATGTAGGCCTCTTTTTAAAGAGCTGAAGATCTTGCCTTTACCAGCTTTATACATACAAGCTACATGCATGTTTGTATACGAGAATATGGACATTTTCCCCACTGGCAGAGATAACATCTACAACACGAGAAGCGCCAACAACATCAAGACCTCGTACTGCAGGCTGGCGGCGACGTCCAAGGGTGTGTGTCAGGCGGGAAGAAGATTTTTTAATTTTCTTCCAGCATCTTTTAAGAGCTCTACAAGCCGTTTGAACTTTAAGAGGTCTCTTGGCGAGCTGTTACTTTTACAGCCAACTTACAGCAATGATGAATATTTTAATCTTGATTTTACTGCAACTGATTTTAGCCTGTGACTAAACACATTTGTGATTTTGTGTGTGTGACTGTTTCCTATCTGAAATGTTTTTATAACTGAATCATTATTTGAATTAATAATCTCATGTATCTCATGTTTGACTATGTTTTCACATTATGTAATGTAATGTATACAAACAGCTCAATAATAAATAAAAATAAATAAATAAATAAATAAATAAAAAAGTAATTAAAATAGTGTTCATAAATAATAGTGAAGTGGAGAGTTGTGTGGGGTCGTTTCAGAACTAGAGTTATTAGAGGGGGCTGTGGAACATAAAAAGTTACTTTGCAAATTTAAAGTGCCTTTATTCTAAAACTAAACATAATGAATTTCGTTATTTAGGGTTGGTTCTACTTGACTACACTTTGTTGGATTTTTACCTCAAGAATTATGGCAGTGAATGTGGACATCAAACCAGGGGTGTCCATTGTGTCTGGGTCTTCGCAACCCTCAAGAATTCTGTGTCACAGGCGGCACTCAATGCTCGCTCGCTGATTGGTTCAACCAACTTCATAAACAATTTGCACGAACAATTATTATGGTTATTCAAAAGATCTGATGAACACAATTTCTAATGGAATTTTTCTCAAAACTAAACAAAAGCGTTCAATTATATTCATACAGCTTTCTTCTTACGATGGTGTTGTTTGGTCGCATCTCTCCGAGGTGTCAATACATTATAATATCATTCTCAGGAAAGTTATAAAAGGTATTACCGAAGGATATATAAATTTAAAGCATTTCGCTTAGTACATATCAGTACATAGACGCGCCATTCCAACGAGTAGTGTGGTGAGCACGTGCTCAATGCTAGATCTTCGCGGCCAGCTTGCCCTCCTGTGCCCCCTGAACATGTGACGGGGATCGGGTGTGGATGATGGACCGGAGCTAAAGCTGAGAGTTGTAGCTTCACTAACGCAGTAGCGGCAAAAAATACGATTATGAATGTAAATAATTTTTTAATAGGCAATTTCTTTAAAAATAATATAGAGTAGCTTTGAGTTCTGTTTAGGGTTTAAAATATAGTGTAGTATTCCCATCAAAATAAACCCATTCTTCATTTTCCTCTCGAAACTCATTCCAGTCCCGTACTCTTCATTTTCGAAAGAATCTTCCTCAGTCCATCTTTAATTACGGTTCAAAAATTGCATTTTTGTCCTGGTCTTCCCCAATGATGTTGTTCCCGTTTTCGATTTCTTGCCGAACTCCTTCCAACATTGCTCATCTCTTTGAATTCTCAAAAATTCGGAGAAATAAGAAGATAGACAGAATTTCGGTACGAGGTGTTGCGCGTTTCGGTGCTCTCTTATCAAAAATTTGTAAAATGACCAAAAACGAATTTCTGTTTGTGTCGCATACATTTTATTTATGCTCAACACTAAAATTATAAGAAAATTATTATTCAAATCTTAACAACAATATAACAAACCTAAAAAAAATGATTTATCTAGTGGAGCGGTCGCTCCACGCCAGCCAAGTCGTACGGCGCGCGCACACTCTCATATAAAGGCTGGAGCAAACCCACTTTTACTGTAGGCATCAAAGTGGCATTTTCGGCCTACTGGATCTTAAAATTGGGGAATCTCACATTGTTGGAAAATATCTCAATTTCGAGCTATGGCCCACCCTACAACATATACCAAATTTGGGAACAATAGGTTACTCCCTTTGCGAGCTAGAGGGCTGAGAAAACCGTGTTTTAGGGCGGTTTTCATAATAATAATAATAATAATAATAATCTCAGTAGTAGTAGTAGTAGTAGTCTCCTGGAATTCAAATCCGGTAAACAGGCCACAGCCTAAACGGCCGAACCGATTGATCTCACATTTTTACCACGTGTGCACTTTTGGCGTCTGATTTAACCTTCACCCCATGAATTTTTTGTGCCGCCATTTTGAAACCGGAAGTGACGTCATATCTCCTCAACGGCTAGACCGATCGGAACGAAATTTGCGCCAAACGATTCAGACGGTCAACTATATGAATTATCAGTAGCAAAAGACTATACATTATGTTAATGAAACCGGAAATGACATCATAAAATTTGAAATACATCGATTGGCATTTCGGCAACAAAGATTGATCCGATTATCTTGATATTTTTGAAACGTATGTACTTTTGATATCTTATTTGACTTATTATAAAACCAACCAGAAGCCGCCATTTTGAAACCGGAAGTGACATCATATATCAATAACGGCTAAATAGATTTGAACAAAACCAGCGCTAAACAATTGAGACGGTCAACTTTATGTATTATCATCATTTGCAGTTTCCCATATCGAAACCGGAAATGACGTCACACATTTTAAAAATCTCACAAATTTACATTTTGATTCAATAAATATACTATTTGAGACAGCTTATAATAAAATGTAATCATGTTTAAATTATAATTCAAGGGGTCAGTGATTTCAGCAGCCATTTTGAAACCGGAAGTAACGTCATATCTTGAAAATTGGTTGACTGATCGGTATGAAACTACCGCCAAACGATTCGGAAGGTCATCTCTATGGAATAGGAACAGTCAAACTAGAATTTTCCTATTTATGAGACCGGAAATGACGTCATTCAAATTTAAAAAAATATTTTAATCCCCTCCTATATAATAAATACATATTCAGAAAGCTTAAAATGATACACATCATTTATAGATATACATTCTATGTGGCAGTGCAGTAAGTTCAGCAGCCATTTTGAAAACCGAAGTGATGCCATATCTCGGAACTCGGTTGACTGATAGAAATGAAACCTTTGCTATTCTTCATGAAAGATCATTTAAAGCAAATATATTGTACCATACGCAGATTTTCATTAGTTAACCAATTGTCAATGGCGACTTTTTTTAAAGGATTTAGTAATGGTTCAATCAATATGACGTCACAAGTTCTATGAATAAACTAAAAAAAGGAGTGATATCCCCATAAAAAACACTCCGTGTAAAAAAACAGCCAAGTCTCTTCAACTAAAAAAAATTATGAAATCTAAAAAATTCTGCACTGAAAAGTAGTGATATCAAAAAATGAGCCAAGTCAAAAATTTATTTGAAAATCAAAAAATACTTAGCGCATCGTTTTTTTAGGGCATTATAGGTATACTATATGTATTATGTATATTTGATGTATATTTTCTATCTGGTCTATACTTCTAAACTATGTATACACGATGCGCCAAGTATTTTTTGATTTTCAAATAAATTTTTGACTTGGCTCATTTTTTGATATCACTACTTTTCAGCGCAGAATTTTTTAGATTTCATAATTTTTTTTAGTTGAAGAGACTTGGCTGTTTTTTTACACGGAGTGTTTTTTATGGGGATGTAGTTTTCAGCATTTTAAATGTGGACAAGTTGCTTTTTGAAAAATTCTTGTGGTTAAATGCTTTTTTAATGGTTTAAGATAATCAATAAATAAGTTAGCAATGAAATTTTACACACAAGTCAACATAATATTTAATAAATATATTATGATTTATGGCGCTTAACAGCGACGTTATCGGCGCAATATTTAATAAATATATTAATTTTTCTTATGTAAGTGATATTTATCCAACTGGACCAAAGGTATTTTGGCATTTTGGTATTTTTGGGAAACACGTTTGTGCACAACAATAACTTTCGAGCAAATGCCAAATAAAAATAAAAAATTCTACAAAACGAAAAATAATTTTGATCAATTGCCATCCGATTTAGACTATAATTTCGTCTAAATTTTATAATATAATGTACGTATCCAATAGTTAAAAACATCTGAATAATAGATTAATACAGTTTCTTCTAAAATGAATTACAAAGTTAAAAAGAATTCTGCCTTGCGAGGTAGTTGATAAGCCGGTTTGTTCCGTCGAGTGTGCTGGTGGCCCTGAAGAGGGTCGGGGGAACGCAGTGGCGTCGGAAGTCTATTTTGTCAGGGGGGGGCACACTTTGCTTAGGATCCAGGTAAGTTAGGTACTAAATTGTAAGGGAGAAAATAATACAGTAAATGACTACGTGTGTGGGAAACACGATTGCCAAAGAAAACAATGGGGGGTCTGGGGGGAGGGCCCCCCAGCACAATGCGGGTCCGGGGCGCACAGCCCCGGGAAAATTTTGAATTTCAAGAATAAATTTGGAGCGTTTCTACGTGATTTCACACTTTTTAAACCGATCTTTCTCTGAACAAATAAATGGTCGACATTATTTGTTGGTAAATTGGATCCGATCCACTTCACGTCAGGACTGCCAAAAAAAGTGATTGAAAAAATATGTGTGGAAAATGTGTCATAACATTATATAAGTAGGTAATATGCACTTGAAAAGTGATAGTTTTGGATGATATCTCCGCATTTTTTCACATTCACAATAGGTCCAATTTGAAATGCATTATGAAATTAAATCTCAGACATTTCACATTAAAATGCCGCGCAGCGGATTTTTTTTGAATTTCAAATGATTTTTGTGCATTTTATTTTAATTTTAAGAAAACAAAGGTTAATCATTCACTCATATCAGGAATGTTCATATAAATATGCCCCGCAGCGATTTTCTCAAACTTTATTACTCTAGGCAGTGTTAAAATGATTTTGGTGTAAAATAACAAAATCAATTGAATTTCGTAAGAAGACTCTCACATGACATGAGGTAACAACAATGCCGCGCAGCGATTTTTTTTGATATTCAGACCATAGACATTTATACTCACTGCGTTTGAGTATAAATGTCTATGTTCAGACCTTTTAAAATATATTATGCGTTGCCAGGGGGGGCAGATTGATACTCTTGCCCCCCCTTCAGACGTCTAGGGGGGGCACGTGCCCCTGCTGCCCCCCCCGGTTCCGACGCCACTGGGGGAACGTTTAGATAGACTTCAAAAATCAAACATCGAAACGTCGCCCACGGCTCTTGTCAGGGCCACCAGCCCACTCAACGGAACAGCAGCTGGTCTTAACAGCAGCCTCGCATCAAAATGGATCCGAAAACATCCACGATCTCATTGTTGCCTTGCCTTGATTCCCCCCCCCCCCCCCCGCCATACCCCTGGCAGAAATCCTGCGGAGCCCGTGCACTGACTTTCCTTACCTCTTCATCATCAAGCATGGAAATGAACAATTCATCACATCTTTTAACATTAACTTGGACATTATTCTTGGATTGAAACGTTTTATACAAGCAGCAGTTCTCTAAGAGATTTTCTGTTGTCTTCAGTATGACGTTGTCATCGCCTCTACCTCGCCTGGCCCCCGCGACGCCTTCCTTGAGCGCCACGACGCCTTATCTTCACTCTCTGGAGACGACCTTGACAGCGCCGACGGGATCATAGAGCCTGCTGTTGCCTTTCACAGTTAGTCTTGGAATATCTTGCAGTTGAAATCAGTCCACTAATCCATGACATAGTGTAAGATCATTCCTTTGGCGCAAATGATGAAAAAAGGTCTCCTACGTATATATGCCACGATCGCCTCTTTCCCACCCGCCAACCTCACCTTTTCATCATCATCAAACTTGAACATTAATCAGTTGGCACATCTTTTAACCTTTAATTAGACAATATTCTTGGATTAAAACGTTTTCAACAAGTAGCACTTCTTCAAGATATGTTCTCTAATCTCTTTCGTGTTCAGTTTGATGTGAGCGTTCGTCTGCACCTCGACGCCCTTCTTCACCGTCGCGACGTCCTGTTCCGTCGCGGCGTCTCTGATGGACGCTCTGGAGACGACGCCTACGACGCCTACGAGATAACTCCCGAAGGATCTGACGTCACATATCTGAAAGTGAGTGTCTTTGACAAAGCAAACACAATTAACCCCAAGGAGGCTCATTTTTCAAAGCTGAGCTACCAATTTTATTATAGGGTACCTACTTAAAAGAAAAATCAAAAACATTTTTCATGACCTATATTTGAAAATAACTTTTTTATACTAAACGGCCAGGACGCCCCCCTACAGCGCCAAGTCGCTCACTGATTTTGTACCACTATCTATAATATATTATATTTAAATATACTATGATAAATTTATTATAATTATTTTTAAAAACATTCTAATAAAAATTATAACTTTGATTACAAACTATAAATAATTATAATACTTTATTATAATAAATATAATTAATTATAATTAAATATATAATTTAAATTTATGTCCTATTATTATTTTTCGTTTGGTAGACTGCCATGACGCCCTCCTACAGCGCCACGACGCTCACTAGACGGCCATGACGCCCTCCTACAGCGCCACGACGCTCACTAGACGGCCATGACGCCCTCCTACAGCGCCACGACGCTCACTAGACGGCCGCGACGCCCTCCTTCTGCGCCAAGACGCCTACTAGACGGCCAGGACGCCATCTCTGCCCTCAGAATGGCGATCATCACGACCTGCAGCAAGATTCACATGTCACTGTGAGTCATAATGATCACAATTACTGTTCTGTACTTAAAACACATGGGTTCGAGTCCCGCGGCCGTTTCACTGACTGACTGTTTGATTCCCTCAGTCGATAGGCAAATGCTGGGAAGGTTCACTACCTTCCATTCCCACCTCTTCTCTTCATCCAATCATAAGCATTAATCCGGCGCCATTAGCCTAGTTGCAGAACAGTGCGACGTTAAACATCACAAAAATGAAAACATAAGTCTATGAGACAGCAGGATCTTAACTCTCTAACATATGCACTTTTGTGATCTGGAAAACAAAATTAAGTTAAGGATTGGATAGAACTTCAATTTCTCAAGCTTGAAAGATGTCCATTTCCATGGTAATGCACATGGTTCACAAAATGATGGAATTTATATTATAAAAACGCATTTTATGAAATGAGCCTTTTGTTGTTCTCTGTTATATCAGTTTGATGGCATCTACAAGCGCCACGACTCCTGCTCTTCACTCTCTGGAGATGACCTTGACGGCGACGACGAGATCATAGAACCTGCTGCTGCCTTTCACAGTGAGTCTTGACCAACATTATCTAAACTTTTACACCTTTTAAGCCCAATCAGTCAAGTAGTTCAGTTCAGTTCAGTTTATTTCCAACATCAACGATACAATAAATGTATGTCAATTGGACTCCCAAGGTTGACACCTTTTACATGGAGTATGAGTTGTCAAAAGAGATTTCTGGAAAAAGTATGTTCGAAGTATGTACGACTTAATGGATATGTTTTAGCCAGAGTGTTTCAAGAGAGAATGGAAAGTTGCAAAGAAAATCGTATTGTGTCGTATCGTGTATCGTGTTTGGCTGGGGATGTTGCATGTTCTGTTTTCGCTCATCAACGCGTTACACTGAGCGTTTTCCTAGTATATCGTTTTTAGCGAAATTCCAGGTCCCGATGTATCAAGTGAAATGTAAAATGCTTGAAAATATCTATACCAAAACGTTACGTCCTACCGGCTCCAGACCCCCCCCCCCCTCCCCACCCCGTCACAATGTGTGACACAATGTGTGACACAAAGAGTGACGTCCTTTATCCACAGCCTATTAGTTATCTCATCCACGGGGCAAATTATGGGAAGGTTTCCTACTAATAGGCCACGATCGCCTCCATCCCACTGTCTATTCTCACCTCTTCATCATCAAGCATAGAAAATTAATTATGTCATCACATCCTTTTACATTAACTTGACATTTCTCTTGGATTGAAACGTTTTAAACAAGCAGCAGTTCTCTAAGAGATGTTCCGTTGTCTTCAGTATGACGTTTGCCCTTGACCGACCACCACGACGCTTACGAGACCACCGAGACGCTACGAGACGCTACGAGACTGCCGAAACGCTACGAGACCGCTGATACGCTAAGAGACCGCTGATACGCTACGAGACCGCCACAACGCCTGTGACGCCCTATCACAGAATCACTCTCACGCAGGGCCTATTAAAAACATTAAGATTTCAAGGAAAACTTTTTTTTTCATGAAAAATTATACATATAGTTGCATAGTTACCCAGTTCTGGTGTCTGTCTGTGGGAACGCCGTCGCGCGCATCACGGCCAATTTATTGAAAATGGACGGCGGCGTTTCATTGTCAACACGTCTAAAATTAGGTATTTTTTCAGTTGATTTCCAATTGTTTTCTTTTTTTACAATACATGTAAGTAAATACATTTGATTGTTTAAAAACATGACTGTCGAGAGTTTATTCTCTATTATTTATAAGAGTATTTTGGAAAGTCTTATTCTAAGCACATTATTTATTATGGGTATTTAGAATCTAATATCATCGATTGGTTTGAAAAATCATTTTTATAGCCAAAAATAATGACTATAGGATTATCTTAATCTACCTAATATATAGTAGGTATATTATTAATCATTTAAAAAATCATCTATTAAGGTATAAGCTTATCCTACTAAATGTTGTCTTAGTTATTCTTAAATAGTTTAAACTTAGTAATTACCTCTATTTCCTTGGGCAAAGCATTATATAGTTTGGTTTTTATGTACACTCCTGGACACTGAAATTGGTCCACGGTCAATGTTCAAGTGACACTACGGCTAGTATTTTACATTTATTTTAATATAATTTTTTGGCACAAAGACGGGATGGGCTATAGTGTGAGGCCAGGGCCGAAAATTACTTCAAATAAATAATAAATACTAGCAGTTGTTTGTGTGCAATTTGTTCTAAGTGACTCGAAGTGTATGTTGTTGCAATTTCTAGTGTTGTGGTTGTGTATATCTTTGTTTTGTACTAGTACTTCTTTATTTTTTATATACATTATTGATTATTGATTCCAAGATAATCAGGCAAGGCAAGGTCTGATGTTTGATGAAGTGTTTCCTACAATCTGGTTTGATAAAATAATTATTTTTATATTTTAAACCAAAGAGAACTCGACTTCTTTGCACTGTAAAATTTTTGTGTGACTCAGTGGAGTTGCCCAAAAACTGTATGCCATATCTTATAGATGGGATTCTGTGTTTGGATGCATAATAGGTACACTCGACAATTCATAAAACGGTATTGGAATATTTCCTAAGTCCCAGAAATGCATACTTGATTCTAGTTGAGGCTGTACTACTGCCTTCTCACTCTCTCTCTGGCTAGCCAAGCTGCAGCGGTCTCGCTTCCACTAATGAGACAAGTAGAATTAAACCAGTTTTCTCAGTGGGGTGAGGTGGGCTGGGAATAGATAACGTTGTCAATAAAGAAATATCGTCGATCGAATCAATAGGTCTGTTCGTTTTGCTTACTGCAGTTGCAGTAGCAGCAGCTTATAGTACGCCCTGGTAACTCTTGCAGTAGCTTACTGTACCAACACAAAACGAACGCATTTGCAGCAGGATGGCAGGCTGGCCTTTTCCTATTGGTTGGGAGGTTTGTGAATTTGGCGGGAAGAATGTAAAAATAAGTGAGGTTATGTTCTGCATTTATAGAATTCTTGTCTAATCCCAATGCATTTTTATATAAATATGTATCATTTCATAACATATAACTAAACTAAACTCTGAAACAAATACTTATTTCCCTCCTCCTTAGGCGTTTTTTCACTATCCATCCATAAGAAACACTTTTACATTTCAAACATCGGCCATTTTGCCGCCTACTGCAGAGTTACTGCATTTACATCACCGTGTTCTCTACGCGGTGGTTCCATAAAGGGAATGGGAACCACGCCTATTCCCATCATTTCTACCACGCTATTGGTTGGTTGGTTGGCGGCAGGATTCAAATTCCAAGAAGACAGGAGAGAAAACACGTCTGCCAACTCAGCTGAGAAAGTACTAACATATTACAACAGATTTAAATTACTATTTAAATGTATTTTGTTAACCCAGGATATTAAAAAGAGGATTTTATGGCAACTAGTGATGAATTATTTATTTTATGCCTGATTTAAAGATCCAGTGGTTGTTTCAACTCATGAGTGATAATCACCAAAGCAACATTTTTATGGTAGTGGTACTGCAAACTATGCCATCTGTGAGAGAACTGTGAACTTCTTGGAACTTCCATTCCCCTTTTGAAATGGAATAAACTCAAGTGCGGCTCCAGTTCAAAATCTAGTCGGGCGCTAGCTCGACGCTGCCAAGCACCGCTCTAATACAACGTGCGAGCTACTACCACAGACTTATACCGCAACAGCTTAAAGCCCGTCTTCCATCATTGCGATGTTTTCGTCGCAATGTTGCTTTGCGGCACGATTTTTCAGTCACCGTCTTCCATGAATGCGATGTTTTCGCCGTCGCGTCATGTATTTCCGACTCCCCCATTTGTCCAGAGGTTGTTCAGCGGTAACCGCGCATGCGCACAACGCTGCGATAGAAAATCGCTGCGTTGGTTGTTGAAGTTGGTTCTACTTTCAGCGACGATCCGCAGCGATTCGCGTGACGTCATGCGATGCTGCGATTCGAGCGCTGATTGGCTGAGAGACCACGTTGCGGCTGCGAATTCGCATTGCGATGAAAAAACGCAATCATGGAAGACGGGCTTAAGGGGGCTCAACCGATCGAACATTCCAAAATATTTATTTTTTGAAATTACCATCATGAATTACTTTTTCCAACATTTCAACTATATTTAAGAATAAACAAATCATAAAATGTCATTTAACTTGCACCTCCTGTCTTACAGCGAGGTTTCAAAGTATTGCCTTCCGAGAATAAACAAAACTTTAACACAGGAGGTATAGGAAAATCATGTCGTTTTTGGTTTATAACTTCTAAAATAGCACACGTTGGTATTGTTTTCAATTTTTTCCCTAATAGGATATCCATATATCTACCAGAAAAAAGTTTTTTGTTCAAAGTTGGGACTACATAAAAATTAGATCTTCAATATTAGCCTAAATGTGACACAATTTTACTTGTCTGCCATAAGATAACATGGGGAAGAAAACTCCATTTATCTCAGCAACTAGACACGAGAAGTGTTTAATTTTTTCAAGGATTGTGTATGGCATGATTATCAATAAGTAGACAAAAAATTATGAAAATCTGAGACTATGCCCGATTGGATGAGCCACCTTAAGTGGTCGAAACGAGGTGTCGCCAGGCATACATGCAGTGAGAAATGAAAGTTGAAAACCATGGTTATCGGGTATATTTATCCACCTGACAACACCTAACCAAATATCAAAGTGCTGCGATTACCCCTTCGGGGTGAATTTTGGGCCTCAAACATGCAAGGATTGACTTTGGGGCTAGGCACGTCGATTTGCTTGCCCTTTTCTACAGATTGCACGGTTTGGTCTAGAGAGTTGAAATTTGGTAGACACATAGAGTCCCCCTTCTCACGCCTACTTCTGAAAGAAAATCTGAAATATTTTGACCGGAAGTGAATTTAATCCAATTTTAAATTTAATTTTTTTTCAAAAGTCAAACGGGTCCATCGACAGTTTTGAAATTTGGCAACATTAAAGACAATGTATTGCTAGACACTCCACTTCAAGAAAAAACAAAATTTCAAACCGGAAGTGGAAAAATTATCAATATTAAGCGTTCCGCTCTTCCCCTTCATCTACCAACACAGCAGCTTCGCTGTCAACTCCATACCCTGTCGGCCTGAATAGCTGAATTATCCTGGCTTGTGTTCCTGCATAACGGGTTCGATTCCCGATCCTAGAAAAACTTTTTTTTCACATCATCCTTTTTTAATTTGTGTAAGCGATGATACCTTCCAGTATATATATTCAAATGAGAGGTCGAGGGATGCTGTGTAGATCATCAATAACCCGAAACATCGCCATCGCGGCACGCCGATTGCCATCGCGATCACAGATAGTATCAGGTTCGTAGGTAATGCTGCAGGTATGACGAGCGACATTGCGTCTTGTTGAAATCTTCGCCCATTTGCTAGTTTAGTGGTTACGAACGGCTTTCAGTATCGCCGTCCTGGTGGCGCAATGGACAGTGCAGTGGCTTACGGTGTTAGGGGTCGCCGGTTCGATTCCGGCCGGGGTGGTCCTTTTTTATTAGAAATTTTTACAAGTTTTAATTCTGCCTAACCATAGAGTTATTTTTTTAAGTTGCCCAGTTTTAATTTTCGCCAGTTCGACTTTGTCTACCCATAGAGAGTTTTATTCCTTAGGCTGCCCAGTAAAACCTATGCGCGCGCCCTACGCCGCCTGGAGCACCTTCTGTCTCTAGCCGCTCGTAGAATTCTAGGTGAAATGCCACGAAATATTTTGGCTGGAAAAACGGCATGTTACTAAAATCGGGAATGTGATGTCATTTTCAAGTCCACACCAATGTGTTGGTGATACACTTTGTTACCAGAAAACCGATGAAATTAATTCTCGCATCGTTTCGTTAATACGGTTTTAGGCAATTGGGACGCGCAGCGCTCGAATACGCTATCTGGTGGTAGATTTTTGAACTTGACTTTGGTGGATCAGCATTCACTTCGGGCCGCCTACACGGGCTAACTAAGTGCAACTAACGGAGATTATTTTCGTATTTCTTCCGGTTATTTGATGATTTGATTAGCTCGCACCTTTCATCCAACAAATGTTTGACACAATATACTATTTATTTAGTTCAATTAGATTTAAATATAATACATGAGAGCGTTATTTCCATGTGTTTTACTGATCATGTCTTCTAGTCTGCTGCCATACATTGCGAGTTTCAGTGAATTTTGCACCTATTTTGTATTTTGTTTAATGAGTATAAAAGTTTTGTACTGTACAACTGGAGCTTATAACTAAATTTATGGGGTATACAAAGACGTATAAAAATGATACTAGACCGTACAAGAATATGCGATGGGGCTCCTATTTGCCAACGGGACGGAATATTCAAAGACATATTTTCTTACCACTTCGAGTGTTGACATTCTCAATTGCCGTCTATTGATTGAACTACAACCACAATTATTATTTAAGAAACCTTCAATATAAACCCATTCATCAGAACTTAATTTATATTTTTGCTTTCATTACTGATCTTTTCCAGTGGAGAATTAAACAGTCATGCAATGCAATGAAATGCATTTAAATATCTTTGATATTCACTTAAATTAATAAATATTTAAAAATGTGTAGGTACTTATATGTTTGAATGAAAAAACACAAATGTTGCACAAACGTGTTCTATATTGTTGCACAAAGAACATAATATAATAGGATAATCACTCCGAGGATAAATTAAATAACTATCTCCCTTGCCCGCGAAACGAGTCACAGGTCAGATGAAATCATATAATTTAATAAATATCTATTCAAAGACAAATATACATTTTGGAACTACATACTGTAAGACGCAATAAACAATTAATTTATTAAAACTTAAAAGTGAATTCGATTTAAATAATTCAACTGACAGCCCTCAAAGATATTGTCACAGATCAGGCTATAGTTTGTTGAAAATTGAAATAAAGAACTGGAGAAAAATTAACTAGGTGTGTCCATAATACAATAAAATAATTTTCATGATGTGTGGTTTTGTTATTACTTGTGGAAAATATAATTTAGGTACATACTTTGATTTCTAGTACAATTAAGGAAGAATGTGCCCTTGTTGTAAATGGAAAGTCAATCTGAGAGATCCGATAATAATTCAATTGTTTAAGTGCTATGTCATCAATAACACCCGAAATATGTGTGCACACATAATAGTACATCATGATAACTATCAATTAGATGTAAAAGTTTTTGAATTCCGTCTAAAAATATGTAACTAAACGTCCCCGAATAACAGGTGAACCTGGCAGAAAGGGTAGGAGAATAGCACTGTGCAAACACGTGACCGAAACTGATCCACTAAACTCGGCCACTTCCTGTCATGTGCGTTTCCGTTGCGCTTCCCAATACATCAATATCAAGTATATTTAACAATATATTTAAATTTTTTAACAGATAATTTTGCAATATTATAAACCGAATATTCCATACTTTTGAGCAATGAATTACTTTCTATACCTGTATACAAATCTTGTTTGTTATTGACCAGAAAATAACTGCGTCTTAACTGCGTCTTGCAGTTCCTGTAATGAGGAACCCCACTAACTAACCCACTAACTCCTGGCCGTCGCTTTATGAAATGATGTCTAGCTGACGACTGAGTATTTTCAATATGTTTAATATTTGTTTCTTCAATTTAATTTGATATCATATTCTAACATAAAGGTTCATTACTACAATGATTATAACTTATCATATTTACTTTTAATTGTTAAAAAATTTAAATGCTTGAAATACTGCAATTGAGCATGTTGGAAATAGAAGTGGATTTCCGTTCAAACGTTCAAATCACGATAAACCACAGTGAGGAAAGCTGGAACATTAGGTCTGTTCGTTTTGCTTACTGCACTTTACTGCTCACTGCAAATCCGTTCGTTTTGCATCAAACTTGCTGTTCCGTCACTGCGATTGTGTTCGATTTGACACTGACAGTAGCTGCGCAGTGACTGCTCTTACAGCTGGGTTTAGAGACGAGCTATCTTCACACTATTAAGCTTACGGTGTGAACACTTCAATGATCTACCATTGGCTCCCGTGAATACGGACTACGGGTGGAATACGCAGAAAAAAATGCTATAAAATCGACCCTTGGTCAGTCTGCACCCTAGCCGATCGCAGCGCTAAGTTCGCTGGTGGCGATCCCGGAACTAATCTAGGCAATCATTTTATTTCTTGAGTGATAGTCAATGGCGCGAGCTGTCAAATGCCGTCTTTTAGGTTATTTGCTGTTTGGTGAATAATAAGTAAGTGAAAATGCTTGTATTACATGTTAATTATTACAATCAATAAACTAAACACATTTTTACACTGATATCAACCCTTTTAATTTCATCTGATCGTTATCCAAGTTGTTCAAGTTCTAATTTATACATTTGATTTTGAATTAACCCGCTAAAATTCAGATTATTTCGATTTTCTAACACCAACCATGGTGCTTAGAGAGCGCTGCGAACGGCTGGTAGCCGCAGCCAATCCACTCTATAGACCTGGCCATATTTAGCATTGGAGCCTGTTTCACGTCTCAAGCCCATCTGATCTCACCTTAAATTTAATAGTGTGAAGATAGATGTTCTCTACGCGGTGATGGAACGGAATAAACTGTACGCACTCGGCACCAAGGTCCACTCGATCTCCGCCTAGCGGACAAGCGGCCAACCGAGGCGGTGGAACCGGCTGTCCGCCATCTGGCGGAGATCGAGTGGACCTTGCTCGGCACTGCCTCGGCCCTCATGACACACTAGTAAAGTAAACATAACCTAACTTTTTCAACCCAGGCAGGAAAAAACTAGGAAAAACAAATGGTGTTATACATAAATTGTGCAGTATTGTGTTCGTAGCTAAGTGATATACTCCCCAAAAGTGCATAGTATTCCCCAATTATTTCTAATATGTTAATGAGGCTTAGTGTTAGTTTCTGTAGGGCATCTGCACACTCGCTGACCAATGTCCAACCTCTGTCAACCAAACCTCGACCCAGGATAAGTGCCAACGATTTCTTATGTAAAGTTAGATCTTCAAAACACAAAGAACAGGGTGAAGATGGATCGAAGAATAATGCAATTCCTTTTATTTTGTGTAATCGCCAAGAGTTTAACCACTACCATGGTCAGAAGTACGGGAAGTTTGATTCCATACCCCTCGCTTCCACTGGGTGGCACCACAAGAGATCAAGAGGCGATTATTTTATTATCGGCAATTCGAAAGAGCATGCGGAATCAGTCAAACAAACGGACATTACTTTTTCTGATGCTGGGATCTCGGACGATCTGATCGCTGAGCTTAATCTTCAATGTATATCAAAACCAACGGATATTCAAGCTCGTGGCATTCCTGCAATCATGTCAGGGAACAATGCTCTTCTTGCTGCAGAAACAGGATGTGGCAAAACTTTGGCATTTCTCTTGCCAGTTCTTCAGCAAATACTGACCTGGAAACCACTAATTAATAACCGTTCTGATCACCTCAATTCTCCGATTGGTCTAATTATTACTCCTAGCCGAGAATTGGCATACCAAATAGCGGTAAGAATTTATTTGCTAAGTAGGAACCTAGATATTGTATAAATTTTCTTGAAATGTACCTAAATTATTTTCATATTTTTCTGCTTCAAACCTGTACAATACGGCCTTTGGGCATAATATAGAGCCTTTCAAAATATTTCTTCTAAACAAAAAATAATTTTTCCAAGGAACTCCGTTGCATTTTGTTTGTCATTAATCGGCAAATAATTATGATATGGCAAGTTAATGTGTGAAACCACAGGATGTTTGATTGTCCACTTCTCGTTTCCAATTATGCACTAGGGCGCGGACAGTACAATTTCAAATGCTTGGAATTAAGAAATAAGATGCTCTTTCATTGTTTGAAGGTTTCCTATGCCTTGCTACTCTATAGAAAACCTTCAAACAATAAAAATACATCTTATTTAAAATAAGATATGTAATTTAAGATGTAAGAAAAAATAGGTATGAATTTTGATGGTTGAATTTTTTCTATGTATAGAAAAAATTCAACATTCAAATTTCATACTATATAGGTACATAACTTAAGTAAGGTAATAGGAAATCTTCAAATATAAAAATAAATCGTATTTCCTAATTCCAAGCATTTATTAAAATTAGAGTGTTCGCACACTAGTACAATAGCTCTAGACTTGAACAGTAAATATAGCAGCAACTATATAGCAGGAAAAATGGGGTGTTGTAATACAACTTCTCTCAACTATTTCCACAGGACGTTGCACGCACACTAACTGCCAATTTACCTATCGCTTGCAAAGTGTTGATTGGAGGCCGAACCAAGTCAAAGATGCTTCATCCAGAGTTCAATGAAGTCGATCTGCTAGTCGCTACTCTGGGTGCGTTGAGTAAGCTCACTTCGACAGGTGTTTACAACATGAGCTGCGTGCGCCATGTTGTTCTTGATGAGGCCGACACATTGTTGGACGACAGTTTCAGCGAGAAGCTTCGCCACTTCCTTCACAAGTTTCCTGTAAGAAGCTGTTTACAATATGCTTGTTTACCTAGTTCCAGGTCACCAATCCGAGACACCTAGCGATTTTGCCACTTGTTGCAGGCTTTTTTTTGGATATACAATTGGAGACAAAATGGGTTCAGGGTTGACACCTAGGTAGTAATTCTTCTTCTTCTTCTTTTATCCTGGATTAGGCATAAATGCCTGTTCCAGTTCCAAATATTGTGTGAGGTAGTAATTATAAGTTGATTTTTGGTGAAAAATGGTATATTTTCCTAATTTAATCTTAAAAATGTTCCAAGTGATAACCTAAGTTTGTATTTTATCTAATCATTATTAAAATATGAGATCAATTGGTTCACGGGTTTGGTCTCCAATCGTATCAGAGATTTCAAAGTTTTGCGCGGTTTTGACAAGGCATGAAGCAAAAATGAAAAAGTGCTACTAATATACAATCAGACTGATCATGTGAACATCCTATCAAAGTTACACCCACTTATGAAACAATTTTTCTCTCAATTTGCTCAAACGGCCGAGCGCTTGCACCACCTTAACTTTTTTTATTATCGAGACAAGCGCATGACAAATTAGTAGGTAATTTCAAAGAAAAATGTGTGATCTAATGTGAGGGTAAAGATTTTAGAATTCAAAATAAGATATTTATTTTCTGAAGTCAAAAGAATAGAAAATAGCAGAAGTAACATACCCCTAATTTGAGAGTTAAGTCCATTACCACTTGATTTTTCCACTTCTGACAAAAGTAATTGCAATGCAAAGCATATCGGCAGGTGGCTGTGTTTGTTAGGATCACGTACCTTTTCGAAGGAACTTCAGAATGTCTTAGATCTTTTTTTCTGGGCAGGAACTATGTAATGATTCAGTTCCACTTTGAATAACTGTAACTGTACATACAACAAGTTATTTTTGTTCTAAACAACTTTTACTCCGAAATCCTGTAGGTACTCAACTTACAGTCCCTAATATTTGTCTAATGGAGTCAGTTTTCCCCAGTTGAAATTTAAAAAGAGTACCTCAAACCAGTTCATCAGGTGTCAATTCACTAGGCTCTGTTCCAATTTAAATGTAGGCATATCTAATTCTAAATACCGACGTTTAAGAAAGATAAATGTAAACGTCAGTAAAGACTGTTTGAGAACCAGGATACATTTTCATGGACAGACCCATAACCAAGCTGCACTAGAAAGTTTTTTTCACACAGGGTAATCAGATGTCATGCTTCTGGCTCTATCATGTAATACTGAAAGTCTAATATAGGTAAACCGTAAGTTAACTCGATTGTTTCAGTTCCATTTCAAAGGGAGCGAACAGTTGAAAAAGTTTCCCAGCGGTGCTCAGCTGACGTTAGTCAGTGCAACTATGCCTACAAGTCTTCCAGAGGCTCTCTCGGAGATTATACTGGTGAGCTCAACTCAAGTCCTGTGATTCCAAATCAGTGTTCATTGAATCAGTGCTGTCAGTGTCATGCAGTCCCCATACTGACCCCTGAACTTTCTCTATGTACCCGCTATTTTATAAATGACATGTCTTACTGTAAGTGCAAATAATGTTCAAGTGTTCATAAACGTACAGAGAAGTAAACGGGATATAATTCTATGCCTTTTGTTACAAACATCCTAAAACCACTTTTCTCTTCTAGCCTGAATCTCTCTTCAAAGTAACGACTGATCGACTTCATCAATTTCTTCCACACGTTGCGCAAAGATTCCTTCGTCTGACTAGATCAGAGAAACCTTCGGAACTACTGCGAATTCTCAAGAGCAGCACTGATACTCCTACCATTGTCTTCAGTAATAAATCATCCACATGTGACTGGATCTCCCTGTTCCTCAACGAGAACAACATCAACTGCATCAACCTCAACGGTGACATGCCATTGCTTGTACGACGAGGGAAATTTGACGAATTCAAGTCAGGCCAGGTGAATGTGATGTCTTGCACAGATATCGCTTCAAGAGGATTGGATACAATTCACGTGCAACACATCATCAATTATGATTTCCCGCTTTACACGGCGGATTACATTCATCGATGTGGACGTACTGGCCGTGTAGGAAGTCCGTCTCAATGCAGAGTTACAAACTTGATCACTGGACCTCGAGAAGTTGACCTTGTACAGAAGATTGAGGTGATTATTTCATTTTTCATCATTTTCATTCATCATTTTTCATCTTGCACTGATATGTTTATGTTAAGTGGCTGCGATCCAGCTCACGCAACTGTTCATCAATTATCATTTCCCGATTTACACAGTAGATTACCTCGAGCCTTCGACCCCACCCCACACCCCCTATTTTCAAGTACCTATATATGTACCGATATGTATAGAGAGGTATTCTAGAACGTTTTCCCAATTCCATTCCTGATGGAATCCGGTCACGGCCATAAGAATTAACATTGCACCGAATCAGATTCCATCAGAATTGGGAATTTAAATGTTCTAGCCAGAACATTGTAGGAGAATACGGCCCCTGATATCTTGTTTTACTTCTTAGTGAAAATTCTTGTATAACATCACTATCAAGTTATATACCTATATAAATTAATATTTGATTATTTCCCTGTCATACCAACTCCCTTGGATTTCAGTTCTTAGTCTTTAATTATCTCTTCCACTTTATCCAATATGTAAGCAGGAGGTTGTTGACCTTTCCTTGCATCGTCAAGTAATTTGGTTTCTCATTTGATTATACTTTGTTTCCCAAATTAATTTCTTTTGATTTTTTTTAGAGCAACAACTTTAAAACAAGTTTTACCAGATGATACACTTAGTTGAGGTTTTAATCAACCTTTTCTCATTTCAAGCATAAAAATTCATTTGAACTTTACCAAACTTTTTTCTTTTACTTTTATCATTTATCATAATATTTACAATATTTCATCAATCACTAAACTTCCTCGAGCAAGAACTGATATTCTTCTCATTTTTAAAAAAAAAATATGTTGTTTAGTGAATACACGAAGAAATATTATAAGTTTATTGACATTAGTTGGGTAATGTTCAAATGAATTTTAATGGTTAAGTTAAAATAAAAATGTCCAAACTTAAGATCTGAATATAAAATTAATTAATAGTATTCTCATTGAAGTGTAGAGTATTCCAATTTGAAAGAGATTATTTAATTGGAAATCTCTTCCATGGAAGAAATTCAAACAATCTTAATTCCGTTTACAGCTTGCTGCTCGACAAACAAATTTGCTACCGAACGTAAACGCTAACATTTCTAAAGTGATTCTCGACCGAATTACACGCAATGAAAAGGATTCTACTAAAGGTAAATAATGTAGTTATGAGTTGTTTTAATAAATATTTTAAAAATAACTTTTAGTTTCAATTGCATACCCTTCCTGAGCGTGCCAACAACCTACGTACCTATCTGCCTTGTTGTGGATCAGTATGAATCTATTGATAGTGCAAACTTTAACAATTATTGGTTTCCATTTCCCAGTTCTTACATGGTTATGTTCAAACACCAGTAGAAGTTACAATACAGTACAATTATAAATGAAAAAAACAAGAAACTACAGTTCGACTTTGACACGCTGGCCACTCGACTGCTAGCCAATCAGGAGGTCTATTCTTGAACGTTTTCCCAATTCCATTCTAATGGAATCTGGTCACGGCCATAAGGATTAGCATTGCATGAAATCGAATTCCAGTGGAATTGGGAATTTAAAAGTTCTAGAATAGGGTCCCAGGTGACTCAAACGCCGGAGTGCAGGGGTTCAAGATGAAGATAAACAATGTTTATCTTTCAGCTCTGTGTCGAATTGTAATCATGGTTTAATACCAAATGAAATCACATAGGGCCGGTTGTACCAAGTCCCGATAAAGTTAGCGCCTAGCGGTAGAATTTATCGCCTAGCGGTAGAATTTATCGCCTGAAACAATGGCAACAATCAATGAAAAACAGCCATCTAGACCGCTGAAGTCAACTTTAGACTAAAGTGAACTTTATCTTACTTATCAGGACATCGTACAACCCGACCATAGGGTGATAAAATCAGTGATAGATTATCATTGTAAAAGGATATGGAAGTTAACAACTTTCCTGAAAATGTGCGCTGTTTTGAGGGATGCTGTGAACAATGTTGAAACTGTGACGTCCAGAACAACTTTTAAAGGAGCCTTGAAATTATTTCTTACTGTGTAGTAGAGTCAACGAAGATTGGGATAATTGATGTTTCTAGTCCTCACATCTTCTGAACTTTAATTCATGTTTGTAATACTACCCTATACAGTTTGTTGAGCGAGCGAAGCGAGCGTCTCCTTTTGACTCTTTTGACACGGACCTCTGTTTTTTTGTTTTTTTTTTGTTTATATTTTTGGCTGTTATCTGGAGCAATAGAAGTCGCACCGTTTCACCGATCGATCTGAAATTTTGCACACATGTAGAGACAACCTTCTCTGTTTGCTGACCCAATTTTTTTTTGAAATCTATCAATTGGTTAAAATTAAAATAAACATCTCCTGATAGGCTAAAAAATAAAAATGGTCTTCGACAAATGTGATCAACCTTATATTTTTCATGGTCATTAAGACCAACATTGTCTCTTATTTTACAAATTTTCAGCCAAATCGTCCCATTGGTTAAAATTTAAAAAAATATTTAATGTGCTTTTTGAAATTTAAACCAGAACCGTTTGACCGATAAACTTAAAAATTTGCATGGTCATCGGGTCCAACATTATCTGTATTTTTGACAATTTTCAGACTAAACTGTGTTTAAATTCAAAAGTTATTGACAGTTTACGGATATTTTGCGTGTTGGCTGTCATATTTCTCGAATTTCACATTTCACGGCATCTTCGAATCTTCACTTCAAGGTTGTTAGAGCAGAAACTTTCAAACGTATATTATTATGAGACTGATATGACCGTTTAAATATTTTTTGAACTAGATCCTGTGATTTTTGTAAATTAACAAGGAATCGTTCAATCATAAAGGTTCAATCGATCAACTTAAAACTTTGCGTGGTTATTGGGACCAATATTTTAGGAATTGTTGGAGATTTTCATACAAGTCTGTGACGAAATTCAAGAATTATTGGCTTTTAAGGACATTTTCGATAAACAGAATTTCGGTTCGAGGTATTGCGCGTATCCGTGCTCGCTCATCAACGCGTTACTCAGAACGTTTTCCTAGTAATATAAGTGTTGTTTGCAATCTGTTTCTCATACAGATATATTTTGCGATGCCGATGACACTGAGCCAACTTTAAGCAATCAGTTTGCAGTACAAGAATAGCAAAACTGAGTTAGTTATACACACTAAGGGGTCCGTTTGTCATACACAAACAGCAGGAATCAGTTAGTCATGCAATATTTATATATCATACAGGAAACAGTATCAGCAAAAAGTTTTTGTGTTTTCGACTGGCTACGTAGGTACACTTCAGTACAAACCAGGGTATGTTTGATTTAAATCAATTGATTTTTTTTAATAAAAATCGTTGATTTAAATCAACTTTTTTACTTGCATTTTTTCAAGAATTTGAGAGTGGCGGGGGTCACTGATACTACTTTATCGGAAATGTCATGCCCTTCTCTGAACAATTGAATATTTTATTGTAATTTCTGAATTACAAATCTTTATAAATCCCAACCAATTCATGGTCTATTTTTCATAGGTATGAAACTTGTAAATAATTTCATTTAGGTACGAACATTTAACCAAGCAAAATTTGACTCAAATTCTACAAACTTCTACAATCTTTGAAACACAGTGTTTGATCCATCCAGTGACTAATTAATGTCAACGTGTTAATTAGTAATTGTTTAACACACGGTGCCAAAGTGTACTGCCATATACTAAATCGGTGGACCTACTCCTACAAATGTTTCATAATAATAAGCTTGTTAAAGAATTATTTTACACAAATATTTCCTTCTAATATTTAGGAAATTTTAAAGTTTTATTTGATTTAAATCAATATAAATTAGATTTAAATTTTTAAAAAAAACGATTTAAAGCAAAAAAATCACATACCATGGTACAAACCTTGTGTAGCCCATTGAGGTCCTGGTCAGTTGAAAACACCATTTGTTTAATAAATATTTTATTTTTCACACTTTAAAATTTATTTCAAACATAAGTAAGCAGGTATTTGTGAGTTGTGACTTGTGACATTGTTATATGAATGTGTTTACAGGCTGATTTTGGTTATTATTAACATGTATTTTATTGATGATGTGGCTGAGTGTCCAGGAGTGTTGGGCAGATGATTTGGTGTTACTTTGGTTGATACTCCATGTGGTTTTTGTTTGTTGGCCTGATCACTGCATATCACTGCATTTTGCATTTCTTCTCAGGGACTAGAACTCAAATGCATTTCGGTTCCGGTCGCTATTCCGGTTCCAATTTTATTCAAATTATCGGTTCTGGTTCCTTAAAAAATTAAATAACGGTTCTGGTTACAATTCGGTTTCATTTGGTTTCCAATCCGTTCCTTATAATTCAGATGACATATAATTTAAGTTAATTTTTTAAATCGGCGTTTTGGAACTTGGCACAGTAGATTGCATAACTTAGGTAAGAAATGTCTAACTTATTGGATAAACTGTAAATTGTAATTTGATAATATGAAATTGAGAGGTCAATGAAGTAAAAATTTAATGAAATTAATTATTTAAATAACCTCTATGGAACCGTTATGTACTTAACCCAAATATGTTGAATATTATTAAGGGATCCGTTTCTACTTAAAAATTAATATGGGTTCCGGGTCCTTTATAAATACTAGTTGGCTTTTTGGTTCCGGTTCCAGTCTCTGTTACTACCATCGTCAGGTGAAGACTATCAGTCTTCACTCCAAATGACAAAACAGCAAATTATTTATTTAATTGTTGTATCCAGCGGCGGAGCCCACACGGGCTCCTCTTTTTAAAATTTTTCATATTTATCGATCCTCTTTCCAAAAAGTAAAACTTGAAATTAGATAAACAAATATTTATTTGAAAAACAATTTAGTTAACCAAATACCTATCAAGTTGTAGAAAATGTCAGTCGTAATTTCATAGAAATGGTCCAAACTAATTTTGAATTTCAAATTTTCCCGAGCCCAAGCAGTCCGGATCCACGAGTAATGGGCAGCCCTTCCCCCAGACCCCTACTGTTTTCAAACTCCAAAAATGTTTTTGGATCAGATATATATTACATTTAACCTCCTCAGACCCCTGGTATCCTGTAGGATACACAAAAAGTGACCGACTTCGGTATTTATTTGCTGAGCCACCGAAGTCGTAGGGACCTGCAGTTCTGTATTTTTAGATGTAACATAGGTTGAAGCACCTAACAGAATTTGTTTGAAGATTGTATGTTATTGGTCGACGCTGTGCCAATCATCTGAATATTAGCTACCAACAAAAAAAAAACGGCCGCCATTGCAAAACCCATTTTACAGTTATTTAATTAAATTGTAATTATCAATTGTGGAATATAAAAAATAAATGTTTTATGGCTTCAATGCCAAAACAAAACAGCATAGATTATATTTTTTTTTAAAATTACACCGTAACATGACTTTTTAATTAGTCAATAAAAATTAAATAATAATTAAAACATAAAAAACATAGATTTTTTTTTTTGATTTTTTAAATATTTTTTTCGAATTTTTTTCAAGTGATTTTCTCTTATGAAAATAAATTTCACCAAAATCTGGGCCAAAAAAATATGTCTGGGTCTGAGGAGGATGGAAAACATAATACATAGAATTGGGCAAAACAGAAATATTGTTCTTTAGACCACACGCTCCTCGTTACAAATTGCCAGCTCACAGCTGTGTGCATCTTTGTAAGAGTGCTTTTTAAACTTATTTAATTTATTTTATAAAATTTTTTTTTTAATAAATAGGAAAGTAATATGTTTGGAAAAATTATATTTTATACCTATTTACGGGCTACTTGATAGAATGGTACTTTTGGTAGTTCAGTCAGATAGCTGAATATATTACGGTTTATTGTAGTGTAATTTAAAATATTTTTTCCTTTTCGTTTACTTTCTAGTATTCAATTATTTAATTTGTTATGCAACCCGCATTACAATGTGTTTCCAGCTTCTTCTGTTTTAAAGTTGTGACTGTTGGTAACCCTGCAATATCTAGTCACGTGACGTGACTGGATTGAGTAGTGGAGCGAGTCGAGTTGTAGAATGAAGTTGACGGCACGAAGAGGTTAGTTGTGTTGTGGTTGTAGTTGGTACACTGTACTGTAGTTTGTGTTCGTCGTTGTTGAAGCGTTTGCTGGCAAGAAGGTGTGGAATACCGGAATTAATTGTTCGTAACACGTTCAGTGCGCGCGAATTATTTTGTTTTACGTGCATCCGAAATTTTATAAATGTGATAATATCAGTAACATTGAAGTGAGTGTTATTGTGGTGTGGTCCGCTGAATCAACAAGTTCGTGGATTGCCGCGTTAGATTTTAACGTTGAGTGATTTTTTGTGTGTAAATTACTGTTTTATGAAAATGACGGCCAACATTGGGAATGGTTAATATTTGAATATTGTACTTAAGTGTGTATTTTCTCTGGAATCGTCGAAGGATTTTATTATAACCAGCAGAAGAACGTAGAATTCTGGAATCGACGCTGTTTTGTGTCCCAAGACGACGGCCGCAATCCACAGACGACGTAAGAAAAGAACACTTTTATTGTTTATTTCTATGTAGCAATTCTTGATTTTCTAGTTTGACATGCGAGGTTTTGACGTAGCGTCATTGTCACAAGGAATCTGGTCTCCAATGCAAGGCTACTAAGAAGAGTTCATCTTTTTTATTGTGATTCCGCTCTGTCGCTCTCTGGCCTTAATTAACAAAGAACTACAGCCCCTATCATAAGACTTGTAAAATGATGAATTGTTCAACACTCATCTTACTGTTACTTCAGTCTGCGGGTCAGTTCGGGTCACTCGTTGAGCACGATATTATAAGACTCACGGCAGATTCATTGAAACATTATGTTTGTCGAAATTTGTCACCTAGGATAATATCTCAGCCTTAGGTGTTCAAACATTCAATCATAATCTATTATCAGATTACATTATTACGTTATTGTTGTTCCAAAACAACCTTCAAACTTCAGGTTTCCGGAACGTAAATTCTAGCCAAATGGCAATAGGCCTATTCAACATTGAATGTCTTTCCCTGAGGGCACATCCTCTCGACCGCAGATAATTACAAGTTAGAATTTTTAACACGACACACATACATTCCTGCAACTTGAAAAGTCGAGTAAAAAGTGTGTACTGATGTAGGTACCTACAGGAAAGAGGTGCAGTCTCCGATAATATTCGTCATCTCAACAGTGTATGTCATCATCATGCTTGTTGATGAGGTAGTCATTGTTTCATCTTCAGTAAACCTAGTTCCCAATATCCGTAAATATATCATGTTGCTACAATAGTTACATTGTAATACTATGCTTAGCTGTAGAGTTAGTCTTCGTAGGTTACCAGGGCGTTCACGGTTTACCGTTATCTAGGGATACCTAGTAGTTGATCAAATGTAGAGAACACGTTTAAATCTGAATCCGTCGAGGAGCACAGTTTACAACAGTTAGTAGTGGAAGACTGTATTATTATTAGTTAAGAATGTGACGAAATCACTTGCGCTGCGCTTAAAACCATTTACCTACCCACCTGTTGATATCATGATCTGCGTCTACTCCTCCGCTACCGTTATTTTGATTCTGCGCCGTCGAAGTCGCAGAGTTGTCAAAACGTCCCAGAAGTATATAGGAAATATAAATTGCTTCCAAGCATTTTTATTTTAGTTGACCATTGTTATTCGAGGGACGTGGGTTCGAAAAGTCTAGCAAGTCACAGTAACTCATCCCATTACCACCACACCCACTGCAGTGCGTAGGCGATCCCTATGAAATCACCTTTTCATCAGCCAATGTTCATTACGTGTCGCGAATATTCACTTGTAGGTATACATATTCAATTGTCTCTGTTTGTCATAGCAATTGAAAGAGCGGATGTATTTGACGTTAGTCAGAGGCCAGAGCAGCATAATCCAGATTCGAGGCCGTCTTTTAGTGGATATTTCAATGAATTCCTGTCCAACGTGTAACTTGGAGGACAATTCAATCATACATTTTAAAAGTTCAAAATGGTTCGAAGTAGAGAGAGAAACTTGACAATATGAGAGGGCGTGCACTTGTATGGGTTTAGAATGCAGTGGTATAATTAGATTTTATAGTTATCTAAAACTTGGAAAAAGAGACACAAATTGATGTTTCAAAAATATTTTAGAATCTCCTCATGCGTTTCTACTGCAGTGCAGATGCTTCTTTGTTAGGGTTTTCAACAACTCGGCTTAAATGGTTTTGTGTGTAGAGTTTCAAAATATCAATAGGGAAAGGTATGCGTTTTTATGGTGGTGTGAGAGGGGTGGGGGTATAGAAAATTGTCTGCACATGTAGGCTCTGCTCTGGTTATAATGGCTGAAGTGAGTTCACCCTCCTTTGCTTTACATCCCTCACCTATCCTTGGAAATGCGCCTGCTAAAACAAAACAATGTCGGGCGAAACATGCTGGCGTTGTGACAGGCTGAAGAATGTCAGTAAAGGCAAAGAGGGGGGTTGCAAGCCAGAGAACGTGAGCGCAATGAAAAGGTAATAGTTCAAAGGGTCTGAGAAGAGGAATGTCAACGTGGACAATGGACATTTTTCTTCAACAAAATTGCTATGCGTTCGAGCATTACGAAAAATGACACACCATAACCATACACAGAAGAATTCAGAATTCTTGATGTGATTCTTTCGGTGTCGATAATTATTGCCACTTTAAGACGTCAATGAATAAATAACTTTCCATTTTCTCCATAAACGCATCATGCATGTTGACTCCTGTGGTAATTACTAAAGTAGTACATCTTTGGTAGTACATTAGTAGTACTCTGCCCAATTTTGACGCACGCTTGAGCTTTATGATACCAAATCAAGTGATCTCTCTTCGACACGTTTTCAAACTAGATATGGACGAAATGTGTAAGTTACATACCCGACGTGTTAAATGCGCTCCGCTGATGACATTGCTTACATTACGATATTATCTGATATTGGAATAGAATATTAAATACAAATAGTGATACATACGAGTACAGCAGCTAACACATAATTACACAACTAATATACACATGTGCTAAGAATGATTGAAAGTAGCTCGCGCCCATGTGAATCATTCTCACTTACCGCCGAATTTCTATTTTCCAAGCACAATGTCTTATTTGAATTTCAAGAACAAAACGCACACTTTCGTCAAGTTGTGTTCCTGACACATGTAGTCTTGATTTCTTTTCTGTACTGTATTGCAGGTGTATTGTTCTAACATCTCATATAGCGTCGTCTTGGACAGCTAATTCACATGGCAGTACGCATCTTTTTTCTAGCTGATCTAGGTACAAGAGTGAAGTAAATGTGTGGGAAGCGGTAAATGCGTGTCTGGAAATTGATTCCATCTTCCCCACTGTTAAAAGAGTAATAGTACGAGAGGTCAATCAAGTCAACCTATTGTTACTGGCAGTAGCGTGTTCTCTCACTCTGTCTGTACAGAGCTAAACAACACAACAGAGAAAGACATTTACTTGGCGGCGAGAATTTCTTGCCGCATGTAGTAGGTTAGGTACGATTATGTGCTAAGTATGTAGACCTATCTACATTCGAATTAAGCGTTTCCATAACAGCGGACAATGGTAGAATTAATTTTACAATTTACATAACGTGTTTTTTCTTTCTTTTTCTACACATTTAATAATTGATTAAATTGTGAAGCTACCATCTAATACTAATTACCGTGTTTGAGTTGTGCGAAGGAAATTGTGTCTTGTCTTGTGAACTTATCGTAGTAGGTACCTAGTCGTCATGTAATTGCCTCTTTCATCACAGCGATCAAATTGACTCATTTCTTACCTACCTGAAGAAACAAAATGTCTTACAGAAAACCACATTCAGTTTTCATTCGTCATTGAAATGTGTAGTACATTCGCAAAAGACATACCTATTTTTCGAGTTTGTTTCACCTAAAGAATCTTTGGGTCACGCTGTTTACTGCAAGTGACGAACGTATGTGACTTTTAGATAGTGTGAAAAAAACAAGGTATAAGCCTTCTTGGGTAGTATAAGGTATTATATAAACAAGGTACGTATACCTTTAGTTGGTACCTATTTGAACTCTATTTGTTAGGAACCATCCAAGGAATCTTTGAATCAAGGAAATTCACATAGAAACTCGGTTAAAATGGTCATGAAGGGAATCGAATAGTAAACCAATTAAAATTGACGCCCAGAATATTCTCATTTTCATATTTGACTCGTGATCGCTCTATTCAGGATTGACAAATGGTTTTCTGTTTCTTCTCCACATATTCATACGGCGTTGTACTACATCTGAATCTGAAATTCGATGATTTGAATGTAATTATTGGCATAGTCCGTAAACCTCTGAACCATGACAAGCTGTATGACCGATGGCATTAGACCAACCCAACATTGTCTATGCAGCTGTGCTCTGCCCGCAGACTGTTGTCAGCCCCATTATTGTTTTGACAGGTGGTGTGCTGGAGCACGCTGCCGAGAAGTGATTTTGATTACCACCTTTGGGTTGATCGCAAGGTCATCGTGAGAGATTCTTCGACGGTCGGCCCTCTGGTGGGGATTGGGGAAGTATTATACATTGGACGGGGTTCGATCGTTGTGAGAGTTGGCTCAGGTCGTAGCGCACTGGTCTCATTCATTTGAGAGCCCCGGGTTAATCTTGTACAGTCACGGAAATGTATTCGGTAAACCCTCCACTCCACATTCGAACAACTTTCCCAGTGTTACGGGTCGAGGGGAAGGACATGAAAATGCATAAGTGTGTGGGTAAATGCATGGAAAGTGGGGCGGAGGGTTTACCGAATATATTTCCATCACTGTATGTACACGGGATGCGTCGGTATGCCTATGTTCATAATGGAATGACAATGCTGTGGTTTCCATGTGCTATTCGTACTCGATTAGTCACGAATCACGCCGACCTCGTGCCTCCACATATGAGTGGCCATCACCCACACCAAACACTCTTGCCAAACATGTTTGTCAAATAAGTCGTATATTTTTAGTATGTATAGGCTCAATAATAATAAAAATCTATATCTTTCATACCTACATTTTTTGTGACAAACTCTTTGCCAACCGAGACGCAAGGAAACTACAATGCCTAGTTTTTCAATCATTCATTCTTTCTGAATATAAATTTGTTCTGCTTTTGTAATCTCGTAATGTAGCGACAATAATTTTATTTCCGTATTCATTCTTTTATAATCCCAACAAAGAATAGTGATGATTCTTAGAAATGTGCACATCGCTAGTTTTGAATGCATCTTCCGGGGTAATTGTGCAGTTGAGTGTTCGTGAGTGAGTGAAAACTCGCACCCTCAACAGGTATGCCACTGCGTTTTGCAACGGAAGGTATTTGAGTTTTAGCTGGATTATCTTGAACACAAGTCAAATATTGAATATTGATCTAGCGATAACCAGTGGCGTAACTAGGGGACCGCGGTCGCGGGGGGGGGGGGGGGGGCCGAGGACCAAGGGGGCCCGAAAATAATTTACCATCAAAGACTACATATTATTGATTTTTTTTTGTGGCAGAAGGTATAGGTACATTGCCAAGCCTCAAATTTAAACTTGACTATAATGTTTCAGTATTCCTTGTGTCTCTTGTGAGTGTGTATCGCGTTCTACCTGTATAACTGTGTGACAACATTTGTTCAATTTGGCTTAGTGATTCTTATAACTTTGTTTGCTCTTTGCGTTTTCGAGTTACCATGAGTCTAAGCAAGCCGATTAGCGACCTAAGTGGTACTAGTGGTTTTCAAAATTAAAGATAATAAAAACCATGTTCGAAATTCTATGGGACAAGAAAGACTACTAGGATTCACTTTCACCTTCAAGAGCAAAGAAGGTGAATGTGGAAACTGTAATTGACCGCTTTGCTGAGATGAAATCCTGAAAAAAAGGATCTCCATTGACAGCCTATAAGGTATGACAAATATCGCATAAAAAAAAATTATAATTGCAGGGAGGGGGCCTCTTAAGATATATCGCGGGGGGGCCCTGAAAATATAGTTACGCCACTGGCGATAACGCCAGGTTTACGTTGGTGCTCGGACTTCGTATGTTCACAACTGTCGACATCATTGGGTTGCCGATTGTACACACATACAGTAGGTACCTAGTGATAAAAAAACAATTGCAGTAAACCCCACCCCACACAGCAAAATCCTTTTACAGGTCGTGCGCGTAACATTATTTTAATTTTTAATTCCCAGCCTGGTCCTCTCAAGAAAGCCAGGAATTAAAGAAGCATCTCACTTCAAATTCCACAAATCTTGAGTTTGAAGTTGGTATCATTCACATTGTAGTACCTATCAAATAAAAGTTCTTCTTCTTCACCAAGACATAATTTTTCCCACTTTCCGTGACAATTTTAGCGTCCAAATTCGTCGCTGAATTTAAAGCAAATTCTATTATGCAGTAATAGGGGCCTCGTCGCCCTTATTCTCAAATGGATTTTTTGGTATATTTTCGTAGATCTTTGA
Organism: Leuctra nigra; assembly: GCA_934045905.1. Lineage (NCBI taxonomy): Eukaryota > Metazoa > Arthropoda > Insecta > Plecoptera > Leuctridae > Leuctra > Leuctra nigra. Next base: position 7,986,641 of record OW203763.1, on the reverse strand, counting down.
TTGTTAAATTGATCATATGTTTTGCATCTCTCATCACGTAATTTGCGTATTCGCTTGTAATTCTGAATGTGTTACTCTGATTCGTGGTGGTATTCTCAAAGCGAGGTGGAAAGTGACAGCATCCACTTCATCCTCGACATCCACGCTGGGTCATTTGCGCCGCTACGTTACCGATCATCTTCAAGGAATACCTATCCGAGTATACCTATCCTCCGAATAAATGTACATTCACTTTCAGTATAATGTTTAAAACAAAGCCCAGGTGTCTCCTTTTTGTTTGCCAATCCAATGATAAATTACGTAATTCAAAAAAAGTCTTATTCTGCTATTTTTTTTATTGTATGAATAGGTACAGGTCGTTCACCGATCTGTTAAGTGCAGTTAGAAATCGTTGAGTCAGGGAGAAGAATCCGAAGACTAGTGTTCGTATCCCGGTTAGTGACGTGCCTACAATTTCATTGCCATTCAATAGCTTCGAAAAATAAACGAGAACTGAATTCTTGGTCTTCAATGAATGGCTATTCAAACGCCTACACATCTGTGAGTGGATTGCCCTCTTTGTAGTGAGTTCGATTCTTAGCAGAATACCAGTCTCATTAAATTTTTCATCTGGCAAGAATCGATGATTGAGTCGACGTATTTTAAAATTAAAATTTATTTAATTAAATACACACAACTGAAAACACACTTTACTGTACATACACAATTAGGATATAATTATGAAATTGACATGATAAATGTAGTTCGGGCTGTTGTGGTGATACTAAGCTAAATATTTTTAAGTCTTTAAGTCTTTTAATATTTTTAAAAACAATTCTAATGAAAATGGTCTAAGTTGTAATTCGGTGTGCAGCGTAATTTGTATGTTTTTACACTCTTTCGGTTAGATGATGCGACATATTCTCCTCATGATTGGGATTCTCCACTAAAACTCAAGCCGAAGGAAAAAAGTAGTTGTACTAAAGAGCGGATGGACGCCTTGGCAACGCTTGAACAATTGCATCTTCAGCATTCAAGTGTACACTCATCATCCATAAAGAAGGCCTCCATTGTAAAGAAGATTCAGATTAGAGTTGACAATCTTGCTCGGTCTTGGTCCGTGAGGTCTAATAGCTTCTGCTCATGCAAGCTAATTTTCGAAATATTATTTGTTGGAACTATCTCGGCTAAGTAAAAGACGTCAGTATTGGCAACGAAAGGAAATGCAGACCATGAAGCACGTTCCGAATTGGAATTCGATTCATCATTTTGATCAGTCATCATGTTGATCAGTCTTCAAAATATTTCCAGTAAAACTGTACATAGGTACTTGAAGGGTAATTTAAATTGAATCACATCACATGTGTGCTGTCTCCACAAATTGTTTACACATTTGTATCCAGAGACCCGAACCGGAACCTAGAACCGGTATGAACCTTTATAATTTCGGAACCGGAACCGTTATTTTTTTTTCCCAAAGAACCGGAACCCGAACCTTTATAATCAATTAGGTTCTTAAAGGTTCTTAAAGGTTCTTTAAGGTTCCTTATTTTAATAAAAAATCATGTATATCACTTGGATATAATATTATTCACAAAGTTGTATTAAGTTTATTTTTTGAAAAAATTTCCAAAATGTATTTTTTGTAGAAATTTTTAATTCTTGATAAGAAATAATAATTCTTCATTATGCAAACGCTGCCTGCTGAGTTTTCAATTTTTGAATCTGACTACAGCGATGAGAACTGCATTGTCGACAATTTGAATATGATAGCTCTGGAAAAATGAATGTTTATACGTTGTCTTATGGAGACAATTGCAGCCACTATACTGTCTCCTCTGATATTTACTCTGCGCACCATCCTGTGAATTTTATACAGACACTGCCTACACCAGTGCTTGCATTCATAGGAAAATCCAAATCCAACAATTCCATTAAATTTGACATTGGTTATACTGAAGTTTTATAATATAGTTTGATTTAAAATTTTAGAACCGGAACCGGAACCCGGAACCTTTATGAAGGAACCGGAACCGAACCTTTAAGAATATTTGTTTCAGAACCGGAACCGGAACCCGAACCTTTATAAAATAAAATTGTGGAACCGGAACCCGAACCTTTATGTTCGGGTCCCTGTTTGTATCGGCTGGAGATGCTTGCCGTTCAAATGACAAGACAAGGGATCCCGTCATGGCCGATCATAAGTGAGGTTGGAGGGACAGTTACCAACTTGTCTGGGACTCGAAGTTGGCTGTCGAGATCCGATTGATAATACTACATTCATTTGCCATGTGCCATGAATGGCGTCCGTGAATGGCGTGATGATCACGTCGCAAGAAGGTTGCATCAGACACGATTTGAGTCTGGAATTACTCACCACACGACTTGAGAGCTTGTAGTGGGGTTGTGTGGCGGGAGATTCAAACGCGTTGGGCGAAGAATGATAAGACGATCAGGGAAATCTCTGCTTAATCTTAGATAGTAGAGTTAAGGAGATAAAACATTATCATAAATGCATAACTATTCAAGTAGTAAGTACCTTGGTACCTGGTGTTACACAATACGTATCGCAGTCAAATGGTACTCATTCGTAAATCGTTTTAACACGCTCGATCGGTTGGCTAGAGAAGATGCTAATCATCTTCCAAAAATTCTCTCAATGTAACTGACGTGGAACTAATTGTGATCTATTTGAAATTTACAAATGTTTTAAATTATGAATTAATTAATTCGGGTTTATGGGAGACTTTCGGTTGATAGCACTCTCTCCCGACAAGTGAGAGGTCCCTGGCTAATTCAGCCGGATAATATTCATCTTTACTAAGGTACTTACAACCCTTGATACCATGGCATAAAATTTCAATTTCAATTGCTCAATTGAAAATAAGTGTATTTGTAATTAGCGTCTAATTAAGACTTTCTTTCAGTGATTAAAGATTCAGAAGTTTCTATTCTTTGTTCTTTTAAACAATGTCAATTAGCACGTTCTTGGCAATAAGACATGGTTCATGGTTAATCAGGATGGCAGTAATTATTCGTTTGTTTATATTTAGAACTATTTACAATATTGTATCGCAATTGGGATGATTGAGTAGGTACCTACTGCAATCATCACTGTTTGAGTACTACAATACTGTGCCGATGTATAACTACCTATTTCCATTTATTGTATCACAATTGGGGATGATTGAATATTATTTCTACGCGTTTACTACTTCGCTATGGCACGGATGATGCGTGAGAGTGCTGTAGACATGTAGAGGATCATGTTCTCTTCTCGTCGATGCAACGCCGGACATGCTGGTGCTGTGATGGTGCAAACACGTCAACCGTGTCTCCTCTCCAAGTGCCCTTTCCACCTTCCACCTCTCCAACTTGTTGGACACTTGCTTTGCCGAGTTCCATTGGGTACTCAACCGTGCAATGTTCTCAAAGATTCCCATCGCATCGCATAGTTTACGCAAACAATGAGGTTTGTAAATGAGTACCTTCACTTACTAGTAGGCGGTCTCACCTAAAACACTAGCCTAGTTTCTGGGAAATATCTAGAGTAGTATGTATACCTATACCTATTATATCTCTTCATTAAAGAGTGATTGATTTATAAGGACGTGTAATAATAACAATGAAATAATATTTTACCCCCTTGACCGTCGGAGGACGCTCAGTTCTCTAGCTCAGCGGTCGCCAACCGGTGGTCCGCGGACCACTGGTGGTCCGCGAGAAAATTTTGGTGGTCCGCAGAGAAAATTGGAAGTTTACTTTTAAGTTTCCATGCAATTTATTTAATTTAGAAAAATGGCACAACACAAATGTATTGAATTCGGACATGTTTCAATACGTAATAATGCCTTTACAAAGTATCTACCTACCAACTATACGTATTCACTAGCTCTATAATGAAAATAATATCAGTTTCCGAGTATTTTTCCAATACCTATAAGAGTTATTTTAAACGCTTTTTCTGGAAAAAAAAGTTGGCTGAAATAGCGTAGAAACGCGCCAAATGACTTCCTGAAAACCAAAAATTTCCGGGGCTAAGCGCCCCGGACCCGCTTGGTGCTGGGGGGCCCTCCCCCCAGACCCCCCATTGTCTCCCTCACCAATCGTATTTCCCGTCATACGTATTTTACGCGCCTGAGTGGTCCCCGAGATATAAAATTGTCATATAAGTGGTCCGCGAGGTCCAAAAGGTTGGCGACCGCTGCTCTAGCTCAGTAGGTCTCAGAATCTATCGCTCATATTCATTGTTGTTGAAAAATGTTCTATACATACTGATACATCAGAAAATGTATCGAGGGACAGATACAAGATACATTTCAAAAAATAATCTAGATAAAAGATACTTAAAATGTATTTGATTGATACTTACCAACGTATCAATATCACGTGACAATAAAGACCTACCTAATACTTCAAATTATTTCGCTCCAGAATTTGCGGAACAAATAATTGAGTAATTAACTTTGCTTTAAACAAATGTAGGTATGTTATCGGGAGCATTTTAATTGGCGTGTTAACGATTTTCTTTCTAACGCATCGACAAATTATCTTCTAGATACTCGAAAAGGTAGTACAACAGATACAATGATCTTAAAAAAATAGTATCTATAATCCTTGTGTAGGTTACAACGATACTTCATCCAGCTAAATTTGTTCAAAAAACAGCACTAAAATGTATAGGTATAAAAAAGAAGGGGGGTGCGAGTCTTCTGTTTCCTTACACTCTAACACTAATTCTTGTTTCAAAAAGACCAGCCGAGGGCTAGGAATTGCGAATCGAGTATCCGGATTATATTTATTTGGGGATCGATCGTAAAACTGGCCATAAATATAAGCTGTATATCTCGAGTAGGTCGTTTGTGTCGCACAGCATCCCTTGCAGATTGTATTTGTTGTAGCATCGTAATAAACTTGTCTGCCTCACCTTTGTGCAGGCTCGTGTTTTGTGTTACATAATCTCGGTAACAAAGACGAAACGCAACCCAGCATTACGCATTGATTCAATCATTGATTCAATGATTGTGACTGCTTGTTTTCAGTATATTCGTAGATGGGATATGAGAGGTAAAAGCCTAAGTAAAAATCAAGTTGAACACACAGATAAATGAGTTATACAATATTCTACCTTCCACATCGACATGCTGCAAACCAGGACATCGTTTGCAGTATTATCATTCAACTCATTGGCTTCTAAACGCGGAGCAGTTGTGCTCACTGGACATAAAAGCGACATTTTGGTGATTTGATTTACGTCGTATGTCTGAGATTCAAGACTGTTGCATTATTCAATTCTTACTATACCTAGTTTACTATTTCCGGATTTTGTAACGTTTTGCTGCATTGTAGCGTTGGTAATGCAATAGTAAGTGCTCTTCACGTTCTCTGCTCATTGATGAAAGTTATTTGTTAGGTATTCCTATAGTTCTCCCCCTCGAATGTACTATGGACATGCACCAACAAAGATGCGGTTTCTAAACAGCATTTCATGTGAATCGAGAAAAATCGCTCTACATCCGGAAATTTTCATCAAGGGAATTCGTTGTTTTGTTTCATTTTACTTGATGTGTTTTCCTTTTTCTGTCAGAAGGACAGAGTGGGCTAATTGTCTTCTGTTGACCATGTTCTCTCCAGCTAATTGACTTAGGATTTGAGCACGACGTTTTCAAAGAACGAACCAAAGGACAGCTAATAAGATCACAATGACGCCTGGTAGCTGATAAGGATAACCTACAAGTTACAACCTAACAATGCCAACTGATAACTGAGTGATTACGTAAATACAACGCCACTAAACAATTCATTCAAATAATCAACTTTTCGATAATTGTAGTAATTAGTTATCGACATAGTGAGTTTTCTATCAAATTTTAAACTGTTCCGAAAATACTGAACAATATTGTCGTAGCCAAGATCGACAAAGTTTTAATACGTAACTAAATGCATATTTTTAATTTTTATGTCGCCGGAGAAAAGACATATGTATCAATCAATGGCAATGATTGTTTACTATACAAAAAGAATTTGCTAGCCAGAACATCATTCCAAGCCTGGACGATAAAGCCGAGGATAAAGCGACAAAAACAGCTGAGAGAGATTCGGGGAGTATATTCTCGCACGCATTGTCCTGCCTGATGTAATTCGAGTGGTTTACAGCATCTCAGATTTTCGATCTGATCTCTCTCGAATGTCAGTTATGTTAATATAAAAAGTTACTATTCTCAGGCAAGTAGTGGAGTTATGATGTAATTTGATTCAAAGACATCAACTGACTTTCGTATAATCTATGGTATAATTGCGTGCCAAAACGCCAGTGTCTGGTGTATTTGGTAAGGTCTTCGCTCTTGTGATTAGACGTGCATGAACGTGCATTTTGTCCTTGAGAGACTAGTTTCAAAGGTTTTTAATATATCTCTGTGTAAAAACCTTTTGTTGTGTCAATCGAAACGTATCCAAATTTACCTAATCAAACCTCTGCGATAGCCTTTGTTTTAACTATTTTCAAAGATGACTTTCCTCTGTCGAGTATAATACCTCGATAATCTGCGGTGTAATGTAAAGCTGTTTTACTTGCTATACATTCAAACTCGAGTCAAATGTGAATTGACCTGACTGGTTTACTATAGCGTGATGTCTTGTCACTATTCCCTCTATTCCATTGATGAAATGAGAAATTATCACCTCTTAACATTTCCAAGCACATGTTGAATGGTTTAATGATTCACGAATAGTGTTGTTGAGAGACATTAATTTGAGGGCATAACCCATTGCGTCATTTCCGGAACCGTAACGCCCCAAACAGATTTATTCAATCTGAAGCTCTGCTAGCAGCCATTTCACTATTACCTAGAATTGGTATCTAACTAACTATATTTAGCTGGTATTTATTTGAAAGATCACTAGACATCATGATACCTGATCTTGATAGGTAGTATGGTAATATGGTCTTCAAGATATCCTGCCCCTGTCACTTCAAAGCAATAAAACAGTTGAATTTCCGATCAGACATCAATCCGGTCTCCACAAATTTGTCGAGATATTCATTTCTAAAGAAAGGAAGTGGTCATATTTAATAAGGAAATGGTCGATGGGCAAAAGAGCTACGGAAGAGAGCAATAGAGCGGATGAGTTCTGTTTCCTATAGAACCGGCCATAAAACGTGTCGCCATCCATGTTGTTGCTATCTTGGGTAAATGATCCCAGGCCAGGCCGCCCCGCACCCCATGAGCCGCGGTTGTCCACGGAGACAAGGAGAATTCCTAGCACACACGTGGCGCGGTTTCTTGGGGAGGGATGAGAGATCGGGAGGAATGTGGCGAGCTCGGCGCGTACACAAGCTGCACTCGTGGGAGGGGCGGGCATTGGCGAATCTGTCTCACTCTCATTCCAGTTACGAACAGAACTGAACTCCTGATTATAACAGGGATATTGTCTCTTGAGCGGCCAACACAAACACAAAACTGCTTCACAAACTTCGACTCCGATTCGTTATGCACGTAGGCTGAATCTCGTCTGCCTGCACTCGTCACTGTACGTACTACCATTGATTGTACTACACAGAGCTCCCGAGTGATTCATTTACTTGATCGTCTTCAGGTCTATCTTGGCGATGCATTTGGTGTGCATTTAAAATAAAATAAATCGTTTGGTACTATTTGACCAATATTGGTAACACGTATTACTACATTACTACCAATGCGTAATGACATAATTTTGTTCTAAAATGCAATAAGATTGTTCAATCAATGTTTATGAATGGGATAATGATAATTATGTCATGAAAATTTTGACATTCTGGTAGGAAATTCAATAGGAGTGTCTAATCAACTATTGTTGCAAGAGCTAGATTATTATCTGAATTTAGTTTTTCTCAATTCATAAGTACTCTTGCAATTGCAATTCTCCGTTTCTGTTCCTCAACAATTAAATTTCTCACACGTGGTGATTTTGCAACGACTTCGCGCTTCTGTAATGTACAAAGACCGTTAATTATTTGTCTGCGTCCGTAGCGCAACGGCCAACGCATATTGTAGAAAATCCAGTAGATACATACCGTAAAGTGAGACTTTGATTTCAAGAGGTATCATTGATACCCTGCTCCTCGACATCTATGCTATTCAAAGGCTTTGTGTTTGGGTCTGTGGCTTTGGTCTGTTTGTCAGCTCCGAACGTGAAGGCAAAGATATTATAAAAATAACACCTTTGGTGAAGGCTTTGAAATAGTTGTAGTTATTAGAAGTACCCCTGAAATTTACCCAAATGAAGACATGAGTCTTCATGTTTGAAGTGAATAAACCAAATATGTGATGGATGTCCCTTAAAAAAGGTTGACCTCTTGGATCCAGCGTACTAAGAAATTAAAATTATGACTAATACAATAAATAACATATCTTTGTTTATCATGTAAAATAGGAATAATATGAAAAATGAAACTTAAACAGGGTTTTGACTATAAATGACTATGACAATGACAATGTTTCGTCAAAAGTTTAATCCGGAATATGGCCACACTGATTTCTCGAAGGTTACAATTTAAAGTCGCTTGACTGAAATATCTCCAAATAGAATAGGGTTAAATTTATGTAATAGTAAGGTGATAGGTGATGTATAGATTTCAAGACTTTTTAACTTGTCAAAGTTAATATTTCAAAGGAATATTTTTGGTACGTCAATTCTAATTTTGGGTGGACAGGAATTAATTGAAATAATGCAGATTTTAGCTTAGAATGAAAATAGAAACATTATTTTTCAGATTGTCACAAAAATGTTCTGCCACCGAATAACATAGAATAAGTAAGATTAATAAAATAATCGATAATACTCCACTAGACTCGTAATGCACTTAATTCACTAGTATATTGCTTGAATATTAGTAACTGTACTGATCGAGCGTCGTGGAACTTGGAAGGATGTGTTGATTAATATTCTGATGATCGACTGAGGTATTCTGAACTACACGCCACGCCTGGCCAGCAAGCTCGCGCACCTGCTCTCTTCTGCCATGCAGCTAGTCTTCTGTCACATTCTCATGGCATCACCAGCGCCACTGCCATTGGATCACCTGCCTCTTGTCTTAACTGCTGACCTTCAACTGACCTTAGCTGCGAGAAATTCCTCTTGAATAGCGCACAAAAGTGTGAGGCAGTTGACTCTTTTCTGGACAGTTTTAATTGTTTTAATCGTTTTAATTATTTCTTTTAATAGTGCTACCGTCGCACTGTTTTGCAACCAGGCTAAAGGCGACTGACGAATTACTGGGAGTGGATGAAGAAGAATAGGCAAGATCGAGGGTCGGCCTCGGAAGGAGGTGGTCGTGTCGATTAGTAGAGAACCTTCCCAACATTTTCCTTTCGCCTGAGGGAAGCCACGATACCGCAGGACGGAGTCATCTATCCGGATCCCGATACCAGCTTGATCCGTGTTTCTGGTGACCATTCATTGCGAGGAACACCTATTCCTTGTGTCTTCACACATTGCATGTCATTGCGTTGCGACGTAATCTTTCGCGATTCAATGAATAGAATATCTCATTCAAATTGTGTCATCTACGTTGGCTCGTAGCCTCGTGGGGCCTTGGAAAGAGGGTCGAGGCAAAGATATTGGGAGTTTTCAATACACTGTATATACCGTACGTCTTTTTCTGTAATGAAATTATTTGTAGTAATAATTTGTAGTGTACTGTGTACATTATGTAGTGAATGTGTCTATCATTACATTACGTTCGTAGATCATGTTTTAATTCAGTATCCAGTGCATATAACAATATTCCAGGCCGACATTTTGATAACAGTCAAAGAATAGATATCTCTCGCACCATGCGCTCGACGAAGGACCAGTTCCAGCTATGATGATGATAGGTTACAGAAATGCCAGATAGTCTGTGGAATTCGTGAAAAAGTATTAGTCCAATGCACGAGCTAATTTTATTGTAGAATACCTACATAATTTTTTATTATCTTCTTTTTCTATTTTTTGACATCCGACAGATATTTCCACATGCTTGTTAAGTTGTTCCGATATTTTATTTCAGGGTCAGCATGTAACTGGTTTCTGGTTATACGTCACTGCTTAGCACAATATTAATACTAATATAAATGGATTGATTTTTAGTAAATGGATTTTATTTGTTGTTGTATTTTTTTTTTTTTTATTAAAGTATTTTTAGTAATTTATTTGCAAGCCACATTTTTTGTGGTTTTGTGGGTAGAGTACAGCTCCCGTGTCCCATGCCCCTCTGTAGCACCACCACCGATTGTTTGATTCGGCATTCCGTTTGCCTTTTCGTGTTCGACATACTTCGAACTTTCGGAGAAATGGTTTGCCCGGGGATTGAACTACCACTCCCACGGTGTGTATGGAGATACAAGTAGTGCGTAGTGCTCATCATTTTGATGCACTACGCAAGAAGAACGGAGTATGGAGATACAAGTAGTGCGTAGTGCTCATCATTTTGATGCACTACGCAAGAAGAACGGAGTATGGAGATACAAGTAGTGCGTAGTGCTCATCATTTTGATGCACTACGCAAGAAGAACGGAGTATGGAGATACAAGTAGTGCGTAGTGCTCATCATTTTGATGCACTACGCAAGAAGAACGGAGTATGGAGATACAAGTAGTGCGTAGTGCTCATCATTTTGATGCACTACGCAAGAAGAACGGAGTATGGAGTTACAAGTAGTGCGTAGTGCTCATCATTTTGATGCACTACGCAAGAAGAACGGAGTATGGAGTTACAAGTAGTGCGTAGTGCTCATCATTTTGATGCACTACGCAAGAAGAATGGAGTGCATGTCCTCCCTCTAACCACGTTACAATAACACTTACATATCGGTCCAGTTTGGTCCGTAAATCACTCAAATCTTTGCATATTAAATCCTTAAAATGAATGAAAGTTCAGAGTTAAAAGAAATAACCTTTTTTGAAATCCGCATTCCTAACTAGTACTAACGTCTAGCATCGTAAATGCCGTCGAATTGGCAGCAGTCTCCGGGATGGAATCTTAGATTATAACACATGATTTATGGTGATGGGCTTGAAAATGGTTGGGGCACGCAGCATCCTTTACCGATAAATGAAAATGAGTTGTCTTTCCACTTGCTTACAAACAACTCAGATGCAGGAATTATAGTCGACAATTTGATTGGTTTTTTAGATGGGATTTTGATCTGATTATCGTTGCAAATAGTAGAAATCACATCTTTGGGCAGCCCTGTACTACTGCCTACTGCAATATTCTTCGCTATGTTTGCCTCTGGTTATGCTCTGAAGTGCGTGCTGACAATAATTGCCGATGGAACTAGTTTCTGTAATATAGAATGCCAAACGATTTAGCCCTGTTTCTATCTTACTAACCCTGACACTGAGATTCTTTGGAATACGTTGAACCAAAGCAGCCATGTTGCAAGTGATGATTATAGGGCGTATTTAATTAGACAGACTTATAGTTTCACACATTTGAGTCGTTTGTTCCTTCAAATATAGATAATTGTTTAGTAAATATAGAATGATGGTAGACAGGGGCGTTTATTGGACTGTTCTGGACCGATATTTTTTTATAGAGGGTATATTTGGAGTAACTGTGTGTTAGCACGCTGGCTGCGTATGGGTATGGCACGGGCGCACGGGCGCAAGGTAGGTCATCAAGTGCCTAAACGTATCAATAGTACAGGCATAAAGTAACAGGATAGTTCCAGAGTAATTTTTGATTGTTTTTCCTTTTTTTTATACCTGTAGCTTATTCGTCAATGGGATTGAAATTTATAATGACAATGTTTTTGAAACACCTCATTGAATCATTTATAAGATTATTCAAAATGATTCAAAAAATACAAATCTTACAAAATGACAGATCAAATGCAATGATGCATTTGATGATGCATTTGGTCTTGAGAGTTAGATTCAATTACCTACCTACTGGTTTTATTAATGTGTACGCGCATCTCACCCTAATCAAACGTATAATCCGTTTTAAAAATATATTGTATTAGAGTTAAGAACTGCAATAGTAATTAGTAACAGTAATTACTAATTTCGATCTAATTAGTCGTGATTAATGATGCGAGTTATTTTAATTACAGTGACCTTCTATGAACTCCAATCACACTTTTATGATAGAAAATAATCGATCAATATATCCATATTTGCATAATATCTACATTATTACTGTCGTCGATCAAAACCAGTATACTGGATGGAAGGAAACATTATGTCAATATGTCAATCCTAATTTTGAAAGTTGTAGTTCACATGTAGGTTTTTAGAATGCAGCTGACAGTTACGCCTATAATTTCAGTAATTTCACAATTTAGTTAATGCATATATTAGAATTTGAGGTCCTGATATCATTTGGAGGCCTGAATTTCGGTTATTTTGTGAACTTCTTTTTGTACTGTAACTTCTCAAGTGTTATGAATCTGCACACCATTATTCCATTTCAAATATCATGTTATTATAGTGTATTGTAATTGAACATTGAACTTTCTATATCATAGCTTTTATATTTCGTCGATAATTATGATTAATCAATCACCAAATATATTCTTCAAAATCTTTTATTTATTATAAGCTTTTGTCCTGAATTTCCTCAGTCCATATCATATCAGTAGATCATTAAGTATATTTATTATATTAATTGCCATATAATAATCACTGTGTTGATGTTGGCCCTGATCAATACAAATAATCATGGAAAACATTTACCTACCTACCACAGGCTCTAAAAATCCTCGAGAATTCATATAATTGTCACATGCAGTTTCGAAAGTGGCCTGACCGTAATGCAGGTTGTTTCTTGTGCAGTATCGTGATGGGATGAGCTGCAGTGGTCGACCGAGGGTCATGCAGTACTCCAGTAGACGGCCAGAAGCGCTGTATCGCAGCAACTCGAGTCTGGAGCTAGAGCACCATCCCTCATCTGGAGCTGGAACAGGAGGTGGCGGAGCGAGTCTGGTGACTGGAGTCACAGCAGCTGTGGCTGGAGCCAACTCCAGCGAGCTCAGGTTGGTCTTATTTTATACATCCCACACACACTGTTGCGGCATCACTTATTGTTAACAAGAGATAGTATTACCCACCCCAGGTAGATCTGATACTAAATTATAGATCAAATCTCCGCCACAGCAATGAAAACTCTAATTGAAAAGACTTGTTTCAGTCCACGAAATTAAAACGTAGCCTAAGTGTACCAACTTTTCAGTATGAAAATCTTCTAGAGTACAGCTTACTGAATCTGGCTTGATAGGTAGGTACCATTAGTGTACACAAATCTGTAAAACGTAGGTATGGCAAGTGTTGAAGATCTGCCTTCATGTCTAAGAAGAGTGATAAGTTTCCACGCCTGTCATTGTCACAGATCCCGAACTTGAACATTATCTCGGCACATTGTTAAATTATCTCCCAAATTTAATATCGCAAAGTGCTATCTAACATTTTTCCCAGATTCAGTGGAATGCTGTGCAATTTTGCCTTAAGTTTTCAGAAATGTTTTGCAATTTTGCTATAAGTTTTCAAAACATCTCTTATGTGGAAGAAACTCTGGAATGCTAAATGATTATTTTTTACTGCTACTGTGAGTTGCACCTCACCTGCTGTGATGCAGATTTCTGACACAAGTGTCTCTGGGGGTATGTTTGCTTTGTGCCTATATTGTTACATCACTAAATATGTCTCATACTAACATCAGAACAACACCAAGGTATTGCAAGGTGATGTACTAGATTTTTTTTGCAAGGGATGGAAAGGTGGACAAAAGATTGAGAGGAGGGTCTCAGCAGAAGAGTTAGGTGTCTTGTTTGTGTAACTAACAAAATAGCAGTTACTGATGCTATTTTACCAGCAGTTTGTAAGAGTTGAAATGAATGACGGAAGGGATTTGTTTCAGACGTGAATACGGCAGCCACGGCTCAATCGATGTGATGGGGTCATCGACGGCTCCGGCAGAGAGTTTCTTCGCAATGCTTCAAGACTATCGGCCGTCGGCGCTGGCTGTGACGGACCAACGTAGTCCGGGACCTGCCGAATATCTCCGAGGTGAGAAACTATTGCCTTGCTTGGGGGATATTACCAGTGTTCCCAATTATGTGATAATTCACTAGAATTTGCCATTTGGTCTCTTATTGCACAACCGCTGCAATAAGTACGTATCACCCTCCATCACCCACCACATTTAAACAACTTTCCAGTGATAAGGGTCCAGGGGGCAGAGCGTAAACTAATGTAAATGCATGGAAAGGAGGAAGGAGGGGGAGCTACTTATTGCCGCCAGTGTACCATGTACAATAGTGGCTGTGTGATATTGCTAGGTAAACACCAATAGTTTAGAGAAACTGAGGCATCAAGAAAATTTATTTACTTTATGAAAAAATCCAAACCCCAAAGTATGTGATAATTTTTTTAAAATTTAAATCGATTGAAATTTGTTTTTAATTTAAATTTAAATCTTAAATAATTATTAATTAAGTCATTTTTTTTAAATCAACAAAAATTGTTATGGATGAAAAACTATTGTATATCACTACTAGTGACTCTTACACCTTGAGTTTTACATGACTGACATTTTATTTATATCTTTATTTACATTGATACTGCTTTATCAAAATGTTATTAATAACTAAATTTCCTGTTGAAAGAAGCGCAGGAGTCTGTGTTAATGCTCGTGCATTGTTGACGTGAGTTTGTTTCCGGCAGGTAAAGTGGCTGCGGCTCCTGCTACGGAGAATGCGTCCAACTCTCTCGTGGAGGAAGGATCTCTGTCGACCAGTGTAGCGGCAACCAGCCCCAAGCTTAGACTGAAACTACATCGGTTTTGGGGTGGACCAGCCACATCGGGCAATTCCAAGCCCCCCCGACATCAGACGGATGATGGCATACCGAGTCTTAATGGCTGCATGGTAACTCTTGCCTAGATCCTTATGCATGCCTATCATATCATGTGGGATGTAAGAAAGTTTTAGTTCATCAAATATTAGACAGCAGAGCAGCCAACAAAAATTTAGCATTGAGCGATGGAAAATTACCTAGTTTTTGTAAGATGATGAATTTTTGTAAGTTCATGGAATTCACACTGAAATCAATACCAGACATGTTTTCACTAGCTGCAAATCATAATTTTTTAATGAATCTGATGAAGTACTATAATCATCATTTCATATATTATATTCGTAACTAAATCTTTAATATGTAATGCCTAAACAGTAAATGTATATTAAATTGTAGAAAGGTACAAAAGATTAGTAAACCAGCCATATGATTATGGCTGGTATACCAGACACCAGACAAGTATAAGTTATAGTTATAACTATAAAAAAACAAACAAGTTATAGACAAGACAAGTAAACAGACAAGTTATACCAGACAAGTATAATTATTCTTTTGTCATCTTCAGAGCCTTGGCGTGGAGGTGCTGGAGGAGCGCGGACGACGGCGTGGATTCTCGCACTACGACTGCCAGTCTCTGAGCGCAAGTCTGGGCGGGGCAGCACGGAGACGCGGATTGCTACTGGCGCGACGACGGAACACTGCCACTGGTGCTTCAGCTGCATCAATGCTGGGTTCCACGAGATCGGCTACACCAGAAGCTGGCGACAGCGGGGACGAAGACACTGGAGACGGAAGGGGCAACGACCTCATTGAAAGGTATGCCCCGAGTTTTTACTGCCAGTGTTGAAGAAATTTGATGTAGATATTGCAGTTAATTCATGTTCAAAAACTAATTTGTTCACTATTGATATGTTTTCACCCTACCTTTTCCCAGGTGGGATAGGTAAGTTTACCAGAATAACAAGTCTAACTATTTACTAACTCGTAACATTTTGTAATCGACAGTTAAATATAAGAACAAGAACATCACCACACATAGTTTCATTAATGTTGTAGAGGTCATTTAATCTAATATGAAAAAAAAATCTTCACTTTGTTGTGCTAGCAAAGAAAAATAGTTTTCCAGTATTGCAACAAATACCGTGCGACATACAAACAGAGCATTGATTCATGTAGTATCTTCATTTCTGGCTTCAATTATTTTGGTGTCTGTACCTAATTTCAAACTTGAGTAACATGTTATCCTTCTAAAGATGTAAGAGTTGATGGGCAAGGTTTAAAATATTATGTCTCTGTTGTTTTGTTATGCAGTCAAGCAGTAAAGGTGAACCCTGTTATTTCTGCTGCACCATTATGAAGCAAGCAACCTGTACATACAATACAGTAAACCTTATCTCACATTTATCTATTCATAGTTTTCCCCTTTGCTACTTAAAAATTGTACAAGATGAATGTGTTGTGTACTGTGTGCTGACTGCGTACTTGGGTATGCGCATTGCATAACCCATGTCACAATGTTTTGAACGTAATAGTTGTCCGTAAAGTTAACCATTCGTCTGAATGAAGTATTGTTTGATGTTGCAGCTGTCCATTCTTCCGTAATGAAGTTGGCGGTGAAGGCGAGCGGGCCGTCAGCTTGGCGCGGTCTCCTCCTACGCAGCGTCGACCACGCCATCAGTTGCATCGCCCCGCGCTGGCGTGTGGAGTCTCCGTGTTGGAGTTTCAGCCAGGAGACACCCACTGGCAGCCTGGAGCGTGTCCACATCAGCGGCAGACGGCACGCGCCATCGAGACCATCGATCGCGGCGCCAACTACTACCGCAACTACTTCCATGGCCAAGGTTTGTGGCAATAGGGAATTCTCCTCAGATTTTAATTTACTTTTAATAAATTAAATACAATACTAGATATTACAGGAAGACCAACAGTATATAACAGGTCTCTGAAATAAATGTATTTCAATAGTTATTGAGGCTTGAAAGTATGATTCAGATTTTATTTGGCGGGCTCTGAATGCCTCCAAGCGATCTGTGATTAGATGACGTCAGAACCTAGTTGATAAGCAGTGAGACCATCCAAGATAGGGCTAAACGAGGCATTTCCCTGTGTTTATCCAGTTTGTGTTCACTTCAAATGCATTAGATCCATCAAATCCAAGCATCAAATTAATTGGAACCGAATTAGAACTGCATGCAGGAAACTTGGCTATCTAGGTTCTGACGTCACAGCTTGGTGTGTTATTATTGTTCGCTATAACTAGCGTAAGAGGATTGGATTGGAGAATGAGTAATGCACAACGGAAAGTAAACGTCTTGTTGATCAGTAGCCATGTTTATTACTGTCGCCCCTAGCGTCCACCCATGGAACTTCCAAGGTTACATATATCCTCACAGGAGGATGACAACAGGTGGGGATTACACACTTGGAAAGATGTTGCATGGTCGTTTCAAATCTCCATGCAGACAGCAAAAGTTTGAACTTACATAACTCGATAACAAGTAGATCTAAAAATATTTAAAAAATACTGTTGTATTTCTGTAGAAGCTGAGGATCTATTAAAAATTTAATAAAAACTGAGGAGAATTCCCTATTGTGTTCAGAGAGTATTGGTGACAGTTATGTTGAAAGTCTTCTAAAGTTCAATATGTTTGTAAGCATTTGCCCTTAAGAATAAAATTATATATTTGTGATGATTTAAGTTTTCGCAGCGATTATTGTATTTATTATATATCACAATCATTAAGCAATTAGTAGTATTTCAGAATGTAGTTAGCAACCACCTAATAAAATTTTTGTGATTGAATCTTAAACCTTTTTTGATTCTAAAAATAATCTGCATAGAATCATATGCATTTTATTATCAATTTGAAATAGGTAACCAGAAAGTGTTATCTCTTATTGCATTGTATGATTTCAGAGCATCAAAATTGGTTTGGTCTGGATGAGCAACTGGGTCCTGTTGCTATCAGCATCAAACGTGAACGTTTGGATGGAAATACAAATGGGAATGCGGGCCAAACCCATCAATACAGACTTCTTATTCGCACAAGCGAGGTAAACTTAGCACTGGCATATTGTGAATTGACTGCGGAAGATAAAAATGCCGATTGATATCTAATAAATGCTTGTATGATTGTTTTTTTCTAGTTATTGACTTTACGTGGGTCTGTTTTGGAGGATGCTATACCAAATCTAAAAATCTCTAATAGTAACAAAGGATCAAACACAAAAGAATTATTAGAGTATGTAGCACCAGAAGTTCAGCTTTCATGGTAAGTGTTCCCAATCAACATCTGTCATTCATTATAGTATTATAATGTGTATTTATTTTAATTGATGTCTTCAAAATGGCAATACATGTACAAATTACAAACAGATCTACTTTTGTACATGAATACCTCTAAATCTAGCTACTTTTACGTTTCAATGAACTATGTCCCCTTGATGTTGTTTGCCACTAGCTTGCGCCTGGGTATTGCCTCGAGCCAGACCGAAGATCAGCTACTGAAACTGGATGAGCAAGGACTGACAAGTCACTACAAGGTTGGAGTGCTGTATTGTCGTGCTGGGCAAAACACTGAGGAGGAAATGTACAACAACGAGGAATCCGGTCCCGCCTTGCTCGAATTTCTCGACGCCATTGGTCAAAGAGTTAGACTCAAGGGGTTTGACAAGTACCGTGCTGGGCTCGACAACAAAAGTGAGTTGCATGTAACCTATTCACAAGTGTGTCACAGAAGTTAAAATCCCCACATGTCTCGATGCAAACAAACCTGGATCATTGTCGTCTTCAAAGTTTACATTTCCTTTTCTCATAGCGTTTCACTTGCTTGAACAAAAAATCATGGCATTTCTATTTTTGTCATATTAACATCATTAACATTTACTTGAAATGTGGATTTCCAGCCTAACTTTATTATTAATAATTATGCTACTTTGTTTACAGCGGATTCAACTGGACTGTACTCGGTGTATTCCCAGTATCAGGACTGCGAAATTATGTTTCATGTTTCCACTTTGCTACCTTTCACTCCAAATAATCGCCAGCAGGTATGGAAAATTTCACTTGAAATAATATGTACTTCTCTTCTTTGACTCCTAAATCCAAATAGAATTCTTATAATTCTCTCATGGTTTGTCAACAGCTGCTTCGCAAACGTCACATTGGCAACGACATTGTGACAATTGTATTCCAAGAAGCGGGTGCGCAACCATTCACACCAAAGAATATCCGCTCTCAATTCCAACACGTCTTCATCGTGGTGCGAGCCATTGATCCTTGTACAGAGAACACCAGATACAGGTAAGCACTGACGCTCCAAGACTTAAGTTGGTAAATGTAACAAAATTGTATTTCTCAAATGATCGGTTATCAGTATCACTTATCAGACTTTCTACCTACAAATGTTCTAAACAAAGGGTTGGTAGTACATAATACATATTGCTTTTAAACAAAATGCCATTGTATCATTTGCTTTGGGACACTTTCATCATAGTAGTAGCGTCGAAAGAAGCAGCCAAATCCCCATGTTGGTATAGGGAAACCAGTATAGGAATTAGGAACTAGGTTTGTATTCGAAGTGTGTGTACATGTATAACATTACCATTATACTTATAGTTCGGTTCCCAGTTCTGTCTGTCTGTCTATGGGGAACGCCGTCGCGCGCATCCCCTTGTGTGCATTGGTCATGTGGGTCCCTCTAGTTACCTAAGGGTTTTAAAAGGAGTAGATACTTGAATATCCAATAAATTCAGATCAATCCAACCCAAATATGTACAAGAAAGTGTGTTGGCATGTATTTTATTTCCAGACATATTAGGTTACCAAGCTAGGGTGTGTTTAAGATTAAACAAATTAATATGCTATTATTATGATGGTTATTAAAGAAGATGTGGATCTACTGGACCGCGGTCGTGCGGAGCTCGGGTCTTTAGTAGTCCCGAAAATTCTTCACTTGGCTTGCTTTTATTAAAAGTAAATCTTTGACTTCTGCAAATTTGTATTAAAGATTATTTTCGAGTATACTGTGAGTGGACATAAGGTATGTTTATTGATTACAAATTTTCTCAGGGGCTTTGCCCCCAACCCCTTCTATCAGTTCAATGTATTATGAACTTAAATATTTTGAAATATCGAGAGAAAGGTTAACAAACAAAATGTTATCTTTTACGTGAGGGTGAGTGCCTTTATGAAGCTGATCTGGTGGGGGGCCCCTAAAATCCTAGTTCCACCAGTGTACTAAACGTGTACTGACATGCTTGTATTGCAGCATTGCTGTGAGTAGATCAAAAGAAGTGCCAGTATTTGGGCCGCCGATACACGACGGGGCCGTATTCCCCAAGAACAAAGTGTTCGCCGAGTTCCTGCTGGCCAAGATAATCAACGCAGAGAACGCGGCTCACCGTTCGGAGAAGTTTGCCACGATGGCCACGAGAACCAGGCAGGAGTATCTCAAGGATCTGGCCACCAACTACGTCACTGCCACACTCGTCGAGACTGGACAGAAGTTCTGTGAGTAGTCACAACTTGTCACGTAAACTTTTTCTCATGGTGTGCGGAACGACTTTATTAAAACTGAAACTGTATTTTTCAAGACTTGGATTCGAGGCGGAACAAACTAAGAGGCTCATGATGAGGGAGTTGCTCAGAATTGAAGTTAGGACTGTGATATGAAAGTCTATTTAGTTGATATTTTTCTTTCCTTTTCGTCAAGTAGAGAATTTCAAGATGTAAATGTTTTAAAAGAAATAACAAAGATATTAATGTGTGTGTAATGACACAATTCATTTCTCTTTCTGTAGCAATGTTCAGCAGCAAGAAGAAGGAGCGCGTGCGCCCACGTCCTGTGACTGCGCTGGTGGCGCCATTGCAACATGGCGCTAGTGCTTGGCAAGTGGCGCTACATGACAGTGGCGCGGGTGGCACTCTGGTTGACTGCCAGCTCGGTGTGTCAACTGACACCATGGTATTAGTGGAGGAAGCCACAGGGGACCTTGTGTTTGTGGCACCAGTCAAGTCCGTGCTCGGGTGGCTGCTACACGGATCTTGTCTGCGCATCTACCATCATCAAGGTCGGTTTTATTACATCGATATTAACAAAATAAGTTTTATACATAATTTGTTTTAAACTAAATTTTATTTTTGAGTACAGAGCTGCAGGAGTAATATCGTCGCCTCAGAGTGTAAGTGCTCTATGTCCAACTTTTCCCATCCGGAGATACACAGAGGGTCAAACCTTATGATTTTATTAACCCTATAAAAGTATAAACAATAACTGTAGTCTTAAGTTTATATCATCACTTATTCGAATGAAAACACTTATTTATGTGTTGCATTGATGTTTCAGTAACAAACGAAGCGAAAATAGGTAATTTCCTGTTGGACATAGGACTTTGTGCACATTTCTTAGCGAGTGTCTGTTAGAAATGTGGACATAGGACTTCTGCATTTGGAAATCAATGCAACGGCCAATGCTATTGCGGTACACTAATATTTTTTTTTATTTCTCATGAATATTACTGAAGATATTGTATCAGTTAGTGTTTCAGAGTGATTAACAATTAGTTATTCATATAAATTAAAAAAGAATTGAATTAAATATTTTAGAAAACTATAAAATTACACAAAAATCTCAATTCCACACAAAATAAATGTAAATAAATTATACAAATAATATCTAACTACTTAATTTTAATCTTACTCTGACGTGACCTTCGAATTAAGGAATGCATAGCAGGTTTACTAATATCCCAGATGCGCGCCAACTTGACAGTTTGAACGTGAGGGAGCGTTCTGATTGGACGATGCGGACATAGAGCAAATGCATCCGAACAAGTCATTGATGACTGGACATAGAGCAAACGATTTCCGTTCATAATTACCGT
Organism: Leuctra nigra; assembly: GCA_934045905.1. Classification (NCBI taxonomy): domain Eukaryota; kingdom Metazoa; phylum Arthropoda; class Insecta; order Plecoptera; family Leuctridae; genus Leuctra; species Leuctra nigra. The sequence continues at coordinate 7,964,958 of OW203763.1, read as the reverse complement.
AAAAGTGATAAATTGGAGGGAATTCTAATTGATATAGATCAAGTACATTCTAATACATGACCTAAACCAAAAATCTCAAAATTTCAAAAATTGGAGATAGATCACTTACACTCTGACACGACGATATAGTAGTGATAAAACTTGTAGCAAAATGCATTATTTACTAATTAGGGAACATTAATTATATTTTCCCTACATTTTACCGTAACCACGATTTTTTCTGCAATATTGTTTCTTGTGAATGAGCCATGATGGCAAGGTTTTAGCTGACACATAAAACATATTCCTATAAATAAACATTGATTAGGGGGTATGTCAGTGATATATTATGCGTAATTTGATGATGGTGTCGTAGGTGAGTGCGTGACCGTGCAGTGTGTAGACAGCGCAGAGGTGGCATCACGGCTGCGCGCTGTAACACCTGGCAGCGCGGCGCGGGAACTCACGCTGCGTCGCAACCCCATGGGTCAGCTGGGCTTCCACGTGCAGCCCGATGGCGTGGTCACTCAGGTCGAGAACATGGGCCAGGCCTGGCAGGCGGGACTCACTCAGGGAGACCGTCTCGTAGAGGTTGGTCATACATTACTAGTACTACATTATTCCAACTAAAGCTATCCTGACAGCTGACATTCAAATACTGAAATTCTCAGAAATTTCCCGTCTAAATTCTTTGATCAGAGAATTTGTCTAGAAACATACAATTTGCTTGGTCTAAATGTTAAGTTTTCTATAGATACATTTTTGGACCCCAATGTGTAGTCTATAAATAGGAACTCTTGACTTGTACCCAAGATGGTACTATTTAAAGCATTCGAGTTGCCGTTCAAAAGCTGCCTACTGGCTGAATAAAATATAAATATACAATCTTAAAAAATGGGATTATCCAGCCAATAGGCACTACTACTGATTTATTATTTAATATTTTTTTTATAATAAAAACCAAAAATGAAATTAAAAAGAACTTGCAGTGTTAAATGCTAAAGAATAAATAGTTGTAGTTGGTAACACATAAAATATTTTTGTTTCTATGGTTCATAGATGAATGCAAAAAATCTCATTAGGTACAGCACAAAATAAAATCAATACAGATACTAAATACTAAATGGGTGCTAAATATAATAATAGGCATATAAATCATAAATGTACTTGCTCTTCAGTAAGTGCTCACATTAGTACTGGGTAAAATAGAACAAAGAATGCTGAAGAATGTTGTACCGTTTGTATCTAATGTATCTCCATTCTCCTCTATGCATGATTGCAGATCTGTAAGGTGGCTGTGTGTACCTTGTCCCACGATCAAATGGTGGATTTGCTGAAGACGTCTGCTACCGTCACGGCTACAGTCATTGCGCCATCTCCTGATGGCACACCAAAGAGGTACTTCTTGATTCAAACTTCAAACGCTTGTCTATAATAAAATTGGGTGTAAAAACCATGGTTAGGGCCCGAGATAGTTGAGTAGATAGAATTGATTTAATTTATATGTTCTTGAAACATATTACAACACCATTGTGGAAGTATGTTCTTGAAAGCGTAACAGTTAATCTTCTTAACTTATTATTTGGATGAGTTAAGAGTAGAACAATATTGCAACATTCCCTATTGCAATGTAAATCTGTAGAGACAACATGCCTAGATACCTCTCTCGGTATTGGGATTCCAATATACTGACTTACAATTGGAGAAACAAATATCCGGTTTTATGCCCGGTCCATCCGGCCATGGACCTGGGCATTCGGAGAATGCATTAAGTATAAGGGACCTTATATATTTGTTAAATCTTAAAGTTGGGTCTTTTTCCTCAGGAGCTGCATACATTTTATATTTATTTAGTTTAAATTGCTTTGGAAGTGGATCCAATATGAACTAGTAATTTACATTAAAAAATTATGCAGTGATTTTGGTGCAAACAGTTGTGATGGTTGCCTTGACCAATGCTTGTTGTGTTTGCGCAGAGGCTGTGTGGGTTCGTGTTGGCGTGCGGGCAGCACCGAGGGTGACTACGAGAATGTGGCTGCACCTACTCAGGCTGCGCAGCAAGTGCAGCCATTGCGGCGCACAGCTCGTAGCTTCTCACCTTCGGGTAGCTCGGGCTATGGCTCGGGGGGTCGAGTGCAACCAGTCGCTGATGGCACACCCACCAGTTCTTCCAGTGGTCATTCATCCTCAGATGACCCCTGGTTAGTCACACAAACTACTAGACAATTACATTTCATTCAGGCTGACAAAGAGTGATATCAAGAATTTGAATGGATGGAGGTACCATTTGAATTAAAGACTGAATAGGTACCTAATATTGACATATTCTTTTATAAGAAAATTCATATTTCATGCTTGACATGATGATTTGGGCTGTTGTTACAAATGAGAAATCAAGGTTGTGATTTTTTTTAAACGTTTTTAAAAATTTTAATGAATGATGTTGATATTCTTTAATGTCATCTTTATTGATTTCTAATTTTTATATTACCTCCTTCGACACTGATAGTCGGCAGTGGATTACCACAATTAGCTTTCGCCTAATTTTTAAAACACTCGTCAGTCAAAACTTGTTAAAGAATTACTCTCCCTTCCACAGACGTGGTGCAACCGTCTGATGATGGTAGTCTATGGTACAGCGACAGTAACTAGTTTCGTTCTGCAGGTATGAAGCTCTGGACGGCGGGGAAGTGAAGCCCGTGGAATCTCCCCCGCCTCCCCTGCCAGCGCGCGTACACGCCGCCTCCTCATTCACGCCGCGTGTGCAAGACTTGAAGCTGGGCGCGCAGGACTTCAAGCTAGGCGACAAGGTGACGTGCTTGCGTGTGACTCGCGCCGCCAACAGTATGCCTCCGCCAGAGTGTGTGGCGCGTGCTCTGGGAGTTAGCGACGGACATTCCACAGACACCAGCTCTGCCAGTGAAAGGCACTACGGTGTGCCTAGTGAAGGTCAGTTAACGTTTCAGTTAGCAAACAGTGCAATTTTAAACATTTTGCCAGGACATTTCTTTAAATTGTGTAGGAAGGTATATCATTCTCCTACAACACTAAGCTGTGACAAAAACTTGGCATTATGCTAGTAAGCTGGAAATCAACCTAATGCTACGATTCTAAAATGTTGAAGTTTCAATCTATTTTAAGCAAATCATAAATATCTGGTGTCGCGAAACGGGAGATGAGATACTGTTAATTCCAATCGACATACTACATACCTACAGGCTAGAAACTGAAAATATCACATTTAAATTTTATTAAAATCATTGGACCACTCATACACAAAAATTGTGTTAGTATCTAGTATGTAATTGACATATTTCTAGTTTCTAACAATTTGAATATTCAGCCTTTTGATCAAAAAGGGGATACACATTTGTTTTGGTTCCAAAAATATTGAACTACTAAACGTCCATAGAATTATGTTGGTAGAATTAAACATTCTCTCGATTTGCTTATTGTTTGTAGTAACATCCAATCTTGTTAATCTAGATGAACTATCAGCCGGCAGCAGCAATGTGTCTCCACGCTTGCGTCGCAATGCCAAGACCACGCCCGGGCCCGGCAGCCGTGGCGCTAGTCCCCGTGACACGGGAGAAGCTCGATTACGTCCAGGTGTGACCCCTCGCTCGGCACATCGCGCTAGTGCCTCGCTCAGTGCCAGTACGTTGCAGGAAGACCTCATGCGGCTCATCAATCCCGACTACATGCCGGTCTCTCCAGTGCAAGATTCAACCAATCATACCACAGTAAGTAGAACTCAAAATACTTTTCCACTAAAGAAATGCCCAGGACAATGATTATCTAATTCAAAGGACTGTTACTCCCATAGACAGCCCAGTGCCATCAAACTTATGAAGACTACACCAAGTGCAGCTCTAGGGTGTTAACCACTCAACACTAATAAACAATGGAGTTATATATAAGTTCTTGGAGTTCAAACTTACATGAAAGAAGGTGTTCAAGATGATGTGTTATTTCCGGTCATGGTGTACACCTCTACTACCGTATGCTTGTTTCCCAGGAGGCTCTGGGCAAAGTCCGCAGCAGTGGCACATCACGCGAGAACCTGCCTGCCAGTGAGCCAGCTGCTACCGAAAGAGGAGAAGTGATCTTAACCATGGCCCGTCCTGCCACTGTCATCTCGAATGCCAGCACGGGATCGAGTCCAGCCCCCATGGACCGGCTCTCTCCCCGAGTCAACAAGTGTCCAATCCCATTGCCCGATGCGGGCGACATGGACTGGCCAAGTCTCGTAGACACGGCAACTAGAGCGATGCTACATGACACACGGCAGGACTGGGCAGACGATGTTGTCGACAGGCTTTCGCTGGACAAGTAAGCATCACATTGTTTTCTTTACTTTGTCACATTTTAAAATAATCTTGACAAGATTTGACTGGCTTGTTAATAATTTTATGTTATAAAAATGAACTATGGGTAGAGCCAGTTTTAAATGGTGATTTTATTTCTTAAAATTCGTTTTTAAAATCATCAATTTCGTTTTTTGTGTTTTTTCTGGAAGAGGGATTTCGCGATTTTGTGGTGATATTAAATTGGTTATAAAACACATTGTAATAGCCCCCAGAAACCATAACTTGATGAAAAACATGTATGCCACTTTGGAGGAGGGATTGAAATGGATTGGTCATGCACTATTAGCACTGAAATAGGCTTGTCTAGAATGGCGTCTTTAATGCTCTGTACTGTCTTTTCCCCAACCCACATTTTCTCTGTATAGATGATACCTACGATCACCACACTTTACAGGGATCGGAAACTGTCTGACTAGCTGGCCATGTGCTTGGTCACCTTGAACACAACAATCATAGAACAGGCGGCTGTGATGTCGCTCACGTGACACATGTCTTTATCTCCCGCCAGAACAGAATTCAAATATTCGACAATGCGCTATCATCTTTAGCAGCGGCAAGTTTGAGAAGCTCTTTCAAACCTGGCGGCAATTGTGTGAATCAAATTAAAACACTCCAAAATCGTACTTTTTTTAAATTTCGCGGGTCACCGGCCGGAAGTAAGACGGAGCACGAAGTAAGAAAGAGCAAATCGGCGGCCCAAGCACTGGGCCGCCATCATTTAGCATTGGTCTTATGGGAGTGACGTCACAATACGCAGACAGTTTCCGATCCCTGTAAAGTGTGGTGATCGTAGATGATACATATTTAAAATTTCATGACGCAAAATGTATAGTTTGACAAGATATTTTCTTTCCCAATCCAACAATTTTCAGTGCAGTAATTGTTCCAAAATATCCTTCTGTGTAAGTAGACTATTGATAAATAGTTGCGACTGGTTGAGGGTGGAAGGGGGGTTGGGAAAACCGGTCGACCTTGAACAGATGGGGGCGCAAAACAAAGCAGCCTGGAGGCATCATCAACTGGTTAGACTGGTCTGGTTCACTTTGAGGGTGGGTAGCAAAGTGTCTGGCGAGGGGGAGGGGGTTGAGTGAGTAGCACATGGAAAGAAACTGGTTTCGTTTGTTGTTGTGTGACCTGTTAGGGGGATAAAAGCAGTAATTTTAATAGAAAACCTTTATTTCGTGGTCATTTCGCGGAAAATGTTGAATATCGCGATCAGGGTTGGATTTCGTTTTTTTTCGCGATGTAAAAAATGGTATATTTGGGATCTATACACAATGAAATGGATTTTAGTAGAAGAAAATAGTGCAATCAGAACAATTCGCGAATTCGCGCATCACCATTTAAAACTGGCTCTAACTATGGGTCAAGATTATTAAGATTATGCATATTTATTTGCACACATTCTCCAGGGATTCAAACCCGATCGCTTGTGGGTTCGGGTTCAGGTTCCAAGAAAAAATAATATGGGTTCAGGTTCAGGCATAAAATAGTTCGGTTTCGGTTTGGGTCTGAGTCCACACTAAGAATTTGAAAATTAAATTTGGGGTATGTAGTCAAATTTGAACACATAGGTAGGTACCTACTTAACTTTCGACTGTTTTATTGTGTCGTTTATTAACATCATTTTTCATTAACAAAGGCCAGCTGACTTAAGGATCTGTCAATAGAAAATTCCAGTAGGTTACAAATTAAGAATACTTCAAATTTTACTACATCTCCCCACATCTAAATTGTCTAAATCCACGCAAGACAAATTTCTTAGCTGGTATTTAGCGCCGTGACATTCTCACATAAAAACCTGAAAAATGTAACCAGAAATATTAATTTAAATATTTGTACTAAAAACATTAAATGTATTATTTAATTTATTTAATGTGAAAATCCAAAAAACTAAAGAATATGCATTCAGGTCGGGTTCACAAATATTATGTTCGGGTTTGACCCCCCGACATTCTCTGCTATGAAACCGAAGATAATATTACGTAATAAATTCCAGGAAATTCAAGAACTTCCTCAATAAGTGAAATACTGTCAATATCGATTAAGTGGGCAACTGGTAGGCACAACATGTTACTAGGGTAGCCAAAGCACATGGCTATGCGCTATATATACTGTACACATACATACTGTTCTCGAGGCTATTTGGGGTTCAAAAGGAATCAATAGGTCTGTTCGTTTTGCTTACTGCACTTTACTGCTCACTGCAAATCCGTTCGTTTTGCATAAAACTTGCTGTTCCGTCACTGCGATTGTGTTCGATTTGACACTGACAGTAGCTGCGCAGTGATTGTTCTTACAGCTGGGTAGGGAGGTTCTGTAGCGGCAGTAACTTTGCAGTAGACGGCAAAATGGCGGAAGTTTGAAATGTCAAATGTATTTATTATGGATGGATAGTGAAAAACGCCCAAGGACGAGGGAAATGAGTATTTGTTTCAGAGTTTAGTTTAGTTATATGTTATGAAATGATACATATTTATATAAAAATGCATTGGGATTAGACAAGAACTCTATAAATGCAGAACATAACCTCACTTATTTGTACATTCTTCCCGCCAAATTCACAAACCTCTCAACCAATAGGATTGATTGATTGATTTATTAGTTACAAATTGTATGGCATACAGGTGGTAACATTTTTAAGATAAGTTAAGATTAATGTTAATAATAATATTAGATATAAGAATACAACAAAGGACAAGATAACCATAGTAACAATGTTATGGTATAATATAATTAAAACTAAAATTAAAACTATACTAGATCTAATTAATTTAAAGGAATATTATTTAAGGAACTATGGTTGTCCTAGTCTTTACTATTCTAATGTCCTTAAGTCACTCATTTTGATTTGTGCTTTACCAGTCTTACTTTAAATTCCTGTACTGCCTCTGGTAACGGCGTAATAACATCCCCACTCAATGTATTCCAGTCACATATCGTTCTTCTCACAAATGAATACTTCCCTACATCTCTCCTTGATTCTACTAGTCTCACTTTTTCCGCGTGGTCCTTCCGCCCCAGATAATTCGGTTTCTTAATCCTATGTGCAATTTCGTCCCAACCAACACGCCCTGTGTACGCTCTGAAAAAATTGCAGAGTCTCATTTCCCTTCTTCTTTCCTTTAACGACTTCCATCCCAGCTCCTTAATCATTTCCGTGACACTCTCCGGCACTCTCTTTAGTCTTATGTTTATTCCTTCTCCCTTCCTATCTTGAATGATCCACTTCCTTCTCCTTAGCTTTCCTGTTACCCTCCTGGCTGCCCACCTTTGTACACTTTCAACTTTCTTTATCTGTCCTATTTTATGTGGGTCCCACACCGCCCCTGCGTATTCCGCCACTGGCCTTATTAGTGTCAAGTACGCTTTTTCCTTCACTTCGGTTGTCGCTCCTTCTAAACTTCTCATCACGAAATTCAGATTTCTTGTCGCCTTTGTTGTTACTGCATCCACTTGATCATTCCAATTTAGTCTCTTGTCTAACACTACACCTAGATATTTGTATTTGGTCATATTTTGAAGTCTATTACCTCCCATCTCATAGTTAGGTTCTTCTCCTTGTTTCCTGTTTGTATATCTGACTATCTGACATTTGTTTACATTAAATTTCATTCCATTCTTAGCTGCCCATTCCCACAGAGTATTTAGGTCTTTCTGTAATGAGTCCTCATCTTCTTTACTCTCCGCCTTTCTATATACAACTGCATCATCTGCAAACAATCTTATCTTATTATCCAGTTTATTTCCTATATCGTTAATGTAGATTATGAACAGAAGTGGACCTAAGACACTCCCCTGTGGGACTCCTGATGTGACTTGTATCTCATTTGAAAGCTGGTCTCCCACTCTTACTCTCTGCTTCCTGCCCTTAAGGAAATCCCAAACCCATGAGACAACCTTCCTATCTATGCCTATGTCGGCTAATTTATTTAGTAGATTCCCATGTGGGACTTTGTCGAACGCCTTTTCAAAATCCAGAAAGGCCGCGTCCACTACACTTCCCTCGTCAATCAGGTCAATTAGGTCCTGCGTTAGTCCAGCCAGTTGTGATTCGCAGGAAAACCCTTCCCTGAAGCCATGCTGCTCTCTCACCAGCCACCCCTTTCTTTCTAATACTTTTCTGATATATTTCCCTATAAGTCCTTCCATTAATTTACACACACAGCTAGTTAGGCTAACTGGTCTGTAGTTTTTTACTCTACACCTCTCCCCACTCTTGAATATCGGCACAACAGTTGCTTCCTTCCATTGGTTTGGTAGTACACCTCTATCTAGTGAAGTTAAGAAAATGTGTAGCAGGTACGACTCCATTGGCTTGTTTGGTAGCTTAGTTAGTTCGCTTGTAATATCATCTGGTCCTGGTGCCTTCCCCCCTTCATTTTCTGTACAGCTTGTCTTACATCCCCCTTTGTTATTCTCATTTCCTCCACTTCATTTCCCTCTTCTATTTCTCCAATTATGTCATCCTCCTTTTCTTGAAAAACTTCTGCATAAAACCTATTCAACTCATTTGCTTTCTCAATGTCTGTCCTCACCAGTCTGCTATCTACTTCTAGCGGAGGAAGGTTTCGGGTGCTATCCTTCTGTCTTTTAATATGTGAATATAGTCTCCTCCAGCTTTCTCTCTTATCACTTTCGTCGAACATGTTTAACATATATTTTTCCTTTGCCTCCCTCTTGGCATTATTAAGTTGTCTCTGAAGATCCTTCAGTACCATTCTCCCTTCTACTGATTCACCTTTTTTTCTATTCGCTACTCTTGCCTTTCTCTTAAGTTTCCTAACCTCGGAGTCATAATATGGGGGATCGCTATTTGCTCTTATAGTTTTTACTGGTACGAACTTCTCCTTTCCCTCCTCTAGTAATGACCTTAAACCTTTCCACATATCATATCATAAAGGTCAGACTGCCATCCTGCTGCAAATGCGTTCGTTTTGTGTCGGTACAGTAAGCTACTGCAAGAGTTACCAGGGCCTACTATAAGCTGCTGCTACTGCAACTGCAGTAAGCAAAACGAAGAGACCTATTAAATCAAATGATTCAGTACCCACATATCTTCCTTTTTGAAAAATGCAATGTACATAATATGAATCATTAATTAATGGTGATGCTGTAATGTACAGTGAGTGGGTCGAGATCCAAGCTATTTGTACAACTCCTTTTTAAATTGCAGCAGTTAATATGGAGATTTCCTACATTTTATTTTAATTCGTATTAGGTATATTTGATGAATGAAAATAAAAGTTGGTAATTCTTCTACAATTGAGCAAAATGACTCTTTAAAAAAACACCTGAGGAACCCCCAAAAGACTTTTACATTTCTTTCAAAGAGCCAATCAATAGTACAAGGAAAATAGAAAATTCAACGTCTTACCATAATTTTATTTTTACCCCAAAATAATAATACGGTAAAATCCACATCACTATACTGGAATAAGAACACTGTTTTGGTACTCTTCGTGATTACCACTTCTCTTCTCAGTGAAACAATGTGCAAATTGAAACAATAAACTAACAAATACCAAGTTTACAAACAGTTACTTGATACTAGAATGTTAATGCTGTTTGTTTGTGACAGTAGTGTCAATGGGACTCGTCCAGCCGATGTGCGGGGTCACATGGCTCAACTGGAGAGCCGAGTAGCGAGAGAAACCCGCAGACGTCTCTCTCTCGAAGACGAGGTGAGAAGATTGCGTGACGAGAACCGCCGGCTGCAGGAGGAGTCGCAAGCAGCCGCTCAACAGCTTCGACGATTCACCGAGTGGTTCTTCCAAACGATCGATCGACAACAGTAGGAAATGATTGCGCAGACTTGTGCCGTATCAGGTGCCTTACTTCTAATGTCCAGCAGAAGCTTTTTAGGTGTGTCTCAAGTTTAGAAATGAGCATAGCCTTAGTTGTAAATGTGTAAAAGGCAGTATTCATACATTATAAATATCTATTCTCAATTAGAGTTTATAGCATGGCATTTATTAAAGCAGTTATCCATTGCATTCAAATTAAGTTTCTACGTACCTACTACCTACTGTAATTAATTCCTATGAATAGCTTTTCAAGTTCAAATACTTTGCAATAGAAGTATATCAAAGTTCAGTTTTATCATGAAGTTACCACATAATCTCGGTTTTCTTTGAGTAAACTCTTATACCTAGTTCGTGTTTTTTGTTAGTATTATTACTTAATGTTTTGGAAAAAATGTGGACCATAACTCATTTGAATTCTAGCTCATTTGGAGAGCTTTTTCACTCAGGTAATTTACAAGTTTTCTCCAAGCTGTATTGACCAATAATTAAAATAGTCGAGTGCATACCTATGTTGAAGAAAGAAAATGTGTGATTTTATTTTATTGAGGGATCATTTTCGGTGAAAGGGTCATCACTTTTCTTCCATTATCAAATCTGTAGACTGTATTTTACTACGAGTTGTAGGTATAAACATTTATATGAAGTGACTATTAAAACAAATGTACTACATAATGTAATTATGTGTTATTACTGTAATGTTATTTGGTCTTCCATTCCTTAAGTTATTAATTGGAACGAACATGATGGGAATAATTTACAACAATTCTAATGGCCTACACAGTTTACTTCATGAGCTACACACCTAGCAACAATAGCTATGTAGATATCTCAATCTCAAATGTATGAACAAATATTTCACAAGTCTACTCTCATATGTCATGATTTTAAAGAGATTGATATTTGAATTTAGAGGTAGAGACTTTTTAACTCTTGAATCAAGATTGAATGATTTTTCTCTGCCACTGTGTACGTAGCTGAAATTCAAATTATTCATGTTGACAATATTTTGCAAATACAAAACGTGCAGCCTAGGGATGGAGCAAACTTGGATTTTGATGTCGACTATCGATATCATTTATATATCGATATATTGAAATATCGAAATGAATGTCAAAATATTGATATATGGAAATATTATATTTCGATGTAGGTGCCCCACCAATGGACTGCCACCTTGACGCGGTGGTGGGGCTTAAGGGACCGGCTTGCATAGCGAGTTGGTCCCAACCAAGTGCAGTCCAGGGTCGGCCTAGTCCCATGCCCTCCCTTGAATTTGCGGTCCCCTCGGGCCAGCCTCCCCCCTCGAGATGGTGATCCCCCTGAAATCGAGTCCCACCGGCCCGAAGCCTCCCCCCCCCCCCCCCCCGGTCCGTCCCCATTCCGGCCTGGCCTTCCCACCAGTGCTGGACTCCCCCGGATCGGGCCAGTTAGGTCGACCCCTCCCCATGTCCTCCACTTATATCATTAAAGTTAAATGCAAAAATGCAATTATTAATGTGCGCAATATAACCTCGTCGTTGACGCGCCGTTAAACCACAATAATCTATCTATCTATCGATGTAGGTGGTATGGAAATCCCATGAATGCCTTAAATTACTCTTAAAACTTGAAAATGTGAATAATCTGAGAAATTGTCCATAAATCTGGTAAACGCTGCACTTTAAATATGAATGATGATATGAATCTATCATCTTTAAATTATGAACTCTGTCAATGATAGGATTTATATGTTTCTGTTTAGTTAAAGAGACTTGGTTGGTATTCTTAAAGGGAGTGTTTTTTTATGAGGATTTAGTTTTTCAATAAAGAAATGTAATAATAACTTTATTATATATTAAGTGGCTGTCCACTTAATGTGTAGTATAAGTGTGTAGTATAAGTGACTTACCCCAGACAAATGATAGTCCGAGAGGAATATGTAGGTACAAGAAAACGACAAAGAAGACAAGAAAAGGGACAAGAGCCGAATCAAAACTGAGGTTAAACCCGGACGCAGCGGTGTTAATAAATAATAATTAATAATCCGTACCGACTAAACTTTCACTGAAATTAAAACTAAAATTCATTCATGTGGCCAACTTCTCCGCAGTCCGCATATATAATGATATTTCCTAAAAAATAACAGATCCGATTTTCAAAATCTTCAAAAAATACTAAATAGTCAATACTTTTGCATAATATTAATTGAGAATGAGGAATGTGGAACGTTGTTTAGGTACTAACATGGAATAAGTAGGAAACTGTATATATACAATAAGTATGCCAATGTTTATGTGTAATTCAGCAAAACAATTAATGAAGCAAAATCTGCAAAATATATTTGAATTACTAAATTATTATTGATCTAAGCTTACCACTATTCATGATGTAAAGGATTCAGATGAGAAATTACTAATTAGGAAAACTAGAAACACTATCAATGTGGAAATTACCGACTGTCGTCTGCTGGTTGTGAAAGTGTGGTGAGTTGACCAAACATACTGGTAGTGAAGAGATTCCACTCATTATAAGAGGGCAGCACCAGCACGGGCATCAACACACGATCATGCTCTGCCTTTTAAAAATGTCAAATGCAGTTCTACTTTCCACTTTCCAGTTATCTATTTGTTTGTGTCATTACCCAATGTTGAACAGCATAAACAGATATCATGATCGTATTAGAAACTATTAGAAACGCGAGGATGAGTTGAAACAAAAGAAGTACCAAGCGGCATGGCGTTCATACAGTGAGTGCCGCTTTCTGTCAATCACGTTTCAGAACAATAGAGAAAAGTTGAGAATCAAATATTTTCTGATATGGAATACGTGAAGATATGACACGAATTTGTGTACTTTGTCATATTGAACATGAGATTGTGTTGAGGAAGGATGGATAACAGATCTGATTTTCAAAATCTTGCTATCAGTTAACAACAATATACACAACATAATAATATACACACACCAATAATATACACAATATAATATAGTAGTCATGTAATACTCCTGCTATCCTCTTCACGAAGAAAACATTTATTTATGTGATTGAACAAAGCATATATCACTTGACACTTTGATTGTATTTTATACTGTATTAATTTACAACTAGGAAAACGCTCAGTGTAACGCGTTGATGAGCGAGCCTTCTAGCCATTGGATCCAATACAGCATCCGATTTGATATGCATTTGCAAGTATCAGCTGCTCTACATGACTTGGATCTGAGGCATCAAGTTAAGGCAGAGATGAACATTTAGTATACCTACATTTTTTCTAATATTTTAAGATTATAGAATAAAAGGTCCTTAAATGTACAATAACTTTGAAAATAACGAGTAACGACAGATTAATCTTCAAATTGGCAAAAATATCTAAAATGTTGGTCCCAATGACCATGCGAAGTTTTAAGTTGATAAGTCAATCGGTTCTAGTTTAAATTTCAAAAATCACAGGAAAGATGTTTTTAAATAGAATAAGCTGGAATAAGTAGCTAATTTTGCATATTTTCCGTATTTAATATTCAATATATTCAATATACAATACTCATATTTAATATTATGTCAATTTAATACTCTCTTCGTTTCAGATGGTTTCAGAGTCAACAAAATTATACATACACTTAAGTGTTATGATTTATGAACCACAATCAACTATTAAATTATAATTAATTACCGATATAACTATAAATATTGTGACAACTGACAATGACCTAAAAGGGTTACAATAATATGCAAAAACTCTAAACCTATAAGAACACTGTGAAAAATGATTTTGAATTACAAAACAACACATTGCCCATTAAATAACATTATACCAGGTGGCGCAGCAAAAACGCACAATGGGTGAGAAATCGCTTTGACGAAACTACTGCATACATTGGGCTAAAAATGTCACATAATATAAACAATAAACTAAGGTTTAATGTGTGAAAGTTAGTTTCAAAAACATTACTTTTGTGAGAAAAAAGTTACAGCTGCTCGAATTTGGTTGTCAAAAAATCGATTATGTAGAGCTCAAATAGGGCGCGGCCAGAAAACGTGCATTTGTTGGGACGGTTTTTTTTTCAAAACTACGCATGATAATTGATAACTAGCTGAAAATGTCAAATTATATGCAAAATATATTGCCATCATTGCTGTAAAAAAATCATTAAATTTGAATAAATGGAAAAAAAGTTATGGTACCTATTTTTGAAAATATAGTGTGTAATAAAACTTAGAACTGATATTCTGCTTTTAGGCTCAACTTCCCGACACCATAACTTTCGTTCCATTGATCCTAATGTATTGAAATACTTACATAACTGATAACAATAAATTTTCTTTAAAATTTAAAATTTTCAGCTTGATATCATATGAGTAGTTTTGAATAAACAGCGTCCGTACAAATTCACGTTTTCTGGACGGGACCTATTTGAGGTCCGTATAAACGATTTTTCGACAACCAAATTCGAACAACTGTAACTTTTTTTCTACAAAAGTAATGTTTTTGAAACTTTCACACATTAAACCTTATTATGTTTATATGAAGTGAAAGTTTCAGCCCGATGCATAGTAGTTTCAGTACAATTCACAGTAGTACTGAGATACTTAGTGACTTCCACTTTTCATTTCAAGTTGGCACTTCATGAATTTTACTGATATGTTGGTCAAGACCCTTTTTGGATAGATATATCTTGGTGCATTTTGTGCATTTAATATACTTATCATGTTTTGTTTGATGTCTTTCATATTGCAGTGCTGTACCAAATGTCAAACGACATTTTGTGCAGTTGAATTCGTTTACTTGACCATGTGCAACTAGCAAGTGAATGGTCAACAATCGTCTGTTTAAGAATGTTTCATTAGGGCATATCGAACATATTACGTGAGAACCCATATGTATTATGTCGCCTGAGTTTGGCTTCAATTTGAAAACTTTTGTTGCATATTGAGCATCTGTGATTCAAAACTCTGTTCCCGAAAGGGACGTGTGACTTCAAATGTGATATAATGATATTTTCCCACAATGATCGCATATAAATGAGCTTTTGTCATGAATGCAGGGACGACGCTAAGAGGGGGCCTGGGGGGCCCCAAACATTCGTGCGGCCCCCCCTTGTGCCCCCCCAAACCAAATGTGGGAAAATAAATATCTTGAAAGTCTATACTTTTCTTCAATTTTTTGCACTGTTCAAATTATCAAATAAAACATCAGCTGACAATGTTTTGCAAATAGGCGACTTTCGTATGCCAGACATAATGAAGTTCCTAAGAAGTATAGGCACCGAGTGTTCGCCACGAGTGAGAGAAATTAGCAACATTTGTGGGAAGATCGTCTACTGTTTCATTTCTCATTGGCCGTGACCTAGCAACCGATCAGATGTCAACAAATGTACTCAAAATATTTCGGAATCAGAACTTAGTCGCGCAAATTAATATTGTGATCAGATTCAGTGAAATTGTGAACACTTTGTTGTTAATATTTTGTAGGCGAATAAACATTAGATAAACTTGTGTAAATTTTAAGAATTGATAATGCGTAATATGTGCAGCAACATAAAACGTATAACTGCAGCGACTTGGACGCCTTGCCAAAAGGTAAGCTTCCTTCCCACAGATTAGGTGGCTCTGTCTGTACTTTTGCAGTGCCATCTGTTGTCTAAACACGCTGCCTATAGCAGGGTTGACAAAAATTGGATAAGATACGGAGCTCAAAAATAAGCAGTGGCGACTCTATAAGTTCAAATTAGGAAAGGAGAGATTGAAATGGTTTGGTCGATTGAAAGGGATGGGACAAGAGAGGATACCGAGAAGGAAGGCAGATAGAGCAGCAATGGGAGGGAAAAGAAAGGCAGGGAGACCGCGAACGAAGTGGATGAGTGGAGTGAAGGTGGCTGTGGAAAAAGTGGAGAATCTTGGGAAATGGTAAGGGACGAAAAATGGCGGGAAGACTCATAAAAATTAGTGTAGGGATAATTTATTGAAGGCTTCAGTTTTTTTAATTATCCCCACCAGGCGCGTAGGAAGGGGGGGGGGGGGTGGGGAGAGAATCCCCCCTCTGATTCAATACCCCTCCCAATGTACTTATATCTTTATGTGTCAAGAAAAAGATGTGCTTAAAAAGTGTTAAAATCGCATAGAAATGCACCAAATTGATGTCTGAAATTCAAAAAATTTCCGGAGCTGTGCGCCCCGGACCTGCATTTTACTGGGGGGCCCTCCCCCCAGACCCCCATTGTCTTCGTAGACACTAGTATCTCCAGCTCAAGTTATTTTACATATTCAGTTTCAGTTTCAGAGTTTCTTTATTTTGAAACGATTTCATACATGTTGTTGTGTGTGGATACCCATATAAGTGAGGAAGGGTTCCTCACTTGTGAATGGGCACCAGCGTAATAATATTAATTAGATATTAGCGTAATGAATACAAACTAGTGATGTTAAAAACAATTTGAAGTGGATACAAAACAATGCTATTATGACTAATTGAAATGGGTACAAAACTAATGCTATTAGATCAAGTTGTACTGGTTACAAAACTAATGCTATTTAGAATAAATTCTTATGGATACAAAATTAGTGCTAGTAGAGACATTATAATGGATACAATACTAATGCTGTTAGAACAATTTATAATGGATACAAAACTAAATGCTATTTGAACACATTGTAAGGGATACATCTATTCAGAGCTGGGTAAGTTACCAAAAAAATAGGAACGCGTTAAAGTTACGTTACTTTCCGAAAAAAAGGAACTAGTTAAAGTTAAAGTTCCTCAACTAATCAGAGGAACTGGAAGTTCCTTTTCAATGAAAAGTTACTTTGAAAGTTACTTGACCATTTTATTTCCGGAATGCAGCCAATTTGCTAAAACACAAATTCAGGCTGTAATTTTTCTCTGTGGAAAACAAAATTTTCAACGAAATTCCTCCCAGTAAGAAGTCTTGCATCTAATTCTACCCCCTACCCCATGCCACGGCAGGGTTGGTCAAGTGCAAGTGAGAGGGCGAACTGGTGACGCACTAAGCATGAACGGCGTGATTGGAATGCGGTTTTGTGCAGGTGGCCTAAAATTCCTTATCAGAGAAAATCAGGTACATATTTGAGGGCGGAAATGGTGTAGTTTTGAATGTTGAGGGAAGGTACATTCTGCTCTAAAAGTAACTGCAAAAGGAACTTTTATAAATGTGAAAGTTCCACAACAAAAAGGAACTTTCCACGTTACTAAGTTACTTCTATCATAGCAGGAACGCGTTACTGTAAAAGTTACAAAAAAGTAACGCGTTACTTTCGTTAAGTTACTACCCAGCTCTGCATCTATTGAATATAATAAAACAAGCGGTACGATATAAGGTATAACGGTATTGTATCGATATACGGATTTGTTAGGAATATAGAATCTTTGCAGTCTTAATTTCTTTAAGGAAGTATAAGGAGTACTTATAACGAGCGTGACTGATCAAATATGGCTATGAACAATTTATCTATACTGCGATAAAATGTGTTGTTCTTTCTAACTTTATACTTAGGTATGCTAGATAAATAAATCAAATACATTTTTCATTCTAGTTACATATTGAAATCAAACTAAACATTAGACGCAGGTCTAACACCAAAGCTGAGCGATTGCACGGAGAGGACGGGGCGCCATACTGAACTGTTACGAATAAGTTGATAGTTAACGTAGATCCAAAGAGCGATTTAGTTCCTCAGAAAATCGTCGGATGGCGCAGCGGTCGGTCGTCAAGTTCGACTTGATATTGTCACGTACGTTTACAACGCTACCGTGTTCATAGAAAATGCAGCAAAACAAACAGTGACCTTCAGTCTAAGCTGTGACTGCCACTCAACGACCTGCCACTATCAGCGTAACGCGATCCCGAGCGATATTATTATCTCTCTACCCCCACGCACGGCAAGTTTAGCACACTCGTGTAATCCTTTCATAAAGAGAGAACCTGTATATTATTGTTACTTCTCGACAAAACACAGGATATTTGATAGACAATAATATTAATGTAACTGAAGTATGATTTTCACAGTCAGTTTCAGTTCCCTCGTTCAATCATTTCTTATAGATAGTTATTGATAAAAATGAGACCTACATACATCACAACAATAGGTGGGTACTTTAGTATACATAACATTTATCACCTAGCCTATTTAATATATACATTGACGATGTTCTGCGAGAATGGAAGAAACTATGTAAACCTGATATATATCTCAATGCTCATGAAGGTTTTAATACACTCCTCTTTGCCGATGATCAAGTAGTCATACATCGAACTGAAGATCAATTACAGAAGTCCCTGTTCAATTTAAATAGTATTTGTAAAACATATGACCTTAAAATTTCACTTGCTAAAACCAAGATTATTGCATTCAAAGGAAAATTCCCCGTTCGCTCAAAAATAGTAATTGACAACAATACCCTGGAACAAGTGTCGCATTTTAAATATCTTGGATATGATATAACTTATCTACGTGACAATGATATTCAGAGCAAAATACACAAATTTCAGCATATTTGTGGGACTATAAGAAGAAGTCTAAAAAATAAATCGCGAAAGGAGACACAATTAAAATTCTATAATGTGATGGCAGTTCCCACATTGCTGTATGGAAGTGAAGCCTGGACATTGCGTGAGAGAGACAAGAAAGATATTCAGGCTTCTGAGATGCGCTTTTTGAGATCGGTAAAAGGGTGTTGTTTGTTAGATAAAATCAGGAATGAGGATATAAGGGCCGAATTGGGAATGAAGGAAATCAATAAGAATATATCACAGTACAGGAGAAGATGGGCCGACCATGTAGAAAGGATGTCGAATAAGAGAATTCCCAAATGGGCCCTTCACTATGATCCGAAGGGCAGGCGCGACATTGGCCGGCCAAGGAAAAGATGGGCTGCACCTTGAGGACGGAACGGGCTTTTAGCCCAATCTTTGCGGGTAGAAGAAGAAGAAGAACATCATGGCCGTAACAGGGGGTGTGCGGGCGATGCGGCAGCACAGGGTGCCGCCAACAAGGGGCCGCCAGGAAGCCAAATTTGTATGTATAATTACTTTTTTGCACCCAAAATTAATTTTTGCGCATTAAAAACACAAAAAACGCCCTGCGGGGCATGGTTGATGGCGGTGATGATTTCAGTCATACCCAAGAGGTCTAACCCCCCCCCCCCCCCTTTCTAAAATTAATGCGCCCTTTAAAAAAATGAAATAAAGTTTTGAAATAAAAATTATTCTGCTGAAAGAAATTGCAGTGAAATTGAACGTCAGAAATGATTAAAAACCATAAAATCCTATCAAAAAAATCAAAATTTTCCGTGTCAGGGCCCTGGACCCGCATATGGTTAAGAGCCACCCCCCCCCCCCCCCCCCAGACCCCTCATTGCTGTCATTGCAAGGGCCGTGGAAATGTTTGACCACTGTTTGCATACTTATTTGTTTTGTGCACAACCAAGTTTTGGTTTGTCCTAGTCTGAAATCATCACTGGTTGGGTATAGCGTTTTCTGGGGAGGTGTGGTTGGCGGTGGGGGATGGGGGGGGGGGGGAATTTAGATTTGCACCGGGCGCCGAAATCCCTAGTTACGGCACTGCCAATAAGCAGTAAGAAAAATCTGTACTACGTGTTTTGGTATCAAATAGTTTAACGTATAATTATTAAACTTTATTCATGAGGATGATCATGTTGGACAAATGAGTAAATGAGTTATCTCATTGGATATTACCTATGTTCAATTAGATTTGCAAAACTTGAGAAAATTTTGAGAACTCAACCTCATAATCAAGAAAATCTGTGCGTTTTTTAAATTTATATCTGGAGGGATATCTGGGGGTGTTCAGGATCTCTAGCAGGGGGTCAGGATCTCAAGCAGGGGGGTCAGGCTCCAGCCAGGGGGGGTCCATTCCCCCCTCCCCACCCCTATTCCTACGCGCCTGTACCTGGAAGTGTTAGGGTTGTCCAGTGTCCAATGTAAAGTTTACATTAGACAATCCTTTATTAGCAATGTATTTGATAAGATTAATTTATTCCAAGATTTATTTTACTAGCCCACCACTTAGCTGATTTCCCTTTAAATTAAAAGCAATTCCTCTTTTATAATGCCATTTGTCGTGATGAAAAAGGGTGACTTCAAACAGTGTACAAATAGCTTAGAAATGCATCAAATTCAATATTGAAATTCAAAATTTCGCACCCTGATCCCCTCATGGATGAATTCCAGTTCGACCACTACTGGGGTTGCAGTGATTTTCAATAAAGTTCACGAAGTTAAAAAATAAATCAGCAAAATTGAACTGTGTTATCTCTGCGCCCCTGAATCACTATCTCTGAAACCATCCATCCAAATTTAATGTTTTATAACATTTATTTTGCACATCCATAATTTTAAGTGCAAAAATGCTTTGAAGGAAAATTAAAATTACGGGCAATTAATTTTGAAATTTTGAACGCATATGACTTCATCACTCCAGCGGCCAGCCTGAAACAGATTATTATATTGATCACTCATTCAATTCAAATCAAATGGGATTTATAAGAGAGAGGTAAAGAAATAACAAAGGACTCTGGGCGCTTGCCCTCCCCCCCCCCCCCCCCCCCCCCACCCAGGTGTATTTTACGTATAGTTTCATTTTGTAAAAAAAAAGTCTCAAAATAATTCATTTCAAAAAAATGAAAAAATGAATTAATCCTTTTTGGGTTTTTGGCCATTCATTTCAATGGCCAAAAACAAAAAATTCCCTGCCGGGCAAGGTGGAAGCATGCCCTCCACCACCCCAAAAAGTGACATATTTTTAAAATATATTTTCAACAAAATACACCTCATAACGTCTCAAGACTCATTTCAAAGTGTAAAAAATACAAAAAAATACCTGCAGGGCAAGGTGGGTGCCAAGGGCGTATACAGGATTAAATTTCGGGGGATCAGGCATTATAAATATTTTGAAAAATCACAGTAGAAAGCCGGGCGTTAGGTCATTTGTTTTGGTGCAATTATGAATCGCAGTGTAGCTTTTTCAGGAAATTCTAAATTGCAATATGGCCAAAAACTTGTCTAAGAGGTTGAAGAATAGGTAACTTTATTAAAATTATTAGCATAATATACAAGTCCGGGGCGCGTTAATTTTTCTGGCAAAGACTTCATAAATGGGACGTAAATTTACTGCGACAAAAACTCTAATAATTTGCTTATTTATACAAATAGACAAATATACAAATTACAAATATTCATGTTGTGTTCTGACAGCTATTACCTACATCAGTAAAATGAAGGGTATATATGAACAGTAAATATGCTCTATTTCGAATTAAAAGTGCGAACATTTTTTACTCTAGAGGGTTTTCACGACCCCAATTTCATCCCAGAACTATCGTAAATGACATTTAAAACATAATCTAGCTAGGTGGACACCATTTTTTTTTTCAAAAATTTTTAAACTGGAATTTTATAAAAATATTTTTTTTCCCATTTACGAAGTCTTTGCCAGAAAAATATTCGCGTCCGGCGTGCATAGCCCCGGAAAATGTTTGTAATTTTAACTCAATTCTAAGCATTTGGTACGTTTTCGACATTATCTGCCTATGTGATGCACTACAACTAGGGTTGCCATACGCCATGACTCGAAAAAGAGGTAATCAGATTTTGAGAAGTAAATTGTATCCCCATAAAAAACACTTCGTGTAAAAATACCAGCCAAGTCTCTTCAACTAAAAAAAAATATGAAATCTAAAAATTCTGCACTGAAAAGTAGTGATATCAAAAAATTAGCCAAGTCAAAACTTTATTTGAAAATCAAAAAATACTTGGCGCATCGTGTACTTAAATAGCTTGGAAGTATAAGCCAATTATAAATTATACATGAAATATACATATACATAGTATACCTATAATGCCCTAAAAAAAACGATGCGCCAAGTATTTTTTGATTTTCAAATAAAGTTTTGACTTGGCTAATTTTTTGATATCACTACTTTTCAGTGCAGAATTTTAAGATTTCATATTTTTTTTTAGTTGAAGAGACTTGGCTGGTATTTTTCCACGAAGTGTTTTTTATGGGGATATCACTCCTTTTTTTAGTTTATTCTAACAACTTGTGACACATATGAAATGAACAATTACTAAATTCTTTTAAAAAATCATCACCCTTTACAATTTCGTTACCACTAATGAATAGCAGCGTATGGTCCTAAATAATTGCTTTAAATGATCTTTCACGAAGAATAGCAAAGGTTTCATTCCAATCAGTCAACCCAGTTCCGAGATATGGAAACACTTCGGTTTTCAAAATGGCTGCTAAACTTTCTGCAATGCCACATAGAATTTATTTTTATAAATGATGTGTATCATTTTAAGCTTTCTGAATATGTATTTATTGTATAGGAGGGAATTATAATAATTTATACATTTGAATGACGTCATTTCCGGTCTCAAATTCTATTACAAATAGAATAGTACAAATTCTATTTGTACTGTTCATATTCCATAGAGATGGCCATCCGAATCGTTTGGCGCTAGTTTCATACCGATTTGTCTACCAGTTTTTGAGATATGACGTTACTTCAGGTTTAAAAATGGCGGCTGAAATCTCTGACCCCTTGAAGTATATTTGAAACATGATTATAATTTTATAAGCTGTCTCAAATAGTATATTTATTGCATCAAAATAAAAATTTGTGAGATTATTAAAATGTGTGACGTCATTTCCGGTTTAGGTATGAGAAACTGCAAATATTATTGATGATAATACATAAAGTTGACCGTCTAAATTGTTTTGCGCTGGTTTCGTTGAAATCTATTTAGCCGTTAATGAGATATGATGTCACTTCCGGTTTCAAAATGGCGGCTTCCGGTTGGTTTTATAACAAGTCACATGAGACGTCAAAAGTACATACGTTACATAAATATCAAAATAATCGGATCAATCTTTGTTGCCAAAAAGCCAATCGATGTATTTCAAATTTCATTACGTCATTTCCGGTTTCTTTAACATAATGTTTAGTCTTTTGCTACTTAACATGCATATAGATGACCGTCTGGATCGTTTGGCGCAATTTTCGTTCCAATCGGTCCAGCCGTTGACGAGATATGACGTCACTTCCGGTTTCAAAATGGCGGCATAAAACCAGTTATAGCAAAAGGCACCTCAGACGCCAAAAGTGCATATGTGGTAAAAATTTTAAATCAATCGGTTCAGCCGTTTATGCTGTGGCCTGTTTACCATATTTTAGCTCCACCCTACTACTACTACTGAGATTATTATGAAAACCGCCCTAAAACACTGTTTTCACGGCCCTCTAGCGCGCAAAGGGCGTAACCTATTGTTCCCAAATTTGGTATATGTTGTAGGGTGGGCCATAGCTCGAAATTAAGATATATCGCAACAATGTGAGATTTTCCAATTTTAAGATCCAGTAGGCCGAAAATGCCACTTTGATGCTTACAGTAAAAGTGGGTTTGCTCCAGCCTTTTTAAATGAGTGTGTGCGCGCGCCGTACGACTTGGCTGGCGTGGAGCGACCGCTCCACTAGATAATGTGCTATCCAAAAACGATATTCTGGGGAAAATACTTTGCTCACGACACCAATGGGGGCCTGGGGGAGGGCCCCCCAGCAGCATGCGGGTCCGGGCCGCACAGGCCCGGGAAAATTTTGGATTTAAAAAATTAATTTGAGCTATTTCTATGCGTTTTGGAATAATAATTTTCAAAGATTTTGATATTACGTAAAACTGGTATTTCCACAATTATGGACATTTTTCTAACAGCATCTAGAAGTGACAGAATTATCACTGAATTTCTATAATTTTGGGCCCCTCAGCAACATGCGGGTCCGGGGCCGCACAGGCCCGGGAAAATTTTGAATTTCAAAAATGAATTTGAGCCATTTCTATGCGTTTTGGACTATAAAATTCGGAGAAAATAATTCATTTTAATTCAATACTACTTCATGAATGGCATTTTGTACAAATATTTAACAACACATTAAAAAACCCGGACATTTCGTCAAATTCCTAAAAAGCCGCCCGGACAAAAAAAGACACCCAAAAAAGAGGACATGTCCGGGTAAAACCGGACGGATGGCAACCCTAACTACAACTTCATCACATGCTAATAACTGAGTATTATTTTCTCTCCATATTGTATAGATTGACGTTACTAAGTTATAATTGGTAGTAATGTAGTAGTAATTTTATATTGATTTATTGGGTCGTGTTTTGTTTTTAATTGTTTGATATCTTCTACATGTGTTAGGAAATTTTATCTCAAGGTGCTGCAAGTTACACGTTGCCGGGGCTCGCTATCAACTTATCTTATCGCTTATCGAAGCGTTTTCCAAGTGCAAATTTATGTTCCAGTAAGTTTCTATTTTTTTCTGAAAAATATTGCAAACGTTCAATTTATCTCGGGGACCAACCAAATTCTTTAGTCTTCATTGCTAGACCTACATAGGTGCTACATAGAATAACTGACAATTTGCTTGAACTTTTAATAGGTATGTTCCAATATTGAAATGAGATACATACCTCATTAAATACGACTAGAAAATAAATTATTTCATCTCGTTGAAATTTCATAAGAAGAATACGTTATTTATGCCGTGATCAGAGTGGATATAAAATGAAGAAGAAACAAATTGATAATTTTGGTGATTCCATATTGATTGAACCTTTGAACACAAATTCAAGTGCAGACGAGATTTCAAGCTGCTCTTGTTATCGCGACAAGACGTGATGGAATGCAAGTGAGTGGGCGGAGCTCGGCAGCGCTGAGCGAGTAATAGTTTATGAAACAACTGTACTAGGCACGGCAAATAATTTGCTTCGGCCGTGACTTCGAATCTTTATTCATGCTTTTACTCGAATTTTCTTCTTCGTTATCTTCGGAAATGAGTTAGGAAGAAAGGCAATGGTTTTTTCTACATTTTGATCGAATACATTTTTCAATAATTGTCATAGGACTTTTAATAAATCGAGGAGAAGTTGGTGCTTCAAAATTAACTCGTTTTTCTGGACGGTTAGTCCGCGGAAATAAATTATCCCAATTAATTCGAATAGCATGTATTATTACTTCTGACACGGTCAAATACTAGCTAATACCATTCTGATTATGATGACACATTGAGATTTGCAAAAATATCACTCCTTCACACCGATATTTATGTTTAAAAAAATGAGAATTTAATTTAGGTAAAAACTTTTAATAGAATATTTTTTTATACACGATCATAGTTATTTAGCTTATAAAGTTATGTTAAAATAAATGACATCATCTTAAAGAAGAATTCTTCAGCTTTCCAATGGTATATGATTGAAGTAAATTTGGATTTCGTGGACAATCTGTCCAGGAGATATACTGAGTCATGTCACGGCGCGTTTTGCGCTCTCGACTAGGCCGTCAGCGTCTTGTGGCACATTCTTAGGCAGGTTAGGCAACCCGCGCAGCACAGCTCTATGGATCTACGTTAAGATTGAAAGGGTTTCAAATAATTAATTAAGGTAGGTATATTTAAGATATTTTAAGATATTACGCAAGCCTTTTTCTGAATATTCCCCCCCTTGCAAATTTAGTTCCTATGCGCTTGATTCCCACGCCACAATATGAAAATATACATGTGAAAATACGTTTGCCCCCCCTAAAAAGTTTATTGCCCTACCTAGGCCCCCCCTGTATAAAAATCCTAGCGTCACTCGTCCCTGCATGAATGTTTACGTGTTGCTTCAAATCTTGCCCCGTGACAAAAGTTTTCTTGCAAACTTGACATACATAATCTCTCTTACCGCTGTGTTGAAGGGTATGTTGCTGCATCCTGAACTTTGTAGCAAATTTCTTATCACAAACTGTACACATAAAGGGCTTGTTGTGTATTTTCTTGTGAGCCAATAAACTATTTGACGAGGAAAAGCTTGTTCGCAAACGGAACACTTATGATTCCTGATGTGAGCAAAGTGTACTCCCTCGATATGTCTACGGACATTTCTTTGATTAATAAAGACTTTCTTACACATGTCACAAGTATGGCTAATCGGATGTCTTGTCTTCATATGTTGCCTTAGCTTTGTGTTACTTTCTTTTACACTCTGGTTTGAGTCCTTCTCATCACATCTTCTCCAGTGGCGGCTATTTGGCTTTACAACAGGTGTTCAATTACATAGAAGGACGTAGAAGAAAGTACTCTAAGAGGAGAGCCCCCAGCAGATGCGGGGTCGGGGCGCATAACCCCGGATTTTTTTGTATCTTTAGTTTGAAATTGATGCATTTTTACGTCTTTTGGAGAGCAAAATGATTAGACAAAATATTTAACTATCTACTTCCTGGATTAGGGAGCACTTTTAAATAATTTTCTTGGATGATCAGGTGTGCTATTGTCACACCTTGCACACTGTAATAGCCGCCACTGATCTTCTCACAAGAACATAACACGTATGTAAGCTGGGTAACATCACTTGGCCGCCATCTTTGTTGCTCTGACAAGGAACTTTGATGTCCGACTCCATGTTCGTCGGGAACTAACTGGGAAGAGATTGTACAAAATACCTCAGATGGAAATGACCTTCATTCTTCCTGCATTATGAAGATGTAACCGGCGATGCATCTTCAGATGGTGAATGGAACAATGAATGTTGACTTGATGAAGGAAGCTGCTCGTTGAGATTCGCTCTCTTAGGATGTTGAAGGTCTGAAGAAGACAAAGATAACACAATTAGTGCAAGGTTGATAATGATGGAAATTTTAGCGAATCTCTCACTTAGGGATGGTGTTTGAGGGAATATGCGAAATAAAAACGCGCACCCCGACTGGGAATCGAACCCAGATCATTCGGGTTAGTGGTTTTATAGTTCTGGGGCTGGATTCACAAAAGGTTGTAAGCCTTATTCCGGCATAACTTTATACCGGTATAGCATTTTAAATACCAATATCTCTTTTACAATGATATTATTATCGTGTTAAAACTTGGTATATTATCATTTGAAATGGCGATTTGCACAATTAAATTCATAAAGATATGCCGCTAAAACATGGTAATAGCTAATATTGATATTAGATTTTTTGGTCATAAAGTTATACTTCTTTGTGAATCCATGCCCTGCAGCTATAACCATAAATACCGGGTGGCGCAAAAAAATCACCCTGATTGAGAGGTCACTTTATCGAATCTATTATAGATGATTCTGAAATTTGTACACATATTAGAAAACATACCAACATTTAATATGTGCAGGTTTAACTAGGAAAACGCATATTGTAACGCGTTGATAAGCGAGCACTGATACGCGCTATGCCTCTAATACCAATGCAACACTTGAAATAAATTGTAATAATAACGAATATATATATATTTGGGGGTCGAATTGCGGGGTCGACCCGCGACTTATGTGACACCTCTCCTCGACTCCCATTGTCTTCGTCGAGACCGTTGACATAAATATCCCTTCATAATATTAATTATTAATCATGTATCTGGAAAATAATTTTGGCGTGGCCAACATCATACTTAATGGCGTTTTCGACTGGCCGCACTCGGTTTGAAATTTGCATAGAATTTTGTAGTGATTCACTTCAGTGCAAACCTAGTGCAGCTCCAGTGCAGCCAGTCGAAAAAGCAATAAGTTCTCAATGCGGAGCCAAAAAGTTCCCCAGGCCTAATGACGACAAAAGTTATGGAATAGCATGGTATTTCTTGGTAAGTTTAATTGTTAAATAAGTTATACCACAGACACAAAATAACTTCAATTATTTCCCTCGGTCACAATTTCTTTTCATTGTCATTACAGGAACTTCGAAAACCAAGAAGAACTGCCTAAAAAATGGTGGGTGTGAGTGCCCAGAAGAAATAATTGGGGGAGGGGACTCAATTAGTAATTACCTATTTTACTTATGACTGGGGGCTGGGGCACATTGTTTCAGACAAATATGGTGTGCCAATTGATGGACTCCATGCATTTTTTAAGCGTTATCACACTTCAATAATAGGTTGTACATCCAGTTCATTCATTTTTTATGTAGGGAAACTAGTTACCTATGCTTGAAATACTTGTTGAAGAGGATAAATACATGAATAAAGTTGAGGAGCCAATAATATTTTATTTATTTAATAAAGGACCAGGGGCCAGGGGTTCAGGGCAAAACCCCCGAGAAAAATGCATATATGGCGACTTGTTTTGTGCAATTTTGAGGCTCTATACTATGATTTTACTTCTTATGAAATTCACGACATTCAAAAAGAGATGTGTATTTCACTTCACGGTATGAAATCTTTGGTCAGGAGATACGGATTACCTACACACGAATCGATTCTGTTGTAATTTGAAAATTTTTATTGCCCCGCAGGGCAATTTTTTACATTTTTACTCTTTGAAACGAAATTGGAAAGAATTAATTACCACATTATTACCCTATAAGGTACCTAGTAAATAAAAATAAAATAAAAAATCATCCATTGTGCATAAAAGTATAGTAAAAAAATTTGGTTTTTATGAATTATAATACAATTAATATTTACACATGCCCAAAATATAGGAAATATTTAATATTGTATCGCTGGGAGCCCTACACCTACGCATGTCAGTTTGGAAGCTAACAATAAATAATAATAGCTTCCAAGTTTGGTTTGAATTGGTTTGAAAAAATAAAGTTAACATTTTAAGTGATAACATAAATTTAAAGTTACTTAAATTTGCCGATCTTTTTTTATTTTTTATTTAAAAATAACAAAGAATATAAATTTATAGTACCTACCTATTGTTGGCTTCCTTAGCTTATGTATAAATGTAAAAATGACTGAATGTAACCTGTAACCATAACTTAAACTTATTTCATAGATAGTATTTTAGAAAGGGCTCGACATTTACACTATTGAATTGCTAAGTGCTATATTTGATAGATCATAGAGATAATAGATCAACTTTGAGCAGATTTCACAGAACAAACACAATATATAATGAAGCTGTCCAAAGCTTTGGTCCAACCACCAAGTCGTGTCACATTTAAACCACTTCGCGCCATCTCTTCTCTCTTGTATTTGTTATGTTGGCATGTGTTGGGTTGGCATTTGAAACTTGTTGCATTTGTAATGTTTGTTGCTACGTTGAGGCGTTACGGAGTTGCCAAGTTAATTGATTTCTTCATACAATGATTTGTTTGACATCAACACTAATGAGGTATATATTTTAAAACCTAAAATATGTATATTTATTAAATGTAATGGTCATTTAAAAGCAAATGTCTAGCAATTTCAATTATCTATTGACTTTACCTCAAAGAGTCAACCTAACCTCAAACCTGAAAGGAACTAGGTACTACCTACCTACCTAGGCTAGGCTCAATTCCAGATTTCTAATTATTATGTTGCGTTTACGAAATGTTAAATTTCATTATTCATTGTAGGTTTCATCACGGCCAGCTCTTTTTAAAACTATACAATTAGTGCGTTAACCGTGCCATACTTTGCCATACTCATCTCTACACTTGCGTATCTACCTACCTACACGGTCGGCTGTCATCAACCTCGACTGTCAAACTGGGCTGTGGTCTCGAGTCCGAAGTTGCTGCTGTTCTACATTAATCAGTATTTTTAGGTTGATTATTAACTAATGATGTTACCACGATCACATGCTCTTGTAAAGTTCCTGTTTCAAAATGCGGCTAAAATACCTCCTAATATGCATTGCTGTATGCAGCTATGTGTCGTTCATAGAGGTGAGTTGTTGACTTCAGCATTATATTCGTCACAGTTAATTATTGGCATTGTTGCATCGTAGCAGGTCTATGCATCTTGCAGTGGTCCCAAAAATATACCTAGGTGGCCACAGAATCTTGAGTGGGTGGCTTCAATTGTGATAACTGATGAGGTACCTATAACCAATATTTTCTGTTCTAGGGTGGATGTCACACATGCCACCGAACAAAGGTGGGCAGGTATCTGGTCGAATTGCCACCAATGGAATTCCAATAGTTTTGAATTGTCCGACATATGTTCGATGTTTAGCGAACGGTTCAAATGACTCCGATAGTTCCAATAACGTTTCACATAAATTAATAGTAGACAAAAAGACTGAAACATCGGATAAAAATCCGACTGACAAATCCATACCAAGTCCGAATGAACCTGACACCGAAAAGGGAGCTCCTGTACGCCGTCAGAAGCATCGCAAGGCTACTAAAGATGGTGTGGAGGAGAATGCATGTGTAATTGTTGTGTCAGAGGACGCTGTTGCAAAATGTAATTAATTCCTTCTTGTACAACAGTTGTGAAATCAAGAGTAGGTACCTACTAGGTGAATTGTACTATTGTTATTCTTTTTCATGGATTATTAGTGGTACCACCGGCATCCACAAAGAAGAGACTTCGAGTTGATCTGACAGCAGAATCTCTTGAAAGAAATTTTATCACACCCATAAGAGCAATGTCAGATTTTCTTCTGAAACCCAGTGATTTGGAAAACCTTCGCAAGACCAAGAGACGTAGTCCATACGAGAATGAGCCTCCAATCACTGTGTACTGGAGGAAGGATGTGGAAGCTAAGTAAGTGATAGATATTCAAAAGATTATTATAGGTACTTAAGATTCTATAATGATTGAACAAGAGGAGTTGACAGGGTTTTGGGTAAGGGTATATTGGGTACAAAATCTAAATTGTTACCATCAGACATTTCATGGTATTTTCTCAGTATTGCCAACATGCTATCATACTAGGTACTCGTAGTGACATAAAGTATTGATTGAATATATCTCACACTGTTGAAGTGGTAGGTGCCTACATTATGTTCGTTCTTTCAATAGAGCTATGGAAGTTTGGGGTTCTCGAGATAAACTTCTCAAGGAACTTTTGTTCCGCGATGCAGAAAGAAGACGTTATCAACAGAGTAAGTTTTTTATTTACTCTTTATCTTAGAAGCTATCTCGTGAACTGAATTATATCAAAAGGTTTTCCCATAGACATATTTTCGGTGAAGCGAACACTGAAAGAGTATCGTCGAGGGCAAGCTCCAGGCCATAACAAAGCTGAGTGCTTCAAAGAGGCTGGCCTCTTTGGTTCATCTGGCCGAGTAGTGATGACAGCAGTGGTCATGTGAGTGATATAGTATATAAAGCTTGGATCCAGAAGATAGCACTTATTCAACCACTCGGTGGGAAGAATTCCGGACAAAAATTACGCCTATAAGTATATGGCTGATTTTGTTATTCAAATGCTTGATGATAATAGAATGTTCAATGGTGAATGCGTAAATGTCGCCTACGTGGCAGTTAGCTGAGCAGACGTTGGTGAGCTGGCCATTAGGTAGTAGGTACCCACCTAGGTAGCAACGCCGGTCTTCACCAGTCTTAAACAAAGTAATAAATGGTGATCATTGGTGATCATTGCAATTTTTGGATTTCTAGATTTTACATTTGACACTTTTTGAGCACCAAAATGATTGGATGGTATAGCTCAGCTGTAATAAACATTCTAGTATTTAAATGCAGGACTGAACAATTACATAGGATATTATTTGCCAAATGAAGCAGGCATGCTAATGCAGAGTTAAAGTATACCCACTTCAAAGTTTTCAAAATTGTTGTAGATTTTTTTTTTTGCAATGAGGTAGGTACCTGATGTAGTGGGTTCTAAGAGGGGGGAGGGGGTCATTGTATTCGCCGACTCAAAGGGTTATAGTAGAGATGTGAGTTTCTAGAGCACATAGTTCAATTGTGTGATCTTTTTTAGGCATACCTAATTTTAGCATAATTGTGACATATTGTATAACTTAAGATATCTCCAAATAAGTAAGTCAACCTCGAAGAACATTTTAATTGACAAAATTGAGTATTGCACCGTCATCAAGTTCTTTCAAAATCAATGAAAATCAACTCAAACAGTATTGGAAAAGATTTTTCTATGGAAAACCATGCATCACTAAAATATCCTCAAAAGTCAAAACAACACTATACCTTCCTCAAAACACTAAAATATATCTTTCAAAATGGTTCGAGGTGTTTTCCCTTGATTGTGAATGAATTTGGTGACTGCGCGACACTCAATTTGACCATTTAAATGTTCTTCGAGGTTGACTTGCTTATTTGGTGATAACTTATACAATAATGACACAATTATGCTAAAATTTGGTAATGTATAATGTATATGCCTAAAAAAGGTCACACAATTGAACTATGTGCTCTAGAAACACATCGCTACTAATAACCCTTTGAGTCCGTGAATATAATGACCCCCCCCCCCCCCCCCCCCCCCCTTGTAAATAGGTACCTAGGTATTAAATGATTTAAGTATTCACAAGCCTGGCCCTGGGTGCTAGAACATTATGGCATATTCATAACCGAGACAGCCGTCGTAGCATACATGACATAGATCACGTGCTGAACTCATCACGGTATTCTTGCTGCCGAGCAGTGAAAAACAGCAAAATTGGAATTCCAAGCTTTATTGGTGTTAAGGTTGGGGACAGGCTAAGTTGAACCCTGTTCAGCATTGCCAGGTATAGGCCGGCCCATGCTAGCGCGGATTCAACTTAGCCTGTCACCGAAGAACATACATATAGGTTTCAATTTCAGTTAGGTATTCGTTGCAGTAACTTTTTTCAGTGCTAATTATGTAGCTCGGTAGATTAGAGTAGGTATGTATTCATAAGCATGTCATCATAGTTTATTTACATTTGCAGCAACATGAGCAACTTTGCATTCAAACTGTTTGCATGGTTGTACACTGGGAGCCACTCGATGTTCAGTGAATGCATCCACTCTTTGGCCGACACTATCAATCAGTGTATTCTTGCATTTGGAATCCATAAGTCAGTGCAACAAGCTGACAGTGAGCATCCATATGGCTACACGAACATGAAGTATGTCGCCAGTCTCATTTCGGGTGTTGGAATATTCTGTGTTGGTACTGGACTCTCCATCTACCATGGCGTTGATGGTCTATTACATCCCGTGCCGCTCGAATCATTCTACTGGGTAAGCTTTGCTTAGTTTTCATTTGGTGTCTTGATATACACACACATCAGTTAATTGGTGTATTAGCTAGATAATGAGTAGTTAGATAGTTATATATTATTATACCTACTTTTCAGGGGTGTATTGGGCCAGGTTGCAGTCATTGAAATTGCCTTTGCACCCACAAAGAGCCTTTTAAAGATTTCATAATGATGGACTTTATGTGTGGTGATTTCTTGTGAATTTTATCAATGTAAAAGTTGATGTTTTTCTGCAAGGCCTACTTCATCCTTGGGGGATCCTTGGTTTCTGAGGGTGCTACATTACTAGTAGCTGTCAACTCCATACGCAAAGGTGCCAAGAAGTTGGAAATGACATTTTCGGAATATGGTGAGGGCAAAAAGCATGGTATCTTGAATCAATCATTTTTCCATTTACTAGTTGATACTTTGATTTATTGAAATTGCCCCATGAATACTGCCACCTTTGTGCAGTGTCGGTCCACTGGGCTGGGCCGGCAAGCATATCATTACTCTTAGTCTGACTGAGGGTTCCCATGCTGAACATGTCAGTGGTAAGGGCACAGACAAAGAGCAGCCAACAGGAGCTGATCCAGTCCCATT
The DNA here is from genome assembly GCA_934045905.1 of Leuctra nigra. NCBI lineage: Eukaryota > Metazoa > Arthropoda > Insecta > Plecoptera > Leuctridae > Leuctra > Leuctra nigra. The sequence goes on along the minus strand of OW203763.1, from coordinate 7,931,290 downwards.
TCCCCCTTCCCTCTTTTGCCATCCTCGGGCCAGCCTCCCCCCTCGATACATCCCCTTAATCAGGTACCACCGACTCAAACCATCTTGGTCTATCCCTATTTCGCACTGGACTTCCCACCAGTGCGGGATCCAGACCAGTGACACCTGGTTCGACCCCTCTCCCTCTCCCTTCATTTGAAATATAAGTATATTTTGAAGTGCTTATTATGATATAAATGTCGCACACATTGAATGGAATTAATTTGTTTTGGCTTCTTTACTCAATGGCAATATCGTAACCATTGACTTCCGCTCTATATGGGATACGTGACTGCTATAGCTGCAGCACTGAATGCTTTCGCCGATGTCGGAGGCCGCACTGCATGACAAGATTCTGGCAATATAAAGACATATTACATACTAACTTTGTTTAATAACACATCCTCTTCATATTTATAACTGACATTCGTATTAAGTAGGTATATTGTTATGCTGCATCAGATTTCCATGCAATCTTGTCAAATGTAAGACGATCTCAGCCCGACGGGTGAAGAATTTGACCTTGGTCTGTACCGTTGACGTCTGTATGTAAGAACGGGTCGGTATCGTTTGTCACTAGACATCGACGACAGTCTTGCAAATCCCCTAGAGCGGAAGTCAATGTCGTAACCAATTAGGTTTATCAGAGGTGCGATTATTGCTCGTTGAAAACTTGATATAAAACATCTTTCAAAGAATTTTACAACAGATTAAAGTCTAAAAAGGTTACAGCTTAACGTTGAGTAGAAGCATGTGAAATGTGATACATGTCCAGAAAACCTCAAAGAATATTTGCAATCAATTTATATCTCTCTGTAATGTCACAAGAACAAATAATGTATTTTTTTTTTGTGTTGCAGTGTTGCGTGGCCAGGACCCAAGTGTGAATGTGGTACTGATGGAAGATTTTGCTGCCGTCATCGGTGTGATGGTAGCCGCTACCTGCATGGGACTAACGTCTTATTATGGTTCACCTATACCAGATGCTGTCGGTTCACTCTTTATTGGTGGCATCTTGGGAGGTGTTGCTTCCTTTATCATCTACACCAATGTGGCAGCACTTGTTGGCAGGTATGCAATTTTGATATGGAGTACTAATTATTATAAGATGTTAAACAATAGATTAAAAAATTAACGTTCTTGATGTTTATTTATTAGAAACCTATTCAATACTGTTATGTGATGATTTAAAAGGTAATGATGATGATGTTAAAAAATATTAAATAATCTGTATGATGATGTTTAACTAAACAGAGCTATACGTTGGTAGGACTTATATCAATTAACAGTGATTATAACAATTATTGTAGTATGTACTCACTGCATCTTTCGATCCTGCAAGCTCGTCATATTTGTATACCGATGAATAACATTGTGCGTAGGATATTTATTACGTAATATTTCTTGTCATGAGTGATAGTGAAAATAAATTGTTGAAAATAAAACTCAGGCGAAGTACTTAATTTTGAGCCACCTTGTTCTAGATCAATCCAGCAAGAGCGTCTTGACAAGATCAACGCTGAGCTGGAGGCCGATGTGATGATCCGTGCAATACACGATGTCAAGGGTATCGACATGGGAAACTGTCTTGTACGGTACAAGGCAGAAATGGACTTTGATGGTCGGGAACTCACGCGGAGCTATTTAGACAAACAGGATCTTACTCTTCTGTTTGAGGTAAAGATAATCTATTAAAATATTGAATTTTAAATTATTGTCTTGATACATTCAGAGAATGTGATCAGAATGACCTATTGATATGATCTATATCTCAACATGTTAGCAGATCAATCTGGTATCTTTGATTCTGATCACGTAGAAAAAAGACAATTATCTCCTTTACCAAGTGTGAAGTGAATTAAATGAATGTGCTTGTAGCTTCACATGTATTTGTCTCCCCAGAGTTGATTAATTGATCACTGAGTGTTAATTAGCCGCTCAAGTCCAAATAGGTAGTTTTTAGATCATTCTTTGCAGATTTTTAGATCATTCTTTGCAGATTTTCATTCTACTGGACTGTTGCAGTAGCTACTGGCTAATATATACAATCTAGTAGTAATACATATGATAGCAGTGTAATATACAGGTTTTTACAGGAACTTCACAACATGAAAAACATCGACGAGCTGGAAACCTTCATGTTGAAACATGGAGAAAACATTGTTGATATGATGGGAGGAGAAATAGATCGGATTGAAATGAAACTGAGGGTAAGTATTTAAGTATTTTGTTTTCACTGTTTTAATAAGGCTATTTCTTATATTGAGTTAGGGATGAAGCGAACCTGGATTTTGATATCGACTATCGATATCATTTATATATCGATATATATCGATATATCGATATCGCGATATATTGAAATATTGAAATATCGAAATATCGATGTATTGAAGTATCGATATATTGAAATATCGATATATCGATATCGCGATATATTGAAATATTGAAATATCGAAATATCGATATATTGAAGTATCGATATATTGAAATATCGATATATTGAAATATTGAAATATCGATATATTGAAATATTGAAATATCGAAATATCGATATATTGAAATATTGAAATATCGAAATATCGATATATTGAAATATCGAAATATTGATATATGACAATATTATATTTCGATGTAGGTATGGAAATATTGATATATCGCATAAATGCCTTAAATTGCTCCTAAAACTGATAGGAAATTCAAAAGAAAATTTAAATAGAAATAACACAGCCGTTCCAAAATATAGGGTCACCGGCCAGATAAGAAAGAAATGTGAATAATCTGAGAAATTGTCCTAAAATCTGATAAAAGCTGCACTGCAAATATGAATTATTTTGCCATTGTAGGTATAAACTTCAATTAAGAATATAGTTGTATCATACGGTAACGCTTCGATATATCGATATTTCAATAGATCGATATTTCAATATTTCGATATTTCAATATTTTAATATTTCAATATATCGATATTTCGATATTTCGATATTTCAATATTTCAATATTTCAATATATCGATATTTCAATATTTCGATATATCGATATTTCAATATATCAATATTCAATATATTCAGGTATCGATATTTCGATATTTTTTTGATATCGATATATATCGATATATCGATATATATCGATATATCGATATTTTCTCCATCCCTATATTGAGTAGTTTCCTAAAAACTTTGTGTTCTAACAGTGCCCACTGCCAAAATATACCCACTGCCAACCCCAAAATATAAAATTGGATCATATTTGTTCAAACAAAATAAATTACATAACTTTTTTGTTTTCTTTCTAGAGCAAACATCCAGAAATACGTCATTGCGATTTGGAAATCTTGTAAAGATGACTGTGATAATTACTCATATGTGTGGGTATTAACTTCTTCTGTGTCCTCACCGTACCTATATGGAAGGTATTTAAACCGCATTATGCAAAGTCGTTGGAAGGAGGGTTTTAAAGAACAACCATTTGGCAATAGACCCAAAACTAAAAACCAAGGCAAAAAACAAAATGCAGAGATGTTCATAATGATTAATGAGTAACATGTTATATAGATCTTTTCAGTTTGGACATGGTCCTGCACTGTTGTGCTCTTATGCTATTTATATCTCTTATCAATGTGATACAGTGTTGTCTGTATATGCATAATTTTTATCATCCAGCATTACTTAGGTTTGTTTCACAACATCTACTTTCTGGTAGCAGGTAAAGTGGGCGTCCCTTCCCAAAAGGTGGTGCCACCAGCATTGGATGGTGGTAAACAGCTTGTGTGTACCTATGTACTTGGGGTGACTGGGAGGTAAAATTTAATCACATTCATATGTGAGCACCAAATGGTTAGATCTCTTCAGTAATTCTCTATAATATTTATGTTGTCCTTGAAACAAAACCCGTGGTGATATTTCGGTGAGCTCGGAATTCCAAATGACATTCAGAATCAGATCCTGAAGATAAATCTCCAAAATGTTGGTACTGGCTCTTTTCAGTGCCAACATCAATATCACAGATCTTCATCAAAGAGATTGTCACATCTTACACTGCTGGCTCTGAAAATCCACATGTTATCATCAGATTGGTATATCATTTTATGAGTATGAAGATTCCTAGAACACTTCAAATATATATCCAAATCCATGACCTATTATACCAAATAGGTACTATTGATTATTGATTGTTATTATTGTTTTCAAATTCTACTTGTGCTTTCTATTACAAACTAGATACTTGCATAGTTACATTACAATAAGGCGGTCTGTGGTCGTGAAGTCAACTACCCTTGCATATGACACAGTGAATCGAGTATCAATAGTACGTACACTAAAGCATACTTCCACCCAATGATCACCATCTATCAGTGGTTAATTTGGGGGAGGACGAGGGCGGACGCGTCCCCCCACTCTTTTTTCAGGGTGGACGCCGTCCGCCCACTTATTTTTCATAGAAGTAAACATTCTCTTAAAATTGTGTACAAATCTAGTAAAAAGGCACCAAATTTCGTCCTGAAATTCAAAATTTTCCCGGGGCTATGCGCCCCGGACCCGCATTATGTTGGGGGCCCTTTCCCCAATCCCCCCTTGTTTTCATAAGCAAATATGTTTCCCTGATAACGCCGAGCGTCCGCCCACTTATTATTTTACAAATTAACCACTGCCATCTATAGGATACCTACTTGAGTGCTTGTATTATCAGCTCCAGTAAACAAGATTTTGGTAGTATCAGTTTCCTGATGGTGGTTTTTCAGTGCTAGTCCTTTGTAAAATCTGGTGTTTAAAATGGATTTTTGTAAAATATCGACCTAATATCAATCAATCAAAACAATTTTGTTTTTACGTCATAAAGTAATTTTCTAAGTTTTCATATGATGATAGGTTTGCCATTAGCATGGTGTTATCAATAGGTACATGTCTTTCTACAACCCTGTTTTGTGCATTAATTCAGCAATAGGTACATGCTAATTATTGAATTTAGGTATAGGTATGTTTGGCACGATCAGCTACCGTTATTTTTTTTTATCTCATCTGATTTTTATAGGCAAGCAGATTTATTCAGGGCTTGTCATTTCAGTTCTGATAGACCATTCCTCTTTCTGAGCAGATCTCTTAATTTTGCCTTGTATTAATTATACTGGATTATTTAATTTATTTATTAATGCATATACCTAATTCAGTAAATAATAATATTTATGTAAATCAACAATTGTTGCCTTTCATTGCATTAGGTAGGGTACACACTTTCCCCTCCTTTTTGGACATAAACACAAACTTGTGCTCTCTGAACCATGTGGATGGAATCACTAGCATCAATCTAAATCCACATTCCTAACTAATTCTAAACTGATTTTTTATTGCCCTCCATTTTTTATGTCAATATCCGACTGCGGCTAGATCATTTCCCGTCTATGGACAAATGAGCAAGTGTACAAACACAAACAACAACAACACTTTGAATGACAAAGTATGGTAAGGATGGAAGATTGGAAGGAGGCATTAAAAACTTCCTGCATTTCGCTCTTGATTAAGGGACAAAAGGTCAGCCATGTGTACCGCACCAGGCCTCTGGAATGCGTGTCTCTAGAGCTGTGTGGGTTGTTCCTTTTTAAAGCTAATCTTTTAAGTCTTCTTTGTAATAAGATCTTTTAATCGTTACATAGAAAAACATTTTTTGCAACCCATTTGTATTTCGAAGTGTCTATTCGCCCCGACACCGAACACCGAATATTCGGTGCGAATAGAACAGTCCCTTCTGAAATTAAGGTAAATAAAATAACTTTAATGGTAGCTTATGTTTTAATTGTTTCGAAAGATCTTCAATACAGTTTTTGCTATAGCCATAATCTGAAGGTGTTTAAATAATGGGTACTATCAGGAAGAGATATCAAACTGCAGTCTACTCCTCTTCTTGTTATAGCGTTTGTTACGAATCTTTAAATAGATTGACAACTCAAGTGTGCAGTGGAAAGTCGGACACAAATTTCTTTCTCGATTGGCTATTTTTAATTTTTTAGCATCGCTTGTCCGACCTATTGAATATTGTTGCGTCACATGAGGGCTAATTGTAACTAACGCTTTTCAGTCAGATTTAAAAAAAGAACATCTAAATCGCTATAATTTTGCTCGAATTGTCAAAAAAAAGAGAAATGTGCACGAAAATATTATTGTAACAGGCCAAAAGAAGATATTACAGGTTGTATCAATCAAAGTCCCAGTCAAAATTATCCATTCTAAAAAGATAATTTTTGGCAGTAAAAATTTGAACAGTGGGTTCTCGGTGGAAAATCTTACCGCCAATAGGTACTACCTACTCTTGTGAGAATTAAAAAATTACTCTCGTTCTTAAAACGAAATATTTAGAATTTCTTTTAGATTTTTTTTGTATTTATAGAATTATTTATTATAATAAAAGTTCATTATTCATTTTAAAATTTAATTTAATTTTTGGTTATGTTGGTACTAATGGCACGATTTTGTTATTGTTGCATACTTCACTCTAGTGCACACGCCATGCATGCGATTTGTGAATGTCAAAGTGACAGTTACATAAGACACATCTTATTCGTTTGTTTCTTTATTAATTCAGTTTTGTGTGTAAAAATGGTCTTAGTTTGGTATATGGATTCATCTGAAGCCGATCAAAGACTGGATCATCACAGAGATCCGAAAGTCTTTCTAAATCTTGACGAATTGTTCAACATAACAGGTGTTGAGTACTTTAATGTAAGTTCTACCTAGGTACCTACTTGTTGAATGCTGACGCAATTATAGTATTATTGATAAATAATAATTTTACAGCATGTAAATTTTATGTGTCATGGTTATTCTAGATTGATCACGAAAGGTACTTGGAAGACAACACACTGTGTAGCCTGAAAACTTCACGAGGCTACTCATATGAGGATGAAATAACTTGCTCGAAGGAGTGTCTTCCAAATTACGAAGAAAAGGTACAGGCCTAACCACAACAGCCGGAAACGGCAATGGAACGGTAACAGAGTGGAAAAATATTTCCAAGCCACAATCAGCGGAACAAACGTTTCAAAGTATGACGTCGACGTTTGATGATTTTGGATATGGATCTGTTCTAATCAACATCAGATTAAATATTGCTGAACATTTCTTAGATTAAACACTATTAGATAGTTCATTAATATCTTGCCTCAAATGTAAATAAAACCGTTGACTTTCCGTTGAAAAAAATGCACCCGAAATAAATACTGAAGAGTTCGGTTCAGAAAGCACCCCCTGATTAGTTGTGAGCATAATGACACTGACTTAGCTACTCGCTGAATGCTACGGTTAGCTCTGGAAGGTATGGAAGCATGTTGAATCTTGGCGAACGCTCTATTCTGCATTGCCGTTACAAAACCATCCCCGTCCATTCGGTCAATTGTAGGCAGTCTCATTAAACTTCTCATTCTTTTACCTTCCATTACGTCGTCGTTCCGTCAAGTGTTGTGTGGGCAGGTAAGCCTTAATGGAGCAGGATGAATTTACCCTAATGTTAATAATAGTGTATTAAATTATGATATTTTTTTTTGTCTGGGGCTTAACGTCGCACTCTTCTGCAGCGAGGCTAATGGCGACGGAAATCTTGATAAAACAACAAATAACAGAACTTCTACATTAAGTCTGATTCTTTCTAATGTTAAATGATTTTGTATTTGAATTTTATTTTTATTTAACATGTTGTAATGTACCACCCTATTCCAGCTTGTTCCATTATTTTAATTATAATGAATTTTTAGGACTATTTATCAAAAGTTAGTATCTACTATTTTGTAAAGGTAATATGAAGAGAAAATATAAAAAAAATCACTTTTGAGAACTGCATTCATTCCCTTTCTCTCAATCTTTTGATTATCAGACACTGGAAAAGTGTTTATGTGAGAAGCTACATCATGGTGCTTGATTATTATTGCCTTTTCTTTAAGCTGAAAAATTTCTTCACCGAACATCTGCACACAGACGAGGAGATACGCTTGGTATTGGAAGGGAGCGGATATTTTGATGTCCGAGACAGAAATGACGAATGGATTCGAATTCTTGTGACTCCAGGAGATTTGATAATAATACCTCGAGGGATTTATCATCGCTTTACATTGGACTCTAATGTACGTTCATCTATCTACATCCAGAACTATTTACTTACCAAATTGTTTGACTTTGGTTGATTGAGATTTTCTTATGCAGAACTTTATCAAAGCCAAGCGGTTCTTTATTGGTGAGCCGGTCTGGACGCCACACAACAGACCTGCAGATGACATGGAGTGTCGCCAGAAGTACTTGGAACTTATGAGTGCCGGATTTGACTGATCTAACATGACTGCGGGTATGACTCAGATAAAGGAATTAAATACTCGTATATGCAAAAATATGATATTGGTTGTCAGAAAATGTGGAAATAATGAGTAATAAAGAAATTATATATTTTACTGTAACTGCTTTTGTAGAATTCTTAATTTTGTGCCATACCTTCCATTACAATATGTCGCAGCAAGCACCATAGCAAATTAACAAATTGTATTATCTTTTTTTTTAAAGGGGAGTTTTAGTTTCATAGAAAATAAATATCAATATATTTAATTCAAAACCAATTCATTTCAACAAACATAAGTATAAATAACTACCTAGTTATTAAATTTAATGTATTTTATATTGATCAGTAAGCTGGACCTCAATGGTCAACCCCGTGTTGTGGACAGCAGCCAATAAAATTTTATTTTCTTTCACTGTAGCTTGAACTTATAGATTTGGTGCAAAAGGTGACGTTTTTCCGTCAACTGCTCTGTCATCTTTTTATTATCCTTTAAGGCAGATCAAGATATCTTTTATTTTGGCCTATGTGAAGGAGGCAGTCGTGGCTTATTCCCACAAATAAGTGATACGTGATGGAGCCACTTCTGGCAAGATGGCTACTATCAGGTCCACATATTAATTTGTTTGTTTTACATTTCGTGTTTCCATAAAGCAGTGAAAAAACAAATGAAAGTGATATTTAGCTATAAATTTACTTTCTTGGCCATAACAAACAACTATATCAAATATTTGTATTTATATTTATGCAAATGCGCCCTTGATAGCCGCCATTTACCTAGTACCACAAAATCCACCAGAGGTCAGTCGTGTTCCTTATTTTCACGAATTACTAGGGATCCTATCGGAAAGTCACCTTTCGTCTGAAAGTGCAAGTTCAGAGCGTACCCCTGAGCCATCTTGCTCCCTATCAAGTCATTATACCTTGCACCTGCCAGTCAATTTGTAATAATAAAATAATACGTAGGTTATTAAGAGAAAAGTATGTATCTTGTATTACTTCTTTGTAAATATAAATAAACACTTTTAGCAGTTTGTGTTATTTTGTGCGGTACAGTAAGTGCGTGCAGTGCAGGTCGTGTCAAACTCGACAAATTCGATTGTCATTCATTCTAAACTCCTTTTCTTCTACAAACGTGGCGGCGACCGAAACTTGCGTTTTGAGTTTCATCTTAAATGCATTTATTATCAATTCATTTATTCATCTCATTTATTATACAAATATATATACCTAATCAATTATATTAATTTCTAACGGCTACGCCTGTAAGTTTTGTTTTAATGCTACGCTGCTGTTTTGCGGGACTGTATCAACAAGGAGTTAACGTCTCATCAATCAGTCAACGTGTGACATCATCTATCGTAATCATGGTAATCACATGCATTATTTTCAGAAAATATTGTAAACGAACCAAGTTGAAAGTAATTTAATTATACAATGTGATTAAATCTGACTAAAATCGGAATTGTTTTAAAGAGCAAGGTCAACTTTTGAATATTCTAAATCCTGAATTCTTATATGTTGAAAGAGATTTGCTGAGTAAACACTTGATAATTATTTTAACCCCTACTAATTATTTTTCATTTACATTTAAACTGAATAAAAAACTATCGTTATGTTATCTCAAATTATCTGAAAAGTAACACAAGAGTAAAACGCTGTGGCGATCGCTCATTTTCAACAATCGGATTCTTAACATTTTGCCCAAACCCTGGAAGATACTGGTGATCGCAGAAATATCATTCGATCAGAGAAACGGTTTAACTTTCTTCTGATTATCTTCATGCTATCTATTTATAGAATATCATGTCATTCATAATATTATATATTAAATAGGATAGTTATGCCCTGACAAAAGATATTGTTATCAGGGTATAATAAACATACGCACGCCAATGTATTCATTTACTGTAATGCTTTTGAAAAATAAAAACAAACTTGAAACTTAAACCACACCGAACTGCTTGTATATCAGGAACAACAGGAACAACAAACAGCCAGATTGAAAGTAAAGGGTGTCGATAGAAGAAGCTTGGTCAGCTTGTTCAATAATTAAAAAATGAAGGACATTCATGATTGATAAAGAATATTTTCAATGCTAAATGATAATATACCTAAGTAATGTAATACTTCAGGGCCAATCACATAGATCGTTTTGCTTTTAGCGTTTCTTCCACAAAATGTAAGCCACGAGGGATTTCTGGACTTGTGTGTGATTGGTTACAAGAAAAAGAAAAGCCTAGAGATTTCTTCAATAAAACTGTATTTGTTTCAGTGGATTCAGTGGATTCAGTGAGGATTCAGTGGATTTAGTGGATTCAGTGAGGATTCAGTGGATTCAGTGAGGATTCAGTGGATTTAGTGGATTCAGTGAGGATTCAGTGGATTCAGTGAGGATATTCAGTGGATTCAGTGGATTCAGTGAGGATTCAGCGGATTCAGTGTGGGTGAAGGCAGAATTACTGATTTTTGAACTCACTTCAAGGATCATTGAAATGGACATCGGGCCTTCTACCTCTAAGATATTTGCTCCGACGTACAGAATAATCAGCGCCTTCTGTATTACGAATAATAAATTTAACTATGCTGTGTCAAGATGGAAACATCTGTCAAAAGTATGTCTTTGAATTGCATGTCATCTGAAGTTTGCCAAGAGAAATGAATTCACTTTAGCATCTTTTTGGATGATATTTGACCTCCTCAACGGAAAGGATGGAAGACCGCCAGAGAATAAGTTCACCAAATACACGTGACTCAATAAATTTCACTTTTCAATTGCCTTGACTCTGATGGGATACAGATACACGTGGAATAACATGCATTGAAACATGAATAAAGTGTCGTCATTTCTTTGTTAAATAAAGAGAAATTGTTACTTTGACAAACAGAACTATTAAATTCAATTCAGCTTATCTTATTTGCAAAGTGGTACAGAAGCGCGACATTCTAAATAATTATGAGAACTGTACATGCATATGAGCACACAGAACTATGCAATTCGTTATTGTTGGAGACGATCGTCCCCAAAATTAACCAGAATTGTATTTTCTGCTTTGTATTATAATAAATAGTAGCAGAAATTGTATTGTATCTATTATCAAACTCTAAACAACACAAGCAACATCTCAGCTGGATAATAAAATGTTCTTTTTGTTGAATTATTTCAAAATATGAATATGGTACCTATATCTTCAATTCCAGTGGTTTTGTACCTAATATAAACTGATAAATTTACTACTTTCGTGTACCTACTTTACTTGTATATAAATATTAGACGGATGAAAATTTTACTTATAAAATACATCTTTATGGGAGACATGAAAGTAAAGGTTTGGACTCCTCCCCCCCCCCCCCCCCCCCCCCCCCCGCCACCTACAGTATTGTCTGTTTTCATAAATATACACAAAATATATATATTGAGACCCGAGATCAATATCTACATTTCGGTTAAAAAAGCAAATCCTTTATTTTTGTGAAAAATGCTACATTCAATGCATTCGGCTTGTATATCCAGGATGCCAATTGTAAGGTTGGCCAAATATATACATTCGTTCTTGTAATTTGACAGTGAGATGTTCTAACATTGAGACATGGCGTAGGTGAAAAGTCATGGGCATGGTCATGAGGAAACGAATCCGCGTAGAATTGTGGAGTGGGAAGGAGACGGCCGTGTTCTTTATATTAAATCATTCAGATACAATTAAAATGATATTTAAATCTCTGTAAATGTTCGAATCCGGGACTTCGATGCTCAATTCCGTATTCTGAAAAGTCCGAACACGGCGATCATAGTCATGCACTTTGTAACTTTTCTTTCAATGGAGGGCATGTCTAAATCATGTCTAAGTACCCGATTTGACTCGACAAATTATTCATTCAACTTGACTTATTGTACACGATGAATAAGCTGGTTGAATAGGTTGGACAGACACGTACTTTTATTTTAAAGACCAATCTTTTGTGTTTGTTACTTTAGCCCAACTAAAAATAGTTTAAAGAATTCTTTTCCGAATTAGTATTGCCGAGGCATATCAAGTGATTCGTAGAATAATGCAGGTTGTTACGAGTAACCAATACATATGATTAAACCCGTATAGTTTTGACAATGCAGGCATTTATTATTGTATATTATTTTAAACTCTGTTGTGCTTTGTTCCATTCCACGCCATTACACCTATACGAAAAGTGATATAATTTGCATACTCAGAACAATAATAATAACATTACATTGATACAGCGAATTATCTTGAACTGGTTGGACAACCCTTCTTCCTCACTCAAATATCACGGTCAATTCAAGAAACCACATTTCAATTAAATTTGAACCTGCAATCTCGAATCTAGTGCGATGTTTCTTGGCTGAATAGTACAATCGTGGAAGCCAACTATCGCAACAATTGGGGCGAGTCTTTCGCTTCATCTTTCAAGAATGAGAGGGAATTTCAGATTTAGTCTTCGACGGTTAGTGGTGCTATCAACATGAATCTATTCTTCATTACTGGATGCCTTCTATGTGTTATATTGCCAGGTAAGTGAAATATTAGTTCATAGTTTTAAGTTTTAATCTAAACAAATGTATTTATAAAATTGTGAGAAAATTTAATTTTTAGAAAACAATGTTAAATATTGTTTTTACAAAATTATATTTTTTTCAATAGTGCAGTTTATAATTGTAATTTACTGCTATCACTAGAACAATTATATTCAGCGATTATCACAAAAAAAGTTTGCTATCATTTGTAATTATTTCGACTGTGAACTAAGAGGCAGATTAACCCAAAGGTTTTTGATGATATTTTGATATCATACTGAAGATAATATAAGAAGATTGTCATTTATAGATCGAATAGTTTATTTATACTTGCTGAAGGGGCCAATAATCAGTTTGTTCTTTAAATGCGGTTGTATCATAAAGTTATACAAAAGTTATACAAAATGTAAATTTTAACATTACACCGACTCAAGACTAAAATTTAACGAGCACAAAACTTAGCTTAAGTGACAATCCTCAAGTAGTCATTAGTAAGTTTTTAATACTCACAACTATGTAATAACGGAATATATTGGTTTAAAAAGTGGAATACCTATACGTAAGTCTAGGTCAAAATAGTACTAAAAAAGCCGCGTAGACCGGTTTGCAGTGAGCACATTTTGATCGAACTATAAGGTTAAGTAGCACATAAGGTGTATCTTTTTACACTGAGTAGGTACCTAACTAGTGATAAAACAAAGCAAGCGATCCGAACAAAAATTTACAAAATTATGTGTTGCCTATTTAGTATTTATTATAGAGAGTATCATCATTGACTAAAGAGTGTACATTGCTCCATGACAATCCTCTTCGTTCCAGCAGCATCGCTAATTAGTGGCATACTGAATCTGTTGTCAAATTTAACCCCTTTAGCATTTTAATTATCAGCGTCTCTTCGGAAACATGGCATGGTTAGAATAATTACATAAAATCGACATTTTTCCCTGCATAATCCAAAGAAGAAAAAGTATACAGAAGTATGTAGTTATGGAAAATTGTTTATTAATGCACCTACATATTTATTCATTATGCATAATTTTACACCAATTATTATCATGCATGATTGAATGAGAAGAAAGCTAAATGGCATAAAATTATCAAGTTATGAAGAGTTCCTTTGTGTTTAATATTAAAAAGCCTCTGGGGACTTATTAAAGAGTGTCAATTATATATTTTTATGATTTAATAAAGAGTATTGTTCCCAATATTAGCACCGCCCTAGACAATTTTGGACTTTTTCAAATACGGAGAAAGACACTGTTTGAATTTTTGAAGCGTTACACCGGCAATTACAATGTGCAATATTACAATTAAAATTTAAAACCCGAACTTGCACCTACACTTGTAGGTACTTGTTACCTTGCCCAACTTGGTTTTATTCCCGCATCTTCAAATTGCGACTCTTTGATAATTGTGAGCCATTTGCCTCATTATTCACGCGTTATGAAAACGTAACAACATTGAATGGTTGAATGAACTAGGTGATCATGACTTGGTCATGAAACTGATGTAAACATTGCTTCATCGCTCTGCTCCGATTTGGAACAGAAGAGAGAGACACAACAGAGAAATACAACTGGAACTAATTCGGGTTAATAAATGGAGAATTATAATTCATACTTTTGTATAATTCAACTATAGATTACAGGCGACTGATGAATGATTATGAATAATATAATTGAAGATTATGACGATGATGGCGGGGGTGATAAAGAAGAAAGTGTAAGGATGGAAGGTGGGAATAAGGTCCCTACAGTCCCTCTCCTCGGCTCTAGGAAACCAAGACAAACCCTCAGAAGGAAAGACTGTCGCGGGATTCGAACCCGGGCAACGGGAGTGCAAATCAAGAGGGTCAGCCTTGAGCCAACTTGCCCCGTAACAACAATTAATCGTTTCATGTTCAGTCACATTTCAAAACAATCTTATAATTCATAAACAATACATTCTACAGGTCAACTTGATTTAGTTAGCATTAGTGATACAAAATTAAGCCGAGTGTTATAACAACTCAAAATTTATTACGGATTAACTAAATAAAATTCATATAAAATTGACATCACAGACAATCAGCTATATCGTCACATTTTATGCGAAAGTAGATGGTTATTATACCATTGACATTATTCCGAAAGGAAAGAGTTTTTACCCCAAAGTAGGTATAATGTCACAAAGAATGAACTAGGACTGTTCTGTGAATAATATCAGACTAAATAATGCATTGCAATAGTAAATACTTACATATTTTGTGGCGAAAGATAGCTTTGATATCTCAACCGTGTATTGCTATAACGTAGGTACTTTACCATGTTATTAAAGAAACGAAGATTTTAGGCAAGCGCTAGAATCGCAATCATAAAAATAAATATATTACCCTAATTACTGTGAGACTACAAATTTTCACATTAAGTGAGAGTTTAGAACAGTACTTGCTTATGGGCAGTTATAAATTGGAGATCGGTATTTGGATTATCTCTCAGAATAATGGGTAAAGTTATATCCACTATTTAATTCCCTCTTTTGGAAAAGAATCCCATAATAAAAACATAATTATGTTTTGTAATAATTGCCCCTGACATAGGTATACATATTCTACCTATCTTGGGTATACATGTTCTGAGTGGCCCATTGGAGATGTGTTTTCACTGACGGACGAATCGCTCACATTAAGTGAGCATATAGATGTTACTAAAATCATCTGCAGTAACTCAGCTACTTGTTATTTTGAACTTGATGTGCGTGATGCAGCATATGAAATGCAGATGATGCAAAGTGATGCTGTGGTGCACATGATTCTCTCGTGGAGATTCTTTTAAATCACTGGAGACACGAACTCGTCATTATTTTGCGGAGTTAATTATTATGTCAAACTTGAGGCATACCTCGAAGAGTAATCAAGCAAATTATAAGTGACCTAAATTCCTGAAGATAATGGCTGAAGATAGTGTTGCGAAATTGTGTGAATACAATAGAGATGATATTATCTATATGAATAAATATTATGAAAATAATATTTGCTAATTGCTTTTCAATATCAACTGGTATAATCCAATAATTCAATTCAATAGCAAAAACCGTGCTGCAAATTGCCGTATTCGTTAAATAATTGTCCGTTACGGTTGCAATTGCAATAGTCCTAGAATTTACTGTACGGTAGCAGTATTCCAGGAAATGATCGTTCATTGATTGATGGCAGAATGCACATAATGTTTATGCTTTAAATGACCTAGATAAAATAAAGCAGGGACCCGGTGCAAAATCTTTGGCGCGGAAAAAATTATTGAAGAATTTACTCATTCTTTTTAGGTGGCTTGTAAGATTCGTGTCTTGCGAATATGATCGGTGATTATAACTAAAATTGATGCTAGTTTTGAGCAATGATTGAGAATTTCTGATCAATTTTATTCGTTGAAGTATTTGACAACACCTAAACAATAGAGAAAGTAATGCTTTTTCTCATACAACACAGAATGTCATTTTCAAGCATAATAATTCGCCATCAAGCTGCAAATAAAATAATTCGTCACATTAAATTACTAGTACCTACGTATACCAAATAAAAATCATTGTTGTGATGAACGACTTCATAAAATATGGTTTTGTTTGCAGTTTTGTCGACAATTCTTTGCAAACTACGTAATAATTGAGCGAGCGAAGCGAGCGACTCCATTTGGCTCTTTTAGCACGGACCTCTGTTTTTTTTTTTGTTTTTTTTTTTGTTTTTGTTTTTGTATGCTAAAGGAAGCAATAGAAGTCGCACCGTTTCACCGATCGACCTGAAATTTTGCACACATGTAAAGACAACCTTCTCTGTTTGCAGACCCAATTTTTTTTTGAAATCCATCCATTGGTTCATTGTTAAAATAAGTATCTCCTGATAGCCTAAAAAATGAAAATGGTCTTCGAGAAATGTGATCAAACTCATATTTAGCATGGTCAGTAAGACCAACAATGTCACTTATTTTACCAATTTTCAGCCGAATCTGTCAAGAAAGTATGCACTTATTGACATTTTTAATAGCTGTCAGAAATGAAACATTGAAAATGAATGTCTTTCCAATGCAACTGAATCTGATTTGCTTTAAGTACAAGAGTGTTTTGATGGTATGTACACTTTTTTAGTGAAAAGCAGATATTTTTATGTGTATTGAGTTGATCAAATTTGAATAATTCAATTTGGATCATAGTTTCCAACAAATCATTTCGAGTTTTTAAGGACCTTGATTGTCTTTTCGTCAATTCGTAGTTCTGATGGCCGTGCCTCCCGTGTTTCTACTTGGCTGATTTTGCAACCAGGAGGGATTAGAAACATAAGCTCACATTTCAATAATATCATTGAGTGGCGTTTGTTCTCTTCTAGCGTTCACACGTCATTCCAAATCTCTCCTGCATTGTGCTTCTTTTCGTTGATAATTTTGGCAATTTGGTGTACTTTGTGAAGGTATTAGTAAAATTGAATCGCTTTTAAAGCATAGATATTAGGTATCTACAGTTTTTGTCCAGGGGATTGATTATTTCAAATTATTTTCTTCTTGGAAACGTTGGATTTATTCCGTTTCTGAGCTTCTGTCTAGCCTGACATTTCCTTGAAGGTTAGGTATATCTCGGATTACACATTAATGGTGGTCATACAATGACACATTGTTTTATATTGATTCAGTGGATCGTAGTTTGCTTTCAGTTTGACTTAAAATAATGTTTTCTGTGTGTTAACGAACGCATATTCGGTTAATGTTTGCGCACGTGTCGTGCTCGCTCATTCAACGCGTTACACAGAGCGTTTTCCTAGTACTACGTATTAGTAAGAATGATTAGTTTATTTTATTTATTTAGCAGTAATTATTTACAGCAGTTTGTCAAAATTGCATCTATTTGTACATAATACCTATAAGTACATCCACGGACACAAACATTGCCCGTTTCTCCAATAATATGGATTGTTTGTGTAACACGTAACATTTATGCTCAAGCATATGATATTTTACGCAAAAAAAATATACTTAATATATCACTTATTTCTTATATTGGTCTTATACTCCTTTTCTCAAAATAACATTGACAAGCCATCGTAAGAGACGTTTCTATTCAGTGCTATGAACCTGACAATCTCCTGAGCTACCCAATGACTAGTTAGACCATTGTTAATTTAATCACTATTATTACAATGATTTATAGTCGTACTTATAATAAATTACTAAATGTATTCAATTGTATCAAGTCTACATTGTTTATACAGCACAATAATTTAACTACGGCACATGAAAATCAGTTGGACGCGTTATCAGTGTATCGCATTGTAAAACGTGCTAGTTGTAGTAGAGTATCTTTTAAATTAACTCTGTTTTCTTACTACGCTGTTACATTTGAACTAATGCTTGAATTATTTCACTTAGAACTCATAGGTATACCTACTTTATTTCTTTTTGTTTATTGTAACACTAACAATTTCTAAATCATCAAAATCATTGACATTTCTTATACTATAATCATCACAAGCATCCTCCTTATTTGAGGTGGATGTCAATGTCATATCCTATAGGTATATACCCAATATTTGGAATAAATGAAATTTGAGCTTTTCTCAGTCTATTGTTTCCATGTTATTAAATGATTTCAATGTAAAACAATAGTTTTGTTTTGTATCGTGTAACACACATGTTTATCTGAACGCCAAAGATGACGATTACATTGGTCAAGAGAGAGACAGAATAAGAATTTCACTTTTCAACTGTTACGCTAACGGACTTGATTCAGGCAAAGTTATCTACTTATCAACCTTGGCACTGTTCAAAACATTAAGTTCATGCAAGTATAAAAATAACAATTTCAACATTGTTACATAAAGTTGTAAAACACTGTGTAGTAGGTTTCGTTTAACATTTCAAGACCAGTAGGTCGATTAATGACGGATTGTATTTAATGGACAAAAAACCTTATAATTGACATATCATCGAGTGAATGGCAACCGGCACATTGAAAATTGTGTCACATGCCAACAGGCTTATTCCGGCAATAGCTTGGAGAATTGAAAGATGAAATCTATTTTAACATTGCAGCAATTATTCCATATTGTTACGACAATGACTTTGTCGACTTTTTGGATAATTATTTTCTACATATTTAAATACATATTGTGACACAACGCCATCACATACATTCATAATTTTGAAACGTTAATTGTTTATGATTTTGTAAGTTTATAAAATTACGTTTCCACTAAACTTGAGTTTGCTGCTACCTCCGTCTTACGTGAATGTAACACAAAGTGTGAAATATAATTTATAAAGATCATGTATTTGTAAAAACTCATTTAACGAAAGCTACACTCCATTATGATTAAATTCCAGTAGGTTCACATTTCCAAGTCAATTACAAGTAAAAAGGTTGCCGCAAACAATAAAACGCCTCCAATTCAAATAATCCCGATCGCGCGTGAAATCGTCAATCATCGCAATTATAATAATCGTTCCATTTATTGTTGGCCTGAATGGCTAATTCCACTAACAGATGCCATCAAAAACTATTGTCCTAGATAACGCATCACTTGGAATTCTAGTTTGCCATTCATTTCATTCAATTTAAGAAAAATTTGGAGTATAGAAAACAGATCGAAAGTAGCTGAAAATAAGGTGAGGTTGTCCAAATTCACGTATTAAAGCTCTTTTTGTAAAGTCATCGTTAACTAACAACTTCTGTAAAATGTAAATTTGTAATACAAAATCTTTAAGTGTGAATGGATGGCGTTCACATGATGATGTGAGGTGTTGACTTGGCTGATTAAGAACAAATGTTATGATTGTAATAAGTAAAGATTTTGATTTAAAAGAGCAAGTGGAAAACTATCTTATTTTAAAAATACCAAGTCATGTTTTCAGTATAATTGATTCAGAGTGTACAAAATATAAGATAAAATTAGGTAAATGAATTGACATATCCATTTTAATGAGTATTACTTCTTATCTCATCATAACCGTAATGTACCGGATAGTCGATGAGAATATCCCTTCACTCCGATGAAAACGTGAAGTAGGTACCAACCAAGAACGATGTTAATTTCCTAATTCCATGAGATGATGAATCAAACAATCGATTGTCCAGTGACAAGGGCATACGTGGACATTACAACTTTTAGGATGAGTTTGCAGAAATAAGCATCCAGCTTATTGCCGAGTCATATACGCATTTCATTTCATTAAATCTATTGAGAAATCGCAAACAGTTTTATTACTTGTGTTCCTAACAGTACCGATATTTAGTAGTTTTAAAGGTTGGCCAATTATTTTGGTGTAATCTTTCATAATAAATCTCTGAAATTACCTTAGACCTAAACATGAGCTGATTGCTGTGTATGATTTCTCTGTTGTGCTTTCTTCACAGGGTGCCTGGGTACAGTGCTGATGAACATGTTCGATGTCAGATATTGGAGGTGTGTTCTAAAGAAGAGCTCCAGTTGTCCAGACAATGACATCAAATTCTTCCTCTACACACAGTAAGATTCAATGTCAATTCTCATAAGTACAATCTTCACAGCCCTAATTATTACAACTATAACATATTACATGGTCAGGTTTCTATTTAGAATAATTCCATTCTCATTTTGACACATTTGGTCGTATAAAATCCAGCTCCATCAATTTGACAATATGACATCTTATCCTTATCATTTTTATATTATTGTTTCTGCGAATGTATTTGGTTTGGAATACTTTTGAATTAAATGGACTGGCACGAGACAAAAATACTCATGTGCAATTTATTCTATGTTTGTCCTCAGAACAGGCTGATGACACTGAAATGTAGGTTTCCTATTCAATTTCTAGTTCACTTGACCATCACATGTTCAAGAGGCGTACAGGAAGTCTAAGGGTGTTAGCATTGGCACAATGACGCTTCAATGTTATTTCGTGTTTTGGTCAAGTATTCTTTCGTTATGTAGAAACTATTGTTCAAAAGCTTTTATTCATATGATCTATAATTGTTATATATTTTACTTTTAACTAACACGCATGTTCTGGACATGTCACATACGAACACACAAATTAAGAGTTTCACCCAAAACGACAGCAAAAGCAAAATGCAAATTTTTTTGACCGTGAGGGATGTTGGTTTTGTTTTTCATTGTTGAACTGCCTCAAAGTCAACTTTCTTACGCCAAAGGGTGCCTCTAAACAAGAGACAGAGACATAAAATAATTAACAATTAACCTTAATTAGTTGTGCCGTATACTTTTAATTAACTATTTCCAAACTATTGAGGTTTTGTTTGAGCAAAAAGTTATTTCGACCAAGTTCCATATGTTCAAAGATGGTGACCGAAACATTATCTGAATCTGGTACATACAATGTTTTGCTCGATGAGTTGTCCCATGTAATATACTTGATCCGAATGTATTTCATTTATCCAATAAAAATTGTTGTATTTCAGCGAGAATCCATACAGAAAAGTAATTGATTTGCGGACACCGGCATCACTAAAGTACAGCGGTTGGGATCCTGGCAAGAAGAACGTCATCATCATCCATGGTTTCAACGGTACAGAGAGCAAAGTGCCAATGACGTTTATTCGAGCAGGTAATGACAACACAACAAGACCCATTGCAGAAACATTCCTGTATACAAGATGAGTTGCTGTATGTTCAAGCAAGCGCAACACCTCCACATGTTTCAACAATTACCTCGACACCTAGAAGCAATTATTTGAACATCTAATTAATTAGTCAATCTTTAATAATAAAAAATGTGATACTTCACGTTCCCATAGTTTTGGTCCAATTTCCGTTTAGAACTCAATACCTACGTAATAATACTTTACTAGAACTGTGAAAGTAGCATCAATTTAATGCATCATTGCCTTTAAGTCAACACTCTGCTGAATCTATTCAATGTAGACGTTTTTCATTCATCCTTGTCGTCATCGCTATAAAATAGCAAATGTTTGTCATTTAGTAAAAGTGAAGTTTGGATGAAAAGACACGAATTAGACCAAATCTAATTATTAGGTCACTTGTTGATATTAAAAAACTATCACAACTAACTTCTTAAGCAGAAAATTATAGCTTTATAAGAGTTTAGTTGAATAATCACGATGAGCATCTTCAGCTTACACTTCCCCCTACGAAAAAGCGGGAAGTCAAGGATTTGGTCAAAATGTCAATTTCCAATGAAGTGAATTCTATTATAGATTTTGAAAAATAGAATCATGAAAATAGAATCAAAATAGAATCATGGTAGACAATTTATTCATATTGCAAATTTGTTTTGAATAACCAGACAGTTGAAAATACTCAGAAATCTTCCGGGAACAAACAGACAAGGCTGCTTTTCCCGGCTTGCAGTTTGCAGGCTGTGCAGTCGCAAAATCCATGAATACATTCTATTTTATAATCACTGGGATGTAAAAGTGTTAAAGTTAACCTTAACACTTAGTTCTCCCTCCCCAGCCCTGCACACATTTCAGGGAGTTCTTAGGTTTATTAAACTTTAATGTTATTCATTTTGATGCAATCAATTCATTTTCATTTCCATCTAACAATTGATTGGCTGCATGGCTACTCTGGTAGTAGTGACAGTGTCAAATTTTTCTTTACGATCTCATGTACAATTTACTTTATAGTGACTTACCCGTTTATTTTTCTCTGTGAGTAGTACTCTGACACTACTTATACATGTGAACAGAGTACAGTGCATTGGCTATAGTGTAATGGTTGGGAATAATTATAAAATGATCACAAAAAAGTTCATTTTGAAAATGCTACTTTGATTTTTCTACGATTTTTTTCATTTCTAATTTTGTTTTAATCTAGCAAGAGCAAATTTAAATTTTGTCATATCTATGCAGGATGTACTCTTAGAAGTAGTTTATAAGTATTCCCAGAGAAAACTAAATTTTGAGTTAAAATTCGTTCATAACTTACAGGGAAACTACTTTACTAAGTTTTTCCTAGATCCTTGGATCAATTTATCATATTTTTGAAAATGTTTACATGCATGTAACAGGCATGCATGCATTCCCCTACATACTCTGGCTTTCCAACATGAAATAATCCTGTTGCCGCATTTTCTCTGCAAACAGTGACTTCTGTTTCAGCATACGTGAAGAGAGGCGACTACAATGTGTTCATGGTGGATTGGGAGCCACTGACGCTGTTCCCCTGCTACTTGTCATCCCTGAGCAACACCCGCCTAGTGGCCCAATGCACTGCTCAACTCTACTCATTTCTCACGGACCACGGAGCTCTGGCCAAGAAGACGCATTGCGTCGGACACAGTCTAGGCGCACATATATGTGGCATGATGAGCAATCACTTAAACATCAAAATGCATAAAATAATTGGTTCGTACACATTCTTTCATTTACATCTTGGTCATCCTTCATGATGGGAAGTTGCAAAGCCAAATGTTAAGTTAGTTCCAAACTAATTTGCCACACCACAACAACAGCCACCTTCGCAATATCCGTCATGATCTATCATCATTATCTCTCATCAACATTATTTTATACTCTTATAAATAAGTTTATTTAATCTAGTTGTGTACATACTTTTGAACTTTTCGATCACATTTTATAACAGCTTGCAGCTTTACTGCCTCAATTTGCATGGAAAGAGATTCATTGGCAAACATTCTTCATCTTGATAACGATTCTAGTTTGAACATTCAAGTTGGAATCAAGATTTCTATTTGATTTAAAACATTTACAACAGCAGAATGGTTTAGTTTTGGCATACTCTTCGAAAAAGTAACGCAAGGCAAACTTTAAGCTCTGCTTTCGTTTAGTTTTCATCTTGATCTAGATCAATCAAGTAATGTATATAAATTACCAAAGACCGACCTAAAGTCATCTTGATTGGTGGGGTGCTCAAATGGCGGCGACTAAGTTTGTCTGTGGCTCTACCATCCGTCCTACCAAAATACTGCAACGCTGGTGGTTTCTTAAGAGTAAATAACATGGCCCTGGATCCAGCCTTTTGAACGTCAGTTACTGGCTATAATAAATCTATTTTGTTGGATAAGACTCTTTATTCAAAATCATAGATCATAAAGTGCATTATTTGATTCTAATGTAGCTGTGAGTACCAAATACATCACTGACTTCAATACAAGCTTCACATAAATCCGATTTCAGGCAATAAGACTATATCCTGTAGTTCATATTCACTAGGTTTTATTCATGCCAATCTCCTCAGAATATCAAAATGTGTTTGGTCCGCATCTTTAACCCTTCATTCCATCCTGTCTCTCTCAAAGTTTACTACAACCCAGTTCTCAAACTTTATTTTCTTTCATAAGAGTCAATAATACTCGTAGAATTTTGAGATTCGGATTTAACAAATTACCTAAAAATGCATAAATATGCATTCGCATATGCGTTAATGCATTGCGATGTGACATTAATCGAGTGTTGCATGTTAAATACTCCTGAGAAGTAAGTACTTAACATTAATCAAATATTGAAAACCTGAAAAAAATATATTAGAATGCGGATAGGTACAATCTTTTTAATCGGCTAGACGGATCAACTTCAAATTTTCACAGTATATATAAAGAGTAAATCTGTGCCTCCATGATTTGAAATGTTTAAAAAATGGTTTTACCCTTGTTGCAGAGGGTCAAACTAGTAATTCATTAGTCTTTTGCACCCCTGTCGCGAAATAAAAAAAAATTGAAAAATTGGGACAAAGAAAAAATTGGGGGCCGCCCGCAGGTGCTTTGAAAACATAGATTTCATCAAGTGAATCGTGAATCTGAGTGTGTAACTGCATGTCGACAGGGCTGGATCCGGCACGGCCGCTAGTGGATCGCTACGGGAACCGCTCGTTCCGACTCACTCGCGATGACGCCAATGAGGTGCAAGTGATCCACACCAATGCAGGAGCACTGGGAGAAGAGTCCCAAGTGGGACACGTTGACTTCTGTGTCAATGGAGGCAGAAGTCAACCAGGCTGCAAGGGACACCGATTACGTAAGATTCTCTTAAAACTAATTCTAATATATCGACAATATTACGTTTAACTTACACACCTTGATTTTATTACGATACCTTTTTGTTACAAAAAAGTTTTTACACACACTTATCATCCTTCTTGTTTTCTAGGAAGAGCACGTTGTAGTCATTTCCAAAGTGCATGTTATTTTGCTGCAACGATTGCTGGGCGCATCAAACACATGGGCTACCCTTGCACCCCCTCATGTCCGAAACGGGGACGAGCTTTGGGGCTGCTACCAGGGCCGGCGGTAGCCATGGGAGAAGGAACTCCAGAAGGGTAAGAAATTCTCTTTCCAAAATAAAAACGAAAAGATACCTATGGTTATTAATATATCATTCAATATATTTTGTATCATTCGACAAACGACGATGAAAACTTCGAGAATAATTTGAAACAACCTTGTCCTTATAATCAGGTACCGATTACAAGAACGGTATAAGATAACAATAATGACATTTGTCTAGTATTATTGGCATACACATCCTAAATACTACATGAATTTACTGGGAAAATGTTCTGTACCAAAAGAGAATAACTAATAAGTAGTCCAAGTAATCTAAAATAAATTTGCCACTGTTTCAGCACGAAGGGCCACTATTGCGTGTCAATCAAGCACACACTGGACTGTCCATTTGACTGATTCTGCAGTCCAACATTCTGAACGACTCATTCTGCAGTACAACACCTGATTTCATCAATAGTCGGGACAAGAAGATCAATCGTTCAATCGAAGCCTAACAGTTGCTGCCACTAGCTGCCTTATTCAATAACAAATATGTTTGAAATGACGTCTACGCCACATACTATGGACCATGGTTGCTTTTACACAGTAATTCACTTTGATAATTTATTTATTTTATGCAGAGAAGTAGGAGTTTAGAAAAGTTAAAATGAGTCAAAATATGTATAACTTTGAAGACAACATATTATTTGGGATGCGAGTCATAATGCCAACTGTACAGTCTATATTTCGGTTTGTCGACTGCACAGCGAATTGCAGGTTAAGCAGGCTGATTATTTACTATCATTGAACATAACTTTAATACTATTATTTTTTCTTCAATCCGAAATGTATGATCTTATCAAAATTACCACCAACGTCACTATGCTAGTACCTACTTGTAGTTGTACTAATTGTAGGTATATCGTATCTAGAGAAATTAATTTTATTAACAAAACGACATCTGTCCAGCATAATGGTTGACCACATGGATACAGCTTACTTACAAATCTAGTTAATATATATTATGTCATTTTCTACATTTTACATCATATCAATATTATTATTATAAAAATGATTATGAAGTATACTTGACGAATCTTTTAAAATTGATAAAACATTTGTCTGTTTATGAAAGTGAGATTGAATATTTAATAAGAAGTCGGTAAAACATGTATAGGAATATATGTATGTCTCCAAATAGTAACGCACAAATGATAAGTGATGAACGAAAGCCTATTTGTAGGTATTAATTTTAGTTAGCATAATATGTTTCAGTAATTCAACCCTGGACGCGATGTCATGACGTGTGTCTTTACTACTTGTTGATAGGATCAAACTTGCCGCGAAAATCATGTGCCATACATTCTGATCAAGCCAGTGATTGTATTTTAAGCATCCCTCTGTATCTCTAGTTAGGCAACTAATACTACGTCTGTGTATGACTGGTAATCGCTGTTAGGGGGAGATTGAATGTACAGTATTGGAAATGTGTCTCGATCATCCCTACGCTTATACCATCCCGCCATACAACGGAGATCGTAAAGTGGTATACCAGCGCTCCGTTGTATGGCGGGATGGTATAAGCGTAAGGATATTCGAGACACATTTCCAATACTGTACGTGTAGTTCCACGCAATGGACTCTTGACTTTCGCGGCAAGTTGATACACTTGAAAATAAATCATGTACGTCATGAAATCGGGGCGCCCAAGATCGAATTACTGAATGTAGCCTTAGTATTTCATACGTCGAGATTATTAAATTATTGTAAAATATTAAACTGAGATTTTTATAAATCTGAAATTATCATACCTCTTTTAAAACAATTTCCTAGCGAAGACAGTCGAAACTGTGGAGAGATTCGGGAACTGAATAACCCAGGATTCGTTCTTCAGAGCTCTTCAGCTCAGCTATTCGGATGGACATTTCTCATTTTACAATGCATGTTTTAAGAAGTAGTATAACAATGAATGAGACACACTATGCTCACAATCAGGGCTGGATGCATTTATTTGGTCCGATACCAGATTTACATGGCATTATTACGTTTGTTTTAGAACATGCAGTAATTTGATTGACTGAGCCACTGTGAAATGCAATAGTTTACTTTCTATCAGCTAGAAAGCATTGCCGTCCGCTCTTACTAGTTATGAAAATGGAACGGAATTTAAATTTTATTAAAATTTCACAGTCCCATGTAAGTTGAAGTACGAGGGGAGGTCACAAAGTTCGTCGACTCGACGTGTTATCGTAGGGAGGTGAGTTTCTAGTGTACATAGTTCAATTGTGCGACTTATTTAAGGCATATTTGCCAAGTTTTAGTATTATTGTGTCATTATTGTATAAGATGTAGCCGAATAAGCAAGAACATTTCGATGGTCAAAACTGAGAATGAAAATGTCGCTCGGTCATCAAGTCCTTTTAAATTCAAGGATAAACTCCTCAAAACAATAAACATATTGGAAGAGAGAGATTTCAGCTTAATATGCTTTTCCAATACTTGTTTGAGGGGATTTTCTTTGATTTTGAAAGAACTTGATGACGGCGCAACTCAATCGGTTGTGGAACTTTTGTTCCACAATTGAGTGAAAATTGGAACTTTGGAAAGGAACTTTCGATATGAGCGCTTGAACTCATTGTTTAGTGGTTTTGAGCTTTTTCTTTCATATGTTAAAATGGAACTTGAAAAATATCTCAATTTCTCGGTGAACTGTACTTTTCAATCATTCTATTTTGGAAAGTAACTTCCAAATAGTACTTATTAGTACCTATATTGAAGTCTTCTGTCATGACCGCTGTCGATGCGGAGCGTCCTTCCTACTCTTCTGCCCTGAAGACTATTGGGCATACGAGTTACACAATTCATCTCAATTCCGGACGTATTTGGAATAAATCGTCAAAGATAACGTGAGTTGTATAGTTTTCCACTTCTAATCGTCAGCTTTTGCCACATGTCGTCCCAGGCGCCTAATCAGGGACGTCAAAGGCACATTGATTTACAATTTTAAATTTTATTTAATGTTCCTGAAAACTGAGAAACCTGAGAAGATTGCGTAACTATTAATATTTCTATTACACGGATAAACTGTCAATGGTTCGACCTCAACACACTTGTTTTCACTATAATTGATTTTCATTTCTCGAAGTCTTGACATTTCTTTCAGATGTCATTTTACATCTAGATCAGTCGAGGAGTTCCTCATCATTGTATTTTGTTTACAATTGTAAACAATTGTAAACAAAAGGCATAAAAGGCATTGATGCCTTTTATGACCATGATGAAGAGTGGGGGGGGGGGGGATGACGCTTTGGAAGATGTTATTGCTCTCCCCCTTCCTCCCCAAAAAATGCTAATATCATGCACCCTGTCCCCTGATGCCAATCATCCTATTCTAAAGAAAATGCCAGCTGAGTTTTTATAAGAAACCGAGCAAAAGTGTATACCCACTATACAATACATTCACACGGTTTAGACTACAAATTGTCTTCTCAACTAAAAAGTATTAGATTTTATGTTATAACATCCGCACTTGAACTTGTTTTTACTAGATTACAGATCAGTATAATGACTATAGGTATTAGGTATAGTCATTCTATTCCATGCCAGTATAATTATTAATGAGTGACTAATGGGAGACGGTATACATCCGGCTATATCGTGCACCTTTCTAGTCCTAAATTTCTTCTTATGGCTTCTTTGCTTCTTTTCTTTAAAAAAATCCTTATAACACAATCTTGTCCATGTATTTTATTGTCTATTTGCGTTATTTAATGTGATAGTTTGGTGACGTCAATCCAACTCCGTCGTGTCGTACTCTTCCTCAATAATAAACTCATTGAAGAGTTCGGTGAATCGAGTGTTCTGGAATGTAGATAAATCTTGCTTTTTGTATGCCGGTTCCCCAAGATGAAAACAACTTTCATTGATGCTGCGAACCAGTTATGTTAACAATTATTAGATAATGCGGGTGTCGATTCAACTCATTATACTGGCATCAAAATTATTATAATCACGTAAAATTTATCAGAATTGGTGTATTTAGTTTGTGTTTTAACCAACATCATTTTACGTGTCCAATGTTGTATTTAGTTTTCGTGGGTAATGCGTTTAATTTTTTATGTAACCGAGATCGAAAAAGAAAGCTCAACACTAATACTTTCCTTGCTCGACTCTAGGCTAATTTATATGTGTAATACACACATCCTAAAGAATACGGAAATCATTTGTAAGTCCGCTGACCCAACCATGTGGTTAAACTGTCTCTAACATTCAGAACTCGTCCTACCATTGTGCTTGGAAGACGTACACCTTTGAGTGAAGTCAGTTATTACGATCCATACAAGTGACAAAACAGACACAAAGGAGTCCATCATTCATCAGTGTGACACAACGTTTCAGCATGATACATTTTCACCAGCGAATTGGAGTCTTGCTATTTATGGTATTTGTGATTACTTTGGGTAAGTTTCAGATTTGTGTTATTTTTATAATAATTAATCTGATCGTTTCCGAACTGTCAATTAAAATTTATTGCTGTCAGTTGCAATCGAATTCAGGATTCATTATTATCTTTTCAATAATTTGTGTCAATTCAAGTATCAAGGAATTTTGAATCAACTATACACTAATCTATTATCTATTACTATTAGGTATTGTTGTTTCGACGTCACCAAGTTTATGCAGTTTTTTTTTAAATGTTTTAACTGTTATAAACTTTGAATATTATATCTCAACTATAAAATGTATTATTACATTATTATTTCCATCGCTAAGTGCTAAGTCTCATAAAAATTAAACTTAGATCACAAAACTGCCATTTGAAAACATGAAAGTGGAACAAACAAACCATCTGTGACGCTTGCACAATGTCAATATTTCACGTCGTCATACAAAGTAACCGTTCTGCAATAATACGAGTGCCTATACCTAGCTAATGCCTAATGCCTAATGAGGCTCACTAACTGTACATTACTGTACACTGTCACGCAGAATGCGATTGCCAAATACTGCATCGGATCGCTGATCGGCGCATGAAGCGTCCTCGAGGCGTCCTCAAAGGCGGAGGCGTCATAAAGCGTCGGGACGGAGGGAGATTGGCAGATCGTCCTGAAGGATTCGGCAATAGACCGCTCTATCTCGGTGACACTTCGGGAAACTTCACTAGAGCTGACTGTATTTGGAGAAGAGATGAGTCCATTTGTCCAGATCAAGATGTCAACTTTTTTCTTTACACCAGGCGAGTTTTATTTTAGACGCAAATCTCACACAGTATGAAAGTCACAATTGGTACAAAGCCATAATGGGTTAAAAACCTTTCACCCATACACTCAATCATTAATACCAAATACACTTTACATGGTAGTGCAGCCATTGATTATAGGACTTTGGCTGCAAGAGTTGTCGTTTAAGGCATCCCTAATTAAATATCAAATATGGATTTGTAATAGAGGAAAGTAGAGAGAATGGATTCTAATGTTTGTTTTACTTTGATAATTCACACTTCACTAATTTGTTAATATTTTAGTATCAACTCATTTGACACCACAGAGCTAGCCGGATTTCTAAGGAAATCGGGGTTAGACTACCCGCCTACACTTAAAATGCATTGCACTTATTTAAACGTATTTCAAGATATTACATTTTTAATTCTGATTGAAAATGATACTAAACATACTAAACACACGTCTTCATAGCTAAAAACTAATTCACAATGCGTTGTGATGTCTGATAAGTGATAACTCATTAAAGATCCCAGGTTTGTCATAGTCACTTGTCATCTAAAACATGGCTCATTCTGACTACAATACGTAGACATCATATCAACAGCATGCTGCAACAACGTTCGTTCGTTTGTTCTTCCTTACCCTCGCATTGACATAAACTCTTGAGAAAAATGAGTTTCTTGAAGAGTTGTCAATATTGATTTGATAAAAGTGATTATATTGAATCTGTTGTTTGTTCAAGTGAGGATCCTACAAATCGCAAGCACGTGAAAGAGGCGGAAGCGGATTGGTTGAGATTCAGTGGATGGAACCCTCTGCACGAGAACATATTGCTGGTCCATGGCTACGCAGGAGGCGACGGCAAACTGCCGACAGTCATTCTGAGGGACGGTGCGTTGTTACACTCATTTCATCTCGACGGCGGATTTCATCGCCAGTAATTAGTTGACAGTCTGCTAATGAAAACAGACATTACACATAATTACAATGTTATCATCGATTAACTTAATCGGAAACCGGACAGTAGTTTTGGTTGAATCGAAACTGGGATATATTTTTCTTTGTCGAATAAGGTCTGATAATAATGAGCTGGAGATTGAATAAAGTCTATCAGACGGTGATATAAACTCGTTACCTACTCTTGATAATATTATAGTATGTTGATAATTGATGTAGTGACATCTATACGTTCATTGCCTAATCACTTAAATACAGATGAATTGTGCATCACTGAATTTATAATAATTATTCTAGTAATGGTCCTCATTAAACACGTAATTTAATGTAAAGTTCTTGAGCGTCAGATAAATTAAACATGTATATCTTACCTAACATTAATAATGAGTTTGATATTTTTCAGCGTACTTGAAAAACGGCAGCTACAATGTGTTTGTCATGGACTGGGGTGACATTGCAAAACCACCCTGTTACCCCGCTGCTGTGCATAATTTGAAACTAATCGCCAAGTGTGCAGCCCAATTGTATACTTTCTTGCGAACTAGTGGAGTACCCGTAGAGAAAACATCATGCGTAGGACACAGTTTGGGTGCTCATCTCTGTGGTCTGATATCTCAAGCTCTGCATTTCAGAATGCATAGAATCATTGGTAAGAGTTACTAGTGATATTCTATCACATCATCGGATTTGTTTTTTGTTTTTTAATTGACATAAACAATTTTTCTTTTGATACAACCATTGAGTTTCAGAATAATGATCTTGATACAAATTTTTGGATTGTCATGGGGAATAGCAATATTTTACAATATTGTACAACTGTATGTATCAATATTCTTTATAGTTAATTATAGCTTCTCCAACTTTAAGAAAGCATTAGTTTCTCCCATTTTGATTGCTGATAGTTATTCTGTTATTATCTTTTAAATTAAAATGATTAAACAATAAGAAGAGTGTCTCACCGGACTCTCTTATGTTCTAGCGTTAGATCCAGCCAGACCTCTCATCAGGAATCAGAACAAACTCGGCAGCGGGGACGCAGAAATGGTGCAGGTTATTCATACCAATGCAGGACACTACGGCGAAGCAGGACGATTAGGACAAGTCGACTTCTGCGTCAATGGAGGACGAGTTCAACCATTTTGTGAGAACAAAACAAGTAAGATGGAACTCAAGGATATATTATTCATTTTCTGGATATGCTTTTTGTACCTGGTATAATTGCGGAGCGGCAGTAAAATGAAACATCCTTCCAAACAGTGATATTTGAAAAGGAGACTTAAATAATTTTCCCGTCATCATCATCATCATCATCATCATCATCATCATCATCATTCATCCGTCATGATTATATAGTCTAGTTGCAAAACAGTGAGACGAGGATTTCTTCTAACTAATCTCCACACAAGATGCGGGAGTAGAACAGACATGATGTACTTGTTCTGCACAGATGTGGCGCTATGCAGTCATATGCGAGCCGTGTGCTACTTGGCTGAGAGCATCAACACAGAGACGTCGAGACGGAGTAAACCTTGCAGTCGACGCTGTCCTACAGGCTCCAGGCCGCCCAGTTCTCAGACAGCAACTCTATCATGATGTACTTGTTCTGCACAGATGTGGCGCTATGCAGTCATATGCGAGCCGTGTGCTACTTGGCTGAGAGCATCAACACAGAGACGTCGAGACGGAGTAAACCTTGCAGTCGACGCTGTCCTACAGGCTCCAGGCCGCCCAGTTCTCAGACAGCAACTCTATCATGATGTACTTGTTCTGCACAGATGTGGCGCTATGCAGTCATATGCGAGCCGTGTGCTACTTGGCTGAGAGCATCAACACAGAGACGTCGAGACGGAGTAAACCTTGCAGTCGACGCTGTCCTACAGGCTCCAGGCCGCCCAGTTCTCAGACAGCAACTCTATCATGATGTACTTGTCCTGCACAGATGTGGCGCTGTGCAGTCATATGCGAGCCGTGTGCTACTTGGCTGAGAGCATCAACACAGAGACGTCGAGACGGAGTAAACCTTGCAGTCGACGCTGTCCTACAGGCTCCAGGCCGCCCAGTTCTCAGACAGCAACTCTATCATGATGTACTTGTCCTGCACAGATGTGTCGCTATGCAGTCATATGCGAGCCGTGTGCTACTTGGCTGAGAGCATCAACACAGAGACGTCGAGACGGAGTAAACCTTGCAGTCGACGCTGTCCTACAGGCTCCAGGCCGCCCAGTTCTCAGACAGCAACTCTATCATGATGTACTTGTCCTGCACAGATGTGTCGCTATGCAGTCATATGCGAGCCGTGTGCTACTTGGCTGAGAGCATCAACACAGAGACGTCGAGACGGAGTAAACCTTGCAGTCGACGCTGTCCTACAGGCTCCAGGCCGCCCAGTTCTCAGACAGCAACTCTATCATGATGTACTTGTCCTGCACAGATGTGTCGCTATGCAGTCATATGCGAGCCGTGTGCTACTTGGCTGAGAGCATCAACACAGAGACGTCGAGACGGAGTAAACCTTGCAGTCGACGCTGTCCTACAGGCTCCAGGCCGCCCAGTTCTCAGACAGCAACTCTATCATGATGTACTTGTCCTGCACAGATGTGTCGCTATGCAGTCATATGCGAGCCGTGTGCTACTTGGCTGAGAGCATCAACACAGAGACGTCGAGACGGAGTAAACCTTGCAGTCGACGCTGTCCTACAGGCTCCAGGCCGCCCAGTTCTCAGACAGCAACTCTATCATGATGTACTTGTCCTGCACAGATGTGGCGCTATGCAGTCATATGCGAGCCGTGTGCTACTTGGCTGAGAGCATCAACACAGAGACGTCGAGACGGAGTAAACCTTGCAGTCGACGCTGTCCTACAGGCTCCAGGCCGCCCAGTTCTCAGACAGCAACTCTATCATGATGTACTTGTCCTGCACAGATGTGGCGCTATGCAGTCATATGCGAGCCGTGTGCTACTTGGCTGAGAGCATCAACACAGAGACGTCGAGACGGAGTAAACCTTGCAGTCGACGCTGTCCTACAGGCTCCAGGCCGCCCAGTTCTCAGACAGCAACTCTATCATGATGTACTTGTCCTGCACAGATGTGTCGCTATGCAGTCATATGCGAGCCGTGTGCTACTTGGCTGAGAGCATCAACACAGAGACGTCGAGACGGAGTAAACCTTGCAGTCGACGCTGTCCTACAGGCTCCAGGCCGCCCAGTTCTCAGACAGCAACTCTATCATGATGTACTTGTCCTGCACAGATGTGTCGCTATGCAGTCATATGCGAGCCGTGTGCTACTTGGCTGAGAGCATCAACACAGAGACGTCGAGACGGAGTAAACCTTGCAGTCGACGCTGTCCTACAGGCTCCAGGCCGCCCAGTTCTCAGACAGCAACTCTATCATGATGTACTTGTTCTGCACAGATGTGGCGCTATGCAGTCATATGCGAGCCGTGTGCTACTTGGCTGAGAGCATCAACACAGAGACGTCGAGACGGAGTAAACCTTGCAGTCGACGCTGTCCTACAGGCTCCAGGCCGCCCAGTTCTCAGACAGCAACTCTATCATGATGTACTTGTCCTGCACAGATGTGTCGCTATGCAGTCATATGCGAGCCGTGTGCTACTTGGCTGAGAGCATCAACACAGAGACGTCGAGACGGAGTAAACCTTGCAGTCGACGCTGTCCTACAGGCTCCAGGCCGCCCAGTTCTCAGACAGCAACTCTATCATGATGTACTTGTTCTGCACAGATGTGGCGCTATGCAGTCATATGCGAGCCGTGTGCTACTTGGCTGAGAGCATCAACACAGAGACGTCGAGACGGAGTAAACCTTGCAGTCGACGCTGTCCTACAGGCTCCAGGCCGCCCAGTTCTCAGACAGCAACTCTATCATGATGTACTTGTCCTGCACAGATGTGTCGCTATGCAGTCATATGCGAGCCGTGTGCTACTTGGCTGAGAGCATCAACACAGAGACGTCGAGACGGAGTAAACCTTGCAGTCGACGCTGTCCTACAGGCTCCAGGCCGCCCAGTTCTCAGACAGCAACTCTATCATGATGTACTTGTCCTGCACAGATGTGGCGCTATGCAGTCATATGCGAGCCGTGTGCTACTTGGCTGAGAGCATCAACACAGAGACGTCGAGACGGAGTAAACCTTGCAGTCGACGCTGTCCTACAGGCTCCAGGCCGCCCAGTTCTCAGACAGCAACTCTATCATGATGTACTTGTCCTGCACAGATGTGGCGCTATGCAGTCATATGCGAGCCGTGTGCTACTTGGCTGAGAGCATCAACACAGAGACGTCGAGACGGAGTAAACCTTGCAGTCGACGCTGTCCTACAGGCTCCAGGCCGCCCAGTTCTCAGACAGCAACTCTATCATGATGTACTTGTCCTGCACAGATGTGTCGCTATGCAGTCATATGCGAGCCGTGTGCTACTTGGCTGAGAGCATCAACACAGAGACGTCGAGACGGAGTAAACCTTGCAGTCGACGCTGTCCTACAGGCTCCAGGCCGCCCAGTTCTCAGACAGCAACTCTATCATGATGTACTTGTCCTGCACAGATGTGTCGCTATGCAGTCATATGCGAGCCGTGTGCTACTTGGCTGAGAGCATCAACACAGAGACGTCGAGACGGAGTAAACCTTGCAGTCGACGCTGTCCTACAGGCTCCAGGCCGCCCAGTTCTCAGACAGCAACTCTATCATGATGTACTTGTTCTGCACAGATGTGGCGCTATGCAGTCATATGCGAGCCGTGTGCTACTTGGCTGAGAGCATCAACACAGAGACGTCGAGACGGAGTAAACCTTGCAGTCGACGCTGTCCTACAGGCTCCAGGCCGCCCAGTTCTCAGACAGCAACTCTATCATGATGTACTTGTCCTGCACAGATGTGGCGCTATGCAGTCATATGCGAGCCGTGTGCTACTTGGCTGAGAGCATCAACACAGAGACGTCGAGACGGAGTAAACCTTGCAGTCGACGCTGTCCTACAGGCTCCAGGCCGCCCAGTTCTCAGACAGCAACTCTATCATGATGTACTTGTTCTGCACAGATGTGGCGCTATGCAGTCATATGCGAGCCGTGTGCTACTTGGCTGAGAGCATCAACACAGAGACGTCGAGACGGAGTAAACCTTGCAGTCGACGCTGTCCTACAGGCTCCAGGCCGCCCAGTTCTCAGACAGCAACTCTATCATGATGTACTTGTTCTGCACAGATGTGGCGCTATGCAGTCATATGCGAGCCGTGTGCTACTTGGCTGAGAGCATCAACACAGAGACGTCGAGACGGAGTAAACCTTGCAGTCGACGCTGTCCAACAGGCTCCAGGCCGCCCAGTTCTCAGACAGCAACTCTATCATGATGTACTTGTTCTGCACAGATGTGTCGCTATGCAGTCATATGCGAGCCGTGTGCTACTTGGCTGAGAGCATCAACACAGAGACGTCGAGACGGAGTAAACCTTGCAGTCGACGCTGTCCTACAGGCTCCAGGCCGCCCAGTTCTCAGACAGCAACTCTATCATGATGTACTTGTTCTGCACAGATGTGGCGCTATGCAGTCATATGCGAGCCGTGTGCTACTTGGCTGAGAGCATCAACACAGAGACGTCGAGACGGAGTAAACCTTGCAGTCGACGCTGTCCTACAGGCTCCAGGCCGCCCAGTTCTCAGACGGGCAACTCCATTCTGATGGGAGAACACACGCCCAAGAGGTGATAATTTATCTTCACATGTAAAACTATTGACACTTGGTTTACAACAGTCAAGAATAATTGAATTATTTATAAGTATGGCCGTGATACTGAAAATCTTTCAGAATCAGGGATTACTGTAATAGTGAAGCGAAACTCTGGAGTGAAAAGCTTTGCAGAGGTTGAAGAACGATATTTCTCTGGAAGTAAAGTACAAATTGACAAATTTCATTGTTCCTGATGTCTTGGGATAAATGTGTGTTTCGCGGATTTATTGAGAAAGATGAACGTTTGTCTTTACAATAATATTATTGAACCAGATAGTCTTGACTTCTGGTATCGTAAACTCCAAGATTAGTAAGACATGGTACGCTTTAGACAGGTAGAAGGAACTCCTGGAGGTGGCTGTACTTCCATTGCTTTTAAATGAATACATAGATTTATAAAATGTCACTCTTTAGTGTAAAAAGGCCCTTTGTGGATATTCAAAAGTGATTATCGAGATAGCCCTCTGGCTTGTTCAGTGAAACGCATGTATTGAGTCCTGAGCAGCACCTCCATGTAATATCATCAACTCGAACGAACACCTTGTCATGTACTGGAGATGTCGCGAGGTCGGAGTATGTTAGACTCTACGAATACGATCAAGAATCAGAACAGTCGGCCTCTGGGCTCAAACCCAGTAATGTTGCTCATTTCTGAGAAACGGTGCCCCATTTAATTCATTTTAATCCAATAGTATTGTAGAGAGCATTATGCAGGATGACAAAGAGACGCATTAAGCAAATTAATTAAATTAAGTAATTATTATGAATAATAACAACATAAAAGTACTTACTGAAAAAGATACTGAAAAATAATCAACTATTTTATTATTAGTTGAACTAAGATGTTTATAAATATGTTTAATTCATCTGATTAATTTCCAAGTTCTATCTTCTTTCTCTCTTTTTGCTCAATCAATCTTAGCAATTATTGGGCGAGCGAAGCGAGCGTGTACGTACTCAGCTCTCTTTGTCACAAACCTCTGTTTTCTCGTTTGTTTCTGCCGATACACAGGTTGCACCGTTTCTCCGATAGCGCTGAAATTTTACAAGGACCAACTCAGCGGTTTGCAGAATAAAATTTATTTGCAATTCGTTCATATGTGAAAATTAATATAAATTAATACATTTCTCCTGATTGGCTGAAAAATGAAAACGGTCGCATTAAGTTTAAATTTTGCATACCATTGAATACTTTCTCACTTTCTCTTATTTTACAAATCTTCACCCTAACTAATAATTGGTCCATAACGTATGCACTTATTGTCATTTTTAGCTTTTTGAAATAACTTTCATAAGTGAATGTATCGTAATGGGAATCCACTGCAACCTGATCCAGGCGCGTAGGAACTACTTTCATCATGGGGGGGGGGGGGGATAATCCCCCCCTTCCTACGCGCCTGACCTGATCTGGTTTGCCATGGCTATCTCAGTTCCAGAAAATCAAAATTTGTATGTTGATTGAGTGGATCATTTCAAATCAATATGGATGTATGCAGGTATATATTTTCTGTGCACATATCGGTGCTCGCTCATCAACGCGGTGCACTGAGCATTTTCCTTTTCCTTGTTACAAATGAATTAAATGAATGGTACAAGGACAATAATAGGCATAATAACTCAGGTGTACTGAAATAAGTTGCCGTCATTAAGAGGCAAACGGAAGCGAGCGGGAATCGCACGGTTCGTCAGAGCGTTTTTTTGAAATTTTGTCTTCCCACTAAATAATTTTAAAAAATCAGATAGTAACGACCCATAACAGCATAATAAACTAAATAATGCCGCAAACTGGAGTTCATTATGACCTCTGGTGCGACCTCAAAGTGTTAAATACGATATTTTTAGTAAAATAATCGTATTTAACACTTTGAGGTCGCACCAGAGGTCATAAAGTACTGCAGTTTGGGGCAATATTTAGTATATTATGCTGTAATGGGTCGTTACTATCTGATTTTTAAAATTATTTAGTGGGAAGACAAAATTTCAAAAAAACGCTCTGACAAACCGTGCGATTCCCGCTCGCTTCCGTTTGCCTCTTAAAAAGCTGTATGAACTGGTCTGCTAAACCTCTCACAAAATATTGTCTACATTGATCGATCGATTGAGTAAATGATTGATTCTCTGTGCTTGCAGTGCTATCGGGACTTACTGTGTGAACAACTATGACGAGCCATATTGCCCTCTGACCCCTGAAGCGGCTGGGGATGTCAGATGCTGCAGTGATCCAGGGGAAGCTGCTCCAGGGTTTCCCAGTGACAACGAAAGCAAATTCTTTCATTAATTTATTAGTTATAACCTTATAAAGCGTATTTTTTTATTTTTAAAAACATTATTAGTAAGTAGGTATCTATATTTCTCCTATTGCAGATGCCAAAGTATGGCGAAACGCAGTTCATAAGTATGGTTTGGCTCATTATTATCCCAAACTTTTGATATTTTGGATGACGAGACTTACAGATTACATCCCGCTCGAAGAGGGGAGGATTGTTTCACAGAGTCCCGCAAGTGACAGGAGATGAGTAGTAGACTAACCAGTAACTTATGTCGTATCACGTTTTTATATTTTTCACTAATTTTCGTCACTTTTTTCATCATTTAGGTACATTCCAATAAAAAATAGATTTGTATTTGATATTTTAAAATCCATTCATTTACTTAACGTACATTTAATTACTTCTTAGCGTTTTTTACTGTAAAAGGGGGGAGTGCTAATGAGTTTGTGATGTAATTGTTTGGGTTTGTGAATTTGTGGCAAAATGTGAGAAGACCGCACAAAATAGTTCTTGTATGGCAGTGTAAGAATCCTCTAGATATTTAGATGTATTCTTTATTTAGTTCGGTTAGATAATAGAATTTAAAGTGCGCTTTGTTAGTGACTATAGTGAGCAACTATGCATTTATTATCATTAACTTAATAACCATTAAGTCTTATTATGTATTCAATATAATTCTTTGTTTAATTTGTAATGTAGCATATTATCTCAGTTTCTAAAATATTCGAGCGTATATTGTTGGCAACAATGAGACAAAGAACATAAAATTCCAAAGAAGCTCAGTTCATTGCTGTGTTTGGAGGTAAAGTGAATAAAATAGAATGTTTTTAAATAAAATAATCAATGTATCGAAATATCAATGTTTATGGAACATTCAGCAATCAAAAGTTAGTTCAAAGCGAGATTCAAAATGGCGTGGATGGGTCCATATACCGCTCCTGTTTATATTTTGATGGGTATGAGTAAATTTCAACCTATGGTGTATAATTCTGAAGAAAAAAGAAGTGAAGAAGATGAGAGAGACATTGATAATCAAGCGGAAGGATTTGTACGTATAATATTCTTGAAAATACAATTTGTAAACAGCCACTAGCCAGAATCCGAACTCCTTGCCAACATTACTACAAACAAATTTAGAAACCAAGAGATTGATGGCAAGGGTGATTCAATACCCCAATATATCATTATAATAAATATAATAAAGACATAGTAACTAATTATTGCAAAGAATGACTTTAACAATGAGCTATATTATTAAATATATAGCCTATAGGTATGTACCTACCCACGGCCAAATTTCAATGTTTAAATTTTAATATTGTAATTAATGTTGACTAGGTATATAATTCAAGGTCAGTCTTAACCGCAACATTCATTATAATAATTTTATTTACTTTTAAACATACCATGTTGCATTTTTTTTAAATCATTTGAACCATTAGGTTCCATAAGATATTTAATGTTGTTATTTTATCAATTGGTATGCTAAAGATTTCTCAGTCCAAAAGATGTGTACATCAGACTCAAGTGAGAATCGAACCCGTTACTTTTCCCCCAATCTTCTTGAACACGGGATACACTGTCAAGTTACTCTCCACTTTTCGATCATAACTGAGTCGCAGATAGCCTATAGGCAAGGTCACGTGACAGCTGTCAGCCAATGAGAGAGCTGCTCTTCAGTTCAGTCGGCTCTCTGCTTTTACTTGACAGTGTGTCCATGTACCAACCTTGCCGTCAAGGGGGACGTATATGGGTCATTTTCTGAAAAGTCGCATTTTTGCATTGATTTTTTTCATTTATTTTTTCCGCCTTTTGCAATTTTTAAATTTTTTTATGGGTTTAGTATGCAAAAGGCTAATTTAAACACAGGGGCTCGCTTAATATGTCCTTATTTATTAATTACAAGCAAATATAAAATAAGTATTGTAAGACCAGGGACCTGGCAATGGAAAATCAATGGAAAATATATTGTATGTCACTGGGCTAACGTGGTCTTACAGTCCCTGGTCTTACATTAAATAACATTACAAATGTAAGACCGGGGACTGTAAGACCAAAGACATTTAAGATGTGTTTTATAGTTTCTCTTTAGGTTGGCAACGGAAACCAAGAGTGTTGATGCTTTAGAGCAATAATGACATAATTGGAATCAAATACTATCAAAACTAATAACAAATATTACTGAATAACCCTGAATATCCACGTAAGACCAGTGACAAAAAGTTTACACCATCCTCGTCTTGCTGAAGTAAAATCCAAATAAAATAGAGTTCCTCTCTTCTTCTCCTCACATGTTTCACTTCACTAACTTGTAGCTGAAGGTTGGTTACCAACATGTAAACACTAAAAGTTCACATTTGTAAAGAAAATTCAAAAATAGGAGGGAAATAGCTAGCGTAAGACCAAAGACCTAAACCTGTCAGACATGTGTTTAACTGACATTTTCTCAGAATCTATGATTATTTTGATTAAATATACTGTATTTTCAGAAAGATTGATTATTTCTGGTCTAGAAAAGCATATTTTCATATGCATTAAATTTTATCCACTTATTAAAAAATACTGTGAAAACCTTAAAAGTTGAGATCAGACAAAATGGCCGCAATGCTAAAGGATAGGACTACGTTTTTAAACTAATTAATAATTATTATTTGATAGGATGTAAATGCTTCAATTCATATCTATATTTTACATTTTGTGAATATCTATCAATTGGTGAAAAAACAATTCTCCTAAATTGAACCGTTCCTTTTAAAATGTGGTCAGACATGAAAAATGCCACTTTTCAGAAATTGACCCATATTTGTTGATAGGTATATATACATAATTATATTATTTTATACTTTGTATTGTAAATAAAATAATACAAAATAAATAATTCATAACAAAACAACTAAATTATAGTAAATTTGTACATTAGGATAAATATTGATTATTAATACATAATTATTCAGAATTAATGCTCTATAATGGCGGGCAAACGAGTTGACAGCTCACACTTATTTCTCTCAGAGTCTATTACTGTTTTGTTTGAAAAATGCATACTAAGAAGATCTCCGTATGAGCAAAAATCAATTTACTTTCTGTTGAGAAAGCTAATCCAATTACTGTTCAGTTGTATACAGCCATAATAGGGAAGTCTCCTTAAAATTAGATTTCAGACTTTATGAAAGTCAAGATGCTGCTGAATACAGATTTGGACTTATTTTTGTTGTGAAAATAGTTTTCAAGGAATTAATTTACAAAGATTGATATATTTCTTAAAATTTTAAAACAGGAAAATTGACAATGACATCACAATCCGCTTTATTGCCATAGCAACAAAGAAATGTCCATGGTAACACATTGTTGGAGACTTGGAAATGACATCACAATCCTGATTCTCGTTGCCTGCCGTTTTTCCCGCCAAAATATCCAATGACATTTGAATTTGATTTTTATGAATAAAAATTTAAAATTTCGCTGATGATAAGTGTGTTTATTACTGTTATTTATGTTCATATTTACAAATTAACTGGAATAAAATTTCACGATACTTCCCTATTAAGCATGTGGCCCATAAGATGGCATGCGCGAAAGCAATTCACTTATTTTGTTCATGGGAGAAAATCACCAGCCACGATTTGACTTTAAAAAGGCTGTTGAAATTATATTATTCTTATTAAAAGTGTAAGAACTAGTAGGTATAAATAAGACTTTCATACTACTTAGTACATAATAAACAGACATGAAACCAAGATCTCCAGAAAAGCAAGTCGTAGTAACTAAGAAAAATGCATTTTCCAATGTGTGTTTATGTCTATTTTTCTTAATTTTAAGAAGAGACAACATCCACAAAACAGAGTAGACAAAAACTCCACACCAT
This sequence comes from Leuctra nigra, assembly GCA_934045905.1. Lineage (NCBI taxonomy): Eukaryota > Metazoa > Arthropoda > Insecta > Plecoptera > Leuctridae > Leuctra > Leuctra nigra. Next base: position 7,888,172 of record OW203763.1, on the reverse strand, counting down.
TGCTCGAAACATCTTTTACAATCAAATGGTTGAGGATGGCGTTAAATTCAATGTGAAGGGAATTGAGACAAAGTGTGAGGGTCGAGGGGATGGTACGCCACTGGATGCTGGGCTCCTGTAGGAGCGTGGATGGATCAGATTCAGTCGTGCTAACGCCGGCGTTGGGGTTGGATGCGTGGAAGCTTACAGCATCTTACAGGAGCCGAGGCGAGATTCACGAACAAGTGTGCGCGTGTCTCGTTAAAAAAAACAATTTCATGGAAATGTTTGATCAATTTTTATTTGAGTTAAGACGCATCAATGAAAATATGTGTTAATAGAAATATTTATTTTCGTGGCCGGGCTAATTGAATGTGTGTTACAAAGGTGTGTTCATTTAATTTTTATGATGTAGTATCGTCTAGGTGACCAACATTCCTTTGTATACCAATTGTATATACAATACAATATGCACATATCCTACTTGAACATATTTTCGAATTTTTCTTTCTAAAATGGTACTTTATTCATTGTTCTGTTTATATTACCTACCTATATTTATACCCCTCCTCTCCCCCCATCCAAAACAAAGATATCTCTACAGGTAGAATGATGTATAAAATCAAGTTGACTGTCTTCATGACATAATGTGTTGTTGTAGACGGCGACGACTACAGGCAATGAAGTGGAGACGCCGATGGAAGAGCTGGAAGAGGAGCCCGACATCCCATGTGGCTTGTGGTGGTTGACGACCTCCTGGCTCCAGAGGTTCAGAACACCGAAATGGGTCCTCTTCGGTCTCTGCTGGGCCGGAGCACTTCAAGGTATTGTATATTCTTTGTGCCAAACATACCGTGAAAATGAATTACCATGTTTTACCAATATATCTTTGGATTATAATTCTTCAGATCGCCATTTATAATGATCAAATACCAAGTAATACCATGGTAATATCTTGGTAATAGAGATATTGGTTGTTATAATGCTATACCGGCATAAAGTTATGGCGGAATAGGGCTTAACACCTTTTGTGAATCCAGCCCCAGAATTTTTATTAATTAAAATATATGTATTAATATATATAAATATCCCATCAACACTTTTTATAATTGTATTAGGGCTGGTATACCAAAGCTAAGATTAACTGGATTAACTAAATATTTTGAGTAAATTGGAGTCACAGCCAATCAGATACTTCAAAATGATTGAAAGAGTTGAATTTAATCCAAAAGTGAGTTAATCCGGCACAAAAGTAGAATAAGGCGTTCTAGTTTGTCTATAAACAAGTGCTTCGTTGGTAAATGATAATTTGCTACCAACTCGACGAAGTTCTGTTTTTCTTGGGGTTACAAATATGAAGATATTTTGTAGAAGTGAAGAGATTGTCCGGAACACGGTGTCTTGGGACGGGATAAGTATTCCCCAAGATAGAATAAAACATCGTCTCATCTGTCATAGAGTCCGTTATGTTCGATAATATCACAGCTTCCAGTTTCATTTATGCCAAATAAGTTATAATGTAGAAGTAAAATTACAGAAATTAAGAAAATAATATTTTTTACCCTAGAAAAAAATAATCAAATATTTTTTCTTGGTAAATCGAAAAATCTTTTGCCCCAAATCTTTTTGCCTTTCTCCTGAAATTAACCCCAGTTCACTTTGTTGGGAACTCAATTTAAGTGTGTAATAAGTTGCCACCAATTAGCAATTACATGAGTGTATCTAAAATAATTAGTTTTATAATTGAGTTTGAAGATGAGAGTGATGCACCAAGTGTCAGATTGTAGTAGTAATATTTCGAATGCCCGTACACAATGGTACAGGAAATGCCATATCTTTTGTGCTCAATTTCTGTGGGTGTTCAAGTAGGAGTAGCTTTATGAGTTCTAAGTGCTTTGGTTATTGTTGAAGCACTTAATAGTAAATTGACGATTTAATCAGAGTAAGTGTTGATTCAGGAGTATAGAAACACTATTGGAAAATAAGAAATATATGAGTTATCCTTAGACCGATCCTGACGTGTTCAGACATGATTTCACAATGAGCACACAATGAGCACACAATGAGCACACAATGTACCTACTCTAGCACAGGATGGATGCAACATTTCAGTATTCAATTACAGTGATTTTTGAACCCATTCAAAATATTTACTAGTAGAAAACTTATTCACATACCCCTGATTTGCGATTTCTCACAAGCAACATGAAAATAATTATTGGAGTCACATGCAATACTAATCTTGAGATAATGAAAATGTGTTTCAGATAAGAGATTGTATTTTTCAATCTCCAAGAACTTTTTAATGTGATTTAGATATTCTTGTGTACTCGGTGATTTTTTGTACTTATTTATTTGTGTTATTTGTGTTTAGGCAGCACCTTATTGTTGTAATTTTTTTTGTCACCCAAGAAATACAAACATATGCATAAATGCAACATAAAGAATTCCTACAAGCTCCGGAGGAGCTTATCTGTAGGGTGAACAAAAGAAATTGCAACAATTACAAAATTGCATCCGAGAGAATAATAGGTACTACATAAACAATAAACAATAAGTAATAACTAGACATGTCAAAAACCAGGTCAAAACCGTTGCGATCAAACATTACATAGGTACCTACACAATTTTGTTAAGGGAGAAATATAAATACAAAAATATTACAATGGATGATTATTAAAAAATAATTTACCTAAATACTATTAGTTCACTTTAACCAATGACATTCAAACAATAACATGTACTATGAAATTTGTTAGATGGTTTCAAATGAGTGATTGCAGAACTGCTCTTAGTTTAAAATCCGGGCATATATTGGTGGCAGGTCCTTACGCCTCCATCCCTAAATGTACGCATCCGTCGCATGTATCAGTTAGAGTATCAGTCAGTTCCAATAATTATTCAATCCTTGGACGCAGAAAAGAACCTAGTTTATTATGAGCGCATCTCTTCTATACCATAGGAATTCAATTGGTTGCGAGAGAGAGTAATTTTTTAAATGTTTAACGAGTTGAGGAAAAACTGTATACACATTTATTCTTATTTATAAAATAACCTGGATGCTGGAAATAAAATGTGCGTGTTGTTTTTAGTGGTTCCAATCTTAGCTTGGTTGCCTGGCGTCATGATAAATGTGTCGGTGACAGGAAAGGGGTGATTACATTAGGGGTAAACTTATAATTGAGATCTCACCATTCGGAAAATGAGATTTCCTCTCTGTTTAAGTCACTGGGGGAAAACCTGAATATGGCATAGTGGGGTTTAAAAGCAGGATTGAAAAGAAAATGTCATCAGACTGGTCAACTAAACATTCATGCCCAATCGTAATTACAATTTAGATGTTGAAATTGGCAATTAAATCCAGACCATGTAAATTTAGATTGGTTCTCAAATGAACTTCTGTATATGTGCAGTAAACAGTAAACAGATAAATTATGAAATTATATCTATAGCCACTGTTACTTCGTTGCTTTTTACCACGAAAATGTTTAAAAATGTGATACGTATAATATCTTTCCAAGTCACTTTATCAAAATTCTCTTTAGATATGTCTGGCGGACGCAAATAACCATATAAAATAAACCCTTCTATGGACTTCGCTAACACATGATATAAACGAACAGAAAAATCTAATATAAACTCCCCAGCGTCATTGCAGCCCTCTAGCTATACGTACTGCTCCCCCCCCCCCCCCCCCTAATCCGTTCTTAATATCAATTGTATAACAACAATCTCTCTTCTCTGTTTTCTTCCAGGCATGGTAGTGAATGGATTTGTGAACGTGAACATCACGACAATCGAAAAGCGCTACGGTCTGCGGTCCTCCCAAACCGGCCTGATCGCCGGCGCCTACGACATTGCTTCTTTCATGTGCCTGGTCCCACTGACTTTCTACGGGGGAAGGGACTCGGTATCCAAACCCAAGCTAATCGGGATTGGTGTGTTGATCATGGGATTAGGAGCAGGAATATTTGCTACTCCGCATTTCCTCGCTGGACCACATCACCAGGAAGGTACTGCAGAGATGAACTCCCTCTGTGTGCCGGGAACAGGGAATTCCTTCAGCTGCGACGATATCGGTGACAAGACGAATGAACTGGAGAAGTATATGTGGGTGTTCTTCCTTGGTCATTTCCTACATGGTGTGGGATCATCGCCTCTCTACACTCTTGGCGTCACTTACATCGACGAGACTGTCTCCACGAAGATGTCATCGGTGTATCTCGGTGAGTCCTCATCCATCATCCGAAGCATCAATAGCAACTGATTGAACACAATTTCATCGGACGTTTCGTCGGAGAAGGGTGGGATCTTTTTTCTCGCCACATTAACTTTTGAGGGTGAATCTTTCCGACTTTCTTCGTCTCCTCTTCTCGGTGTTTATAAATTCGTAAAGTTTTTTTAGAACGAGAAGAAACATCTGGGAGCCATTTCCAGCCACTTTCACTAATTACATCACAACAATTAGTTTACACATCGATGCACACAGGAATCATTTTAATCTTAGCTTCTGGGAATTTTAAAGCTTCTGTTAATGGGAGTAGCTATCTCGTGCTTAATTATCTAATGCAGTTGGTCTTAACCTGGGAAGCCTGGGGTTCGCAGACCCCCGGGGTCCACTGTGTTCCTAAAGGGGGTCCGCAAAGGCTTGAATTTGAAATTGTTTAAAATCGAAATCATTGTGATCATTGATCAGATATTTAAATTGTATTTTATAAGCCTTTGCTTATTGGCTACAACGGATATTCTCGTGAGATATTCTCGATTATTTCTTATCCAATTCTACGTATTTCTGTATGGTAGTTGTAAGATGGCCGCATTCCATGCTTATAAGAATGATCGCCAGTAAAAGAGAACACAAATTTAAAAGTATTTTATATTTACATATAAACATATTATGTAAGTTTTTCCCAGACCCCCATTTTACATAATTTTCTAACCACATTTCTACCAAAACTGAATCCATTTGTTTTTATTAATTTGTTAAAAAATACAAAAATTCCCTGAAGTGAATGCTGGCGGGCTTAGCCCTTCATACCCCATAACCATTCTTATATTGTACATGGGCAGCATCTTCCCCTTTTAGTTAATGCACCAGATGAATGTCAAATAGAACTTATTATTTCATTACAAACAGGACAGATTTATGAAGCAAAGTGCAATACCGCAATAGGTGCAGTATCTTTAAGTTTTTACATATCTTTAAAAGATTTGATAAACTTTACCTTTTAACTGCTATGGACGAGTGAAATCGTTTTTAGATTGGTTATGCCAATATTTATGAACAATGCCTGAAATAGGCGTCATTGATTAATTGATTTGTTGCTATTAATTTGTTAAAAATTAAAAAAAAAAACCTGATGCGCATTCTGGCGGGCTTATACAATGCACATTTGCACAATTTCTTAATACCTAAGGTAGGTAGGTTATGTATTACAGTATTTTTGTAAATTTTTAAAAGATATATGAATTTTGTACTCAAACTGAATTTGTGTTAATTACCTTAGCAGTGACGTTGGCTATGCAGGCAACTTAACCTAGCAGTTAACAGGTAAACTACTATGTACAGTTTGACTGTCATGAACAATAAACATAACTAGTTGACTTCTAGCTTGAAAGTGATTCGAGATGTCATTTGTACAGGATCTTGTACTTGTTCGTGAACAATACAAGCCATATACCGTTTCTATGAGGAATTCAAACTAGAAAAGATCACGTCTATTCAATATTGTGCAGATGTGTAAGAAAGAACCGAAGAAAGTTATCAATTTAATTCTACGTAGGGTTCCTTGAGTCTAGCATGCTTCCACTGTGAATAAAAACTATATGTACTTCCATATAAAATATCTCCCCATGAATTTGATTATTTCTGGAGATAATATTTTTCCCCACAAACAAACACCCTCCGTCGTTTTACCTTAGGGATTATTTTGGTACATGACTTCATGAAATACCATCCCTTTTATTTTAATTAAATTTAAATCCAACTCGTATTTTTCTATGGCTTCTGCAAAACATGTGATAAAAATTGGGGAAGAAAAGTTTGAAATTAACAAAAGAAATTCGAGTCTACGGGGGTGTGTTACATTATCATTTGTTTTGTTTGCATTTCCAGCAAGATCTAAACATCACCATCTGCTCATTATCCTCGACTTATTGATCAGTTTTTCATCAGAAAATATTCATCTTTGGAGCCTCGACTATTTATCACGCTTTATCACGCTTACACAGCACGAATCAAATGTCACGTTATTGCGTCCCGCTTGAAAATGAAAGATTAATTACAATTTAATATCATTCGAGTCTTGGTACGTGTTTACTCCTTAAAAAGCAGAATTTATCGCGATTCTTTGCGTATTTTTGACGTTAAATCAATTAATTTTAGTCACATTCTTGTGAGCTATATTTTCGCTTCGTTTTTCTTCTGTTCTCTTCTTGTGGTTGTCACCACTCTCATCAATCATTTAGCTGTTCGCAACATTTTGATCTCATGGGCGCTACCAATATCAAGATGCTTTGTAAAACAGCCAAATTTATGAAAATACCACGCCTGAACCGAATCCCTAAAAAGTATTATAAATAGTATACCGTGGGTTAACTTTACAACTTTTGAAGGGAGTGACGTATTATTAATTCTCCGTGGAAAACAAAACAAAACAGTACAATTTTAAACAAATTCATTTTTGTCACCTTATAAGTGTATTAACGACGTTTTCGTGGGTCTCATATTTTCGAGTCCTAGTTGAAAATGTTTTCAACAAGTCGGCGGGCGCAGAAATGTGTGAACAGTTTTGATTCATTACCTCACTCTCTTCTGGGATTGTAATAAATGTTGCGAGGGGGCTAGAAGAAGAACGCACTGTACGCGAAATTATTATAAAGGTGTGGAATTTAGGAGAGAAAATGTTACTTTAGAACCAAGAAGCGCCTTCGTAACCTTGTTATTATAAATGACAACGATAAAATATACTATTTTCAGAAAATTTAATTAAAACTTTCATCACCGTTTCGTCAAAATATAGACATACTGAGTAATTGTTTTCGTTATTACATATGTTTTTATGACCACACATTACTTATACCTGGGAGCCGAGTTTTATAAGATTTGCCGTTAGAAGGGGCTTTGCCATTCTTCGGATTTGCGCTTCAAATATTTGAAGGTCCCTCTCTAGAAAGCGTTTTATACATTTCATTCTTGCAATCCTTGAATCTATCTTTCTCGCCGATTCCTTATAGTTCTGTAAGATCCCTTCTTCCAGAGATATTACAATATTACCGAGGAAGGTTAAAATATAGGGTAGGTACTTAAATCTACCGTCATAATCGAATAAGTATATTTAAAATAAATTTTACTTATACATTTGCAGAAAGTGTTCAAATCGTCGGGAGTCATATCTTCAAATATGCAGAATATTTCCTCAATTGTTTGTATTTGTTGTAGGTATATTCTACACGATGGCAATTGTCGGCCCTGCGATTGGCTATGGCCTAGGTGGATACTTCCTGAGCTTCTACAATGACTTCCTGACTGTATCAGGATCAGGGTAAGCGGATAACGCCGGAGAGCAACTTATGTATACACCAAATCACTTACTTCTCTTTGGTAACACGTAAGAGAAAAGAGTTGGCTATAAATGCAAAAATCATACCATTTTAATGGAAAGTGAAGATATCGTTTCAAGCAGGTTTTTAAACTGAATACGGACGATTTGAAAATGTTTGGAGTAGAGTCCGGAAATTTTCAGTTTAAAAGAAAGTGATTTTCTCTCTTTTGGAAAGAAAATATAGAAAAGCAAGAAAGTCAATTTTGGGAAAGCTAAAATCGTGTTATTAAACTAAATGTGGATAATATTTGTGAAAGTGCATTCTAGATTTTCGACATGGGGTGAGGGGGTAAAGGAGACAATGATAAATAGGCTTTAGCAGGCACATATTACCCCCCTCCCTCCGACACTCTATAACCACCCTCATAACGTAAGAACGGCTAGGCAAGGGTTAAGGTGGAGTTGTATATACATATATTCGCAAGACACTGAATTATTCATGCGATGAAATTCTCTTAGATTGCTCCTATGTGTCTTGTGTCATGCTGTCCCACCAACTTATATTACACATTTTTTTAACTCTGAGATAGGACTGCGATTTTAAGACAACCGATATTCACGATTCAATATAATATGCTGAATACAGTGTTATAAAGTCCCTTCCTGGTTTGAGATTTATGCTCCTTAATACTGGGAATCTATCTTAGTAGAATGTGATACGCAAATAAGTCGTTTTTAATCCTCTTACGCTTTTCAACTAGACCTCGGTGCGTACATTTCAGTTCTCGTTTTTATAATTTGAACTAAACTACCCCTTCATTCTTTGCGTCAATTGAGTCATGGATAATCCACAAATCCAATTCGACATCACGCTGGCCAAAGAGCGACTTAGTCTGCGCCTTTTCACATCTTTTCCCACCACCTCACATAGGCCACGTTAATATTGTTGTAGGCTCATCCTTCGCTTACGTCCGCGGGCAAAATATCTTTTGCACTCCACCATTTTATTTCTCTCCCCTCTAAATCTTGAGAAGTTCTGATGGAAGTTCGATCTTCTTGATGTACGTTGGATAAAAGTCAACCATCCTAAGTTACAGGACTCTGCAATCACACAGAAGCTTGCTGCCGTGCAAAGAACTCTCTTGAAGAGCGTGTGTGAGTGTGGGGGAGGAGGAGGGGGAGGGGAAAAGTTATCGGGCGCCTTCAATCGTAGCGATGTTGTGTCAGATTTCAAACTAGATTTCTCTACTTTACACTTGTGTGTATGTGTGTGAATGACAGACCATCAACAAGGATTCAGAAAGTATTTTCTTCGGTGGACAACTCGATCATTGAATGGAATTTCAAACATCGTCTGTCAACTTTGTTATACTTGCTCATTTCTGACAAATAAATCGTCACAGTCCTGGTGGACTGATTTCAATTGAAGTGCAAAGAAACTTTAAAATATATGACAAATAGCCTCTAGCTTTCCTCTGCCTTTCCATTCTTTAAAAGTCATGAAATTCCGCTTGTGTCAAACCAAATTGCAGTTATAATTTTAGTCACAATTTATTGTCTCTTTATCAATCTCCGTACATTTACTTATCGCACTTGATTTCATTTCCATTTTACAATTAACTGTAATAAACCTATTATTGTTGAGTAGTGACTTGTGAGTGATGGAAAAAATCACAATCATAAAAAAAAATCATGCATAAAACGAACGCAGAAAAAATAATAATTTACAAAATGTTCACAATTTAAAGTTAGACTTAAGAGCGCTAATCGAGCAAGTGATGTAATTATGTGTTCCTAATATTTGGACACAGCTGCAATTCTAACTAATCGACAATTATTTCAGTGTATATCAAATGCTTCACATGGGAATTCAAACGAGATTGATAAATTATGCGTTAAAGCAATAGAACAGTATTTATACAGGTTGCAATGATAGGGATTCAAACATGCTATTATCTGGGTAGGTGTGTTTGGATGGAGGTCCCTAGGGCACAATATTGGCAGATAAAAGCAGATTCACCGTGTGAGTGAGACAGTGATGAGTGGTGGGGGGGGGGGGGGGGTGATTGGAGTGAGCCACTGCCACCGAGTTTGTTTGCTAACCAAAGTTTATTAGTTTCCCTAAGGGTGCGAGCTTGTTTTGTTGGCTGGATGGGAGATGGGAGGGGAGATCACGTTCCGGTAAAACTTGATTGTTGTACTGTACAGAGATCGTGGGAAGGCCGCCCTGATGCACATCTCAACCCCAGTGTATTGTTCAACTCACATTCAACTACCTGTTAGAAGATGCTATTGTCATTGTATCAACTCAATTCTATGTCATAAATAGCAATGTCAATTAGTAGAACTCATCCCTGTGTTGGCGGCACGTACAGGGGGCAGGTAGCCAGCCTAACCTACATTTCATACAGCTGATGGTTTTCTTGCAATGCTTTGCGTCTGGGTTGGGGAGGAACAAGGCAGTGATCCTCTGGACATTCAACGGTACAGGTCGCTCCCGGAGCGCACCTGAGCTCTGTACACGGTAGCCTCCGGCACCGTCAGGATTCTAATAAAGACAAGTATATTCTCTATACCCAGTGTCTTATTTCTATGTGAGGCTCCCCATCTTGGCTGAACACCACAACTGGCGCACAACGTGGTCGAACCTCCACCCGCTGTGAGAGTTCTATTTTAGTGATTATATTCTGTGTGAACATTTATTAATTCGTGTTTAAAGTGATTTTTAGTGACATTTGATTATGTGTAAACATTCTGGGTGAACTTTGTTGAACATGCCGCTGCCACGTACTCAATCGCTGAGGGCAGTTAACAATCAGGATTTTTGAGGCGTAGTGGAGCGAGTGAGACGCCGGTGCGGGACGGACGGGTGGCGCGTCACTACACGCAACCTGCGGCGATGCAATTGCCACAGGTGCCGCTGCCGAGGTTCGCGGACAACGGCACCGTCCAGCCGATGGAGTTTCTACATCGGATGGAATCGCATCTGCGCCGGTTCGATTGGTCCGACGACGAGTATGTGGACTTCGTCGTCGCGCACCTGGACGGTGTCCCCTACGACTGGGGATACGCGGTACGGGAGTGCTGGGAAGATGACTACGACGCGTTCCGCAGGTCCTTCGTGAACATGTTTTGGTCGGACGAACAACAGGAACGTCTGATGCAAGACCTGTACGCCGACACTTACAATAAGGAAAAACATCCGACAATGTTGGGCTTCTTCGTCATGTGGACGAGGAAGCTAAAGCACGTCACTCCGCCTCTGCCACATCACATCGTGATCAACAGGATCGTGAGACTGCTGCCAGCAAACATTGCCAACGTGTTGCTGGTAGCAGACAATCTCTCTATGGAGGACGTCATCCGGAAGCTGCAACGCTTGGACGACGTCGTAGCATTTCGTCAGCACAAGATGCCAACTGCAACGCGGTACGACGCCAACTGGTTCACGCGCGGAGGTGCAAACAAGGCTGTTGCGGTGATCAAAGACGGAACATCAACATCCGGACGCCAACAGATTCAGCAGGCGAACACTCAGCAGAAGTGGCGGAACCACGACCAGCGCCCTCGCGAGATACGCCATTGTATGAATGCGCGGAAACGGGGGAGTCAAAAACAACAACGTCCAGCCCGATTCAACCGCCCGTTGGCGGCGTCGTTCAGTAATTGGCGCGATGAAGCGAGGCGCTTCCCGCGAGAAGAACATGTCGACGGCAATTTAACGCCTGAGTGCGACGCCGAGTTGAAGACGCCTGAGTGCGACGCCGAGTTGAAGACGCCTGAGTACGATGCCGAGTTGACGACGCCAGAGTACGACGCTGAGTTGGCGACGCCTGAGAGCGACGCTGAGTTGACGACGCCAGAGTACGACGGTGAGTTGGTGACGCCTGAGCACGACGCAGAGGTGGCGACGTCCGAGCGCGACGTAGAGATGGCGACGCCTGAGCACGACGCAGAGGTGGCGACGCCCGAGCGCGACGTAGAGATGGCGACGCCTGAGCACGACGCAGAGGTGGCGACGCCCGAGCGCGACGTAGAGATGGCGACGCCGGAGCACGACGCAGAGGTGGCGACGCCGGAGCACGACGCAGAGATGGCGACGCCGGAGCACGACGTAGAGATGGCGACGCCGGAGCACGACGCAGAGGTGGCGACGTCTGAGCGCGACGAAATATATGCAGCGATGAATTTGAGTGACAGGTCAGTGCGCGTGAATACAATACCTGCGACACATGTGCTCCAGCAAGTGCACAGCGGCGAGATAACATCAGTAACCAAGCCATATTGCTGGCAAATCAAGCACAAGAGTAGAGCCAGAGGGACAGCTTGACGGTCATGTGCGTGATGCATTACGACATGAACTTTTGCCAAGAACTTATGTCATGTTTGCTTTGTTTCTTGAGAGAATTTTTGATAATGTTATTGTGTCATGTGTTTCATGTACGAGTTATACAAGTGTCGAATGGTTCTAGACGAACAGGGTATAGTGTATTTTCGTGTTGACTTGATCCATGTTTATGTTAGAATAGGATAATACACTTCAAAACTATGTTGGAATAACCATATCTCAATTATGGTGTGTGTGCAGTATAGTACCAGATGGTTTTATACCAATAATAATGTGTCTATGTACTTATTCAACATGTAGGGTATTGAAGGTAAATTTACTTTAAATAAGAGTGTGATTTTGATGGTAGAGTATGTATGTATCAATGCCTAGGTAGGAGAAGAGTAAAAGATGGGATATTTTCGTAATATAAGACGTTTGTGTTGTACTCATGTATGTAATGGATTTTTGCATTACTCGTTGGAAATAACATGTTGTAAGAGAACATTTCGTTGCACAACAGTGTCATGTTTGATGAGTGGGAAATACATATTAATTGATCTAGTAAGTTAATTTAAATACGATTAGGATAATACAGTACAGTTTAAAGGATTAGAAAAAAGTATATAATGTATCATTCAAACTTTTGTCTGGGGGGAGTATGTACTGTACAGAGATCGTGGGAAGGCCGCCCTGATGCACATCTCAACCCCAGTGTATTGTTCAACTCACATTCAACTACCTGTTAGAAGATGCTATTGTCATTGTATCAACTCAATTCTATGTCATAAATAGCAATGTCAATTAGTAGAACTCATCCCTGTGTTGGCGGCACGTACAGGGGGCAGGTAGCCAGCCTAACCTACATTTCATACAGCTGATGGTTTTCTTGCAATGCTTTGCGTCTGGGTTGGGGAGGAACAAGGCAGTGATCCTCTGGACATTCAACGGTACAGGTCGCTCCCGGAGCGCACCTGAGCTCTGTACACGGTAGCCTCCGGCACCGTCAGGATTCTAATAAAGACAAGTATATTCTCTATACCCAGTGTCTTATTTCTATGTGAGGCTCCCCATCTTGGCTGAACACCACATTGTGTTAATACAAATAAAAGATATAGGTAGGGAGGATAGAATGAAAAAAATATGATCAATTTTGTATTGTCTCTATTCGGGGGGTTGAGGGGGGGGGGAGAGTTGAATTCCACCTGTGGCGATTTGCCGTGATTGTTCTATCGTCTGCATTGATTCCGGGGTCCGACAATGAATGCAGATATTTGTCAAATAATGACTGGTGTTTTCTTCACATATAAAAGGTGCATACACATTTTGTTGGAAAGCGTGAAGTCAAATATGACATGTGAGAAATGACCGGCTCAATTTTATTGCGAATGGTCGGGTTGAGTACATTTCAAAAAAGCAGCCTCAGATATTTTAGTGCTTAGACTTCAGAATAGAGATTGAAATTCATGTTGCCAATGCTCGCCGTCGCAATAATCCGGCCTTGCATGACTACAAGTACCTACACTTGGCCAAAGTAAAAACGTTATTCGAAAGAAACGTATTGGCTGATAAAGATATGATGGCCTAATCCGATTATGTCTACGCTAACTCGTCATCTAACTATAGTACCTAGGTGAGCTCTAATATTGATAATAACACGGATTGATTGTCAAGAAACCTGACCAGCAGCCACGTTTCGTTCAAATACTTTTTTTAGTTTGGTCAGTGTACTGTACACAGAAGTTTCCTAAATAATTATACTCTCAATTAATCACCAAATACCTCATTGCAGAACCAGGTCGTAAATACTCGTGCATTGCTGTAGAGTTGTAGAGTTGTCTGTCTCGGTAGCTATAAGTGTTGTTCTAGTGTAGTCTCGGTACTATAAGTGTTGTTCTAGTGTAGCCTCGATACTATAGTGTTTTTCTAGTGTTGTCTCTGTATCTATAAGTGTTGTTCTAGTGTCGTCTCGGTATCTATAAGTGTTGTTCTAGTGTCGCCTCTGTTTCTATAAGTGTTGTTCTAGTGTCGTCTCTGTATCTATAAGTGTTGTTCTAGTGTCGTCTCTGTATCTATAAGTGTTGTTCTAGTGTAGCCTCGATACTATAAGTGTTGTTCTAGTGTAGCCTCGATACTATAGTGTTTTTCTAGTGTTGTCTCTGTATCTATAAGTGTTGTTCTAGTGTCGTCTCGGTATCTATAAGTGTTGTTCTAGTGTCGTCTCTGTTTCTATAAGTGTTGTTCTAGTGTCGTCTCTGTATCTATAAGTGTTGTTCTAGTGTAGTCTCGGTGTTTCAGAGGCTTGTCCGAGGACAGCAACGTGTGGGTCGGAGCTTGGTGGATCGGCTTCCTGCTTACCTTCATCTTAGCGATCTTCGTAGCTCTGCCGATCCTGGCTTTCCCGAGGCACTTACCAGGTAACACTCACACTTACTCTCTTTATGCAGTGTTTTGTCAATGACAAGTGACTTATTATTTGAACTTGACAGCTGAAATATTCGTGTGACATACACTTAACTTATCCACACCCAATACTAATTGACTACAATTAATATTGTCTGTAATTGTAAAGTTCACAATACAATGGTGAGAAAGCAATTGCTACGTCTTGACATCTACGTCTGGGCATGTCTGGATTTATAGTTACGAAACAAATTCAAGATTGTATATTATTACAGAAGGGATGATGTCATAGGCACAGTTACCCATCCCCTCTTTTTAACACGCATCGATTACTCAACGCAATGTCTCTGAAGCAGAAAAGTCTGTTTATATATTGTAAGAAATGCTATACAATTATATCAAAGAATTCGATTCGGTTCAAGACGTGTTCATCCACTCCACTGTTTTGACGCACATATAATACTTCGTCAAGTTTTCTATATGTTCTACGCAACAGCTGGTGGAGGAAATGTGAAGCAAACTTGTTGAAAGTTAGGTAATAAATTTTGATCTACCTTTGTTGTGAACACCCTTCCCATCTTTCCCTTCGCAGCATCCAAGCAATCTAAGTTCTGATTTTAATAACCACCTCAATTTCATCATCGATTGAAGTCGTTCCATTTTTATTAAAAATCTTATCGTTCATCTGATTATATTATTAAATTTTAAGCATTTCACTTTTTCGTTTCTTGAGTATCTTCTAAGATATTTTCTATCTTATAAGGTTCTTTGTTGTCTCAAGACTTAAATCCATCCCAGGGGAGTTGAAATCTGCATTGATAGTGATCTGGCGGTAACCTGTAACACTCTTGAATACACTTTCGTGGGAAATTTGCATAGGCAAACAATCTTTTTTGATGGTATAGCAACGATTCAGAGTGTCTTTTTGAAATCTTGAAAAAGGCTTTAGATATAATTTTTAAATATACGAGTAATAGGAAATATTATTCCAGTGGGAGCCGTTTGAATGTAGAGAGTACTAATGAAAAATGTAGTAGGAAGGGGTTGAGGGCAATGTAATATATACCACACATAAAAAATAAGTTTACTTAAAACTACATTAATACTTGTTGAAACCTTAAGATATAACATTGCATATTATAATTGAAAATTTAATAATCATACAAGCGCATGAAACGGGCATTAATAATTTAGCAAAGTGTAATAAATATTAATTTCTAATGAAACACTCAGCATTATTTAAAACCTTGTTTCCTTATTGAGTGGTAATTCTCTGCTAAGCGTCCATCTTCCAACACATGAGTGTCCCCTTGGGTTATTCAGGATACAAGCGCCTGCAGGCCCAGAAGATCTCCGAAGCCCATGGGAAGAAGAAGCAGGCGCCATTCTACAACCTGTCGGACATGCCGCGCGCTCTGTGGGCGCTCATGCGCAACCCTGCCTTCTTCTTCCTGAACATCTCGGCGGCGTCAGAAGGGCTCTTGGTCTCGGGATTCGCAGCGTTTCTACCAAAGTTCCTCGAGAACCAGTTCAGTATAACATCACAGAGTGCAGCACTGATTATGGGTAAGCGGGAATCGTACAGCGGACTTTTGCAGGATTACAAGCGGTGGCAGTGGTGATATATAAATTATTTGCTTTTGTTCATCTAGTAAATAGATGTAAAGAGTATTTGAAACTTTAAAAACTTAATTTTGGTTCTATAAACGCTCTTTAATATTCATCAATTAGGTAACCGATGTTTTTAGAAAAGTATTATTTAAATTGAACAAATGGTGACAGCGGTTGGATGGTCAAATTAAAATATAATTGAATAGATTGAATACATGCCTATATGTAGCACGAAATTGAGTATAGAATATAGGATTAAACATCAACTCACCTGATGTGGTACAGGACTGATCACCATCCCTGCTGGAGGCGGGGGAACATTTCTCGGAGGCTACCTCGTCAAGCGGTACAACCTGCGCTGTACCTCCATCATCAAGTTCTGCATCGCGTCGACGGTTGTCGGCATGTTCTTCACCCTCTGTTTATCGCGAGCTATCTTCTGTGACAGGACTGATCACCATCTTTGCTGGAGGCGGGGGAACATTTCTCGGAGGCTACCTCGTCAAGCGGTACAACCTGCGCTGTACCTCCATCATCAAGCTCTGCATCACGTCGACGGTTGTCGGCATGTTCTTCACCCTCTGTTTATCGCGAGCTATCTTCTGTGACAGGACTGATCACCATTTCTGCTGGAGGCGGGGGAACATTTCTCGGATGCTACCTCGTCAAGCGGTACAACCTGCGCTGTACCTCCATCATCAAGTTCTGCATCGCGTCGACGGTTGTCGGCATGTTCTTCACCCTCTGTTTATCGCGAGCTATCTTCTGTGACAGGACTGATCACCATCTTTGCTGGAGGCGGGGGAACATTTCTCGGAGGCTACCTCGTCAAGCGGTACAACCTGCGCTGTACCTCCATCATCAAGCTCTGCATCACGTCGACGGTTGTCGGCATGTTCTTCACCCTCTGTTTATCGCGAGCTATCTTCTGTGACAGGACTGATCACCATCCCTGCTGGAGGCGGGGGAACATTTCTCGGAGGCTACCTCGTCAAGCGGTACAACCTGCGCTGTACCTCCATCATCAAGTTCTGCATCACGTCGACGGTTGTCGGCATGTTCTTCACCCTCTGTTTATCGCGAGCTATCTTCTGTGACAGGACTGATCACCATCTTTGCTGGAGGCGGGGGAACATTTCTCGGAGGCTACCTCGTCAAGCGGTACAACCTGCGCTGTACCTCCATCATCAAGCTCTGCATCACGTCGACGGTTGTCGGCATGTTCTTCACCCTCTGTTTATCGCGAGCTATCTTCTGTGACAGGACTGATCACCATTTCTGCTGGAGGCGGGGGAACATTTCTCGGAGGCTACCTCGTCAAGCGGTACAACCTGCGCTGTACCTCCATCATCAAGCTCTGCATCACGTCGACGGTTGTCGGCATGTTCTTCACCCTCTGTTTATCGCGAGCTATCTTCTGTGACAGGACTGATCACCATCCCTGCTGGAGGCGGGGGAACATTTCTCGGAGGCTACCTCGTCAAGCGGTACAACCTGCGCTGTACCTCCATCATCAAGCTCTGCATCACGTCGACGGTTGTCGGCATGTTCTTCACCCTCTGTTTATCGCGAGCTATCTTCTGTGACAGGACTGATCACCATTTCTGCTGGAGGCGGGGGAACATTTCTCGGAGGCTACCTCGTCAAGCGGTACAACCTGCGCTGTACCTCCATCATCAAGCTCTGCATCACGTCGACGGTTGTCGGCATGTTCTTCACCCTCTGTTTATCGCGAGCTATCTTCTGTGACAGGACTGATCACCATCCCTGCTGGAGGCGGGGGAACATTTCTCGGAGGCTACCTCGTCAAGCGGTACAACCTGCGCTGTACCTCCATCATCAAGCTCTGCATCACGTCGACGGTTGTCGGCATGTTCTTCACCCTCTGTTTATCGCGAGCTATCTTCTGTGACAGGACTGATCACCATCTTTGCTGGAGGCGGGGGAACATTTCTCGGAGGCTACCTCGTCAAGCGGTACAACCTGCGCTGTACCTCCATCATCAAGCTCTGCATCACGTCGACGGTTGTCGGCATGTTCTTCACCCTCTGTTTATCGCGAGCTATCTTCTGTGACAGGACTGATCACCATTTCTGCTGGAGGCGGGGGAACATTTCTCGGATGCTACCTCGTCAAGCGGTACAACCTGCGCTGTACCTCCATCATCAAGTTCTGCATCGCGTCGACGGTTGTCGGCATGTTCTTCACCCTCTGTTTATCGCGAGCTATCTTCTGTGACAGGACTGATCACCATCCCTGCTGGAGGCGGGGGAACATTTCTCGGAGGCTACCTCGTCAAGCGGTACAACCTGCGCTGTACCTCCATCATCAAGTTCTGCATCGCGTCGACGGTTGTCGGCATGTTCTTTACCCTCGGCTTCCTCTACACATGCCCTAACCCGGCGTTCGCTGGAGTGACACAGAACTACGGCAACTTCACGTAAGTATTAACTTTAATACTCCCATTAACGTACTTCCTCGGAGTGGGCTAGGATCTTTTAAAAAATATATTTAACTTGGCGTTGTTATCGTTTATCAAATATAAGAAGCATAGGTACACGATTTAATACAAATGGAGAACTGGCTTTAACAGGATTTGACCAATAATTTGTTTTTTATCGAACTCATTATCAGTCCAAAGAGCTGTGGTTCGTAGAGGAGAGAAGAGAAGAGTCTTTAGATAGTTCTTTAGATAGTTCTTTAGTTCTTTAGAATATTTATTTAGAAAACTCTTTTGAAGAGTTTGTTGAGATTTTGTTTGGAGTATTTATTTCTTATGTCTAAAAAGTATGAATCTCTATGAATCCAATAATTACACAGCCACCTCTCAATCGTAATCAGTGATACGTTATCATTTAAAAATAATTAAAATGTTTATATAAAGGGTATACGACAGTTTAAATATTTCGCCTCGCTTTCGTTTTCTTGATTTGTCAATTTCTTGAACTTGCACCGTTGTCAATAAGATTCTATAGATTTACAAAACAAACACAACTAAGATTTGAAAAGGAATGTATTTTATCTACTCGTCGTCAATTCACGCCCGTTACGTGTCCCGAGGGAATTTCGTTTTAATTGTTAGGTATAAGTTGTCACTAACAATTTGCCATCATACTCCCTAATAATTACTTTAATTAACACTCCTTTTAACTGGAAATTGGAACTTATCTGTCATTTGACACAATCCATCATTTATTAACAGTTGTTCAAGACACATGGCAGACAATTTGGATCCAGAGTAGCGAAAACAAATCAAATACACAGAATAATTTTGAATTATATGGTGTTAGAAATTATGTAACTGTGACAAATTGGCGTACATTGAATTGAAATCTTGAATGGAATGAATGCCTCAATAATCATTCTTGGATTCAATAAATGAATGGTTTTATTATTATTTTCATATTTATGTTAGGAAGGGAGTTTGTAATCCTGCAAAGCTCTGGACCCTCATTCATCAGTCCTGGGTTCGACGAGAGTAGTTGTGTTTTTAGTTTTTACTCAATCGAGTCACAAATGCATGACAGGTACTTTGCTAACAGACAAGATTATCCTCCCTCCCCATTCATTAACACATCACAATACAACCAATAATCATTCACAGCCACGAAATGGCTTATGAAAGATGTTGGTTGGACAAACGACGGTAAAGCTCTAGAATTGCATTTCCGGTAGTCCAGGTTAAATTCCTGTAGCTAATTCTTCTATTTGAAAGTTTTCTCGTGGTATTCCTCCTTCAATATGTAAATAGTAAGTAGGTTTGGAAATTGATGCCGATTAACAAAGTATAGTGTTAAAATTACAAATGGTGGCACAAGCAAGATTTTTAAATAAAGTTCAACATGTGCCACCATTTGTAATATTGGTATATGATAAATATTTGTTATTTTTTAACAAGCTGGTACTTTTTGGGCTTACCTGGTTAAATCCAAAGATGAATTTAAGAGATAGAGACACCGCAGTAGACGAGCCACTTGAAAAAGGATGTACATGCCAAAGTATAGGGGTAGGTAGCTTAGCAAAAAGGTGGCTGAGGGCATTAGGATTTCATGTCATGATGTGGCAAACCTGCCCTTTTTGCCAAACGAAACAAATCAGTTTAAAAATAAAAAATAAACTTTTGGATCGACAGCAGTACTGGTAAAAACAAGACAGAAATTTTAAAAACACCTCACAATATTTCTTATATACTTCAATCTCCGTTCATTCATTACGCACCTGACGACGGAGATTGATGATCTCAGAAATGTTGTGCAGCGTTTTTATAATTTCTATCTTGTTTTTACCAGTACTGGTCTCGATCCGTTATTAACCAGTACATTAACTTTGTCTTATGAAATAATGTAGATAATCATTAAAATGATTAATAAAATTTAAAATACATTTTTACTCTCATATTTATTCACAGACGCGATAACCGAATTGCCAAGTCATCTTCTATGCACAATAAAAAATATATTTGTCCACAGGTATGAGAAGCTGAGTCTGAACAGTTTCTGTAACAGTGACTGCGCTTGTAGCGCCGAATACGTGCCGACGTGTGGCATCGACAGCACGATGTACTACTCCCCGTGCTATGCGGGCTGCAAAGAAGAGTACATCGTCGACGGTGTGAAGTTCTACGCGGACTGCTCGTGCATTCCCACTTCCGACAACATCCGCCACGTGAACGCGTCCAGAAACATCTTCTTGCGAGGCACGAGTCCATTCTCTCAAGCTGTGAATACGAGCTGCGAGTCGAACTGTGACAGTCTCATCCCGTTCCTCATCTTCATCGTGCTCGTGATGCTCTGTACATTCACCACCTCCATGCCTGCGCTCTCGGCAACGCTCAGGTAATTCACCGCCTCCATGCCAGCGCTCTCGGCAACGCTCAGGTAATTCACCGCCTCCATGCCGGCGCTCTCGGCAACGCTCAGGTAATTCACCGCCTCCATGCCGGCGCTCTCGGCAACGCTCAGGTAATTCACCTCCTCCAAGCCGGCGCTCTCGGCAACGCTCAGGTAATTCACCGCCTCCATGCAACGCTCGGGTAATTCACCACCTCCAAGCCGGCGCTCTCGGCAACGCTCAGGTAATTCACCGCCTCCATGCCGGCGCTCTCGGCAACGCTCAGGTAATTCACCGCCTCCATGCCGGCGCTCTCGGCAACGCTCAGGTAATTCACCGCCTCCATGCCAGCGCTCTCGGCAACGCTCAGGTAATTCACCGCCTCCATGCCGGCGCTCTCGGCAACGCTCAGGTAATTCACCGCCTCCATGCCGGCGCTCTCGGCAACGCTCAGGTAATTCACGTGATTCATGTTAATGACTTAGGAGATTACGTGAGGTGAGAAAGGACATTGCATAATATCTGGTAATCATATTATCTATACCTATTTACTTCATGGTGATTCAGGATTCTAAATATCAGAATTGACGAATATGAAGGAGATTGAGATAGTGTTTGTGTGTTATGAATTAAGTAAAATTACCTGCTCATTTTTGGTAGGTGGATATTTTTCAATTGAACTTTCAAGAATATCTCAACATATTCACAATTTGACACAATGCTATTATTATTATCCATTATTAACACTAAGTAAATAACATAGCAAATTTTCTCTCTTCATTAAACATACATGTAAGCAACAAAATAATTTTTAAATTCTCCTTTTCGTCTACTTTTATCCTCTTTAGTTCCATTACATTTAACACATTCTTCGCGCTCTATCGCTCCGCCTTCACTCCTATCTTGCATATTGAACAATCGTATATGATCATGTTTGACGAAACGTAAATGCGAACTATATTTTAATTCACATAGTTTTCAAACTGAATACTGTTTGTTTCGGTTGAGTGATTGGAATGAGACAGCATATGATGCAGTACGTCGTAGCCAACTAAGAAGTTAAATATTGTTAAATGACGCTCCACTATGTGGTATCAGGATCTCAGCAAAGAATGTTATAAACATGATGATGAGCTTCCCATATTATCTTCTACATTTGTTTCAGGGTTGTCCAAGACGACCAACGTTCGTTCGCACTCGGTATTCAATGGCTGATCGTACGTCTCATTGGAACCATCCCGTCGCCGATCATCTTTGGCTTGTTGATTGATCGTGCATGTATCTTGTGGCAAGATACTTGCGATGACAATGGAGCTTGTCTAGTCTACGATAACGCATACTTAAGCTAGTGAGTACTTGGTTTCTAAAACATGCACAAAGCTAACTCTATTAATGATATTACATTTTCATAATTACATTACCCTAAAATTAAATGTCCTGATGCCATCCTGATTAATAATAATTTTTTTTTTAATATTTGTTTTCAAAATTCTACAGTTGGTGGCAGATGTAGGATAATTTAATGAGTTAGATAGAAGCTGTATTATGTGTATAATTAATTATATTGATGATTGAGCGAGAGTAGCGAGCGTCACCACGGTACTCTTATGGCACTTTCTCTGTGTGTTTTTTTTTTTTTGTCCGCACAGCCCAGGTTAAACCGCAAATTCAATCGATCTGAAACTTTGCACATATGCTAACATAATCTATGCGGTCCCTGGGATCGTTTTTGAACGGGCTCCTGTGATTGGTTCAAGTTTTAAAAAAAATATCTTTCGATTGGTTGCTCTGCTCAATTTGAAATTTAGCAAAGTCATTGCAACCAACATTTTACCCAATCATAAAAAGTTTCAGCAAAATTCTCCCATTGGTTTAAATTTGAACCCATTTTTCCTGTGATTTTTGAAATTTAAACTAGAACCGATTGACCGACCAACTAAAAACTTTGCATGGTCATTGGTACCAACATTTAAGATATTTTTGCCAATTTCCAGTCTAATCTGTCGTTATTTTCAAAAGTTTTTGTAATTCTAGGGACATTTTGCGTGTTGGCTGTCAAATTCACGGCGACTTCGAATCTTCAGTTCAAGGCAAGGTAGTTAGAGCAGAAAGTTTCAAACGAAATGAAACTAACAACAGATTGATCTGATATTGTGTACACACTAATATCATATCTTATGAGTGGTCCCAGGTATATTTTTTGAACGAGATCCTGTGATTTTTGAAAATTAACAAGGAACCGTTCAATCATAAAGGTTTAATCGATCAACTTAAAACTTAGCAAGGTTATTGGGACCAATATTTTTGGAGATTTTGGAGATATTAATATAAGTCTGTGACGAAATTTAAGAATTATTGGCTTTTAATGCCATTTTCGATTGACATAATTTCGGTTCGAGGTGTTGCGTGTATCCGTGCTCGCTCATCAACGCGTCACACAGAGCGTTTTCCTAGTATAAATAATATTATATTTTTATATTCCGAATAGGAGGGCAAATTTTTTTGATACCTAATTCTTGTCAGAATTTAAAATTAAAAATGCTCCTATTACATCCAAGTAAAATAAGTGTCCAAGCGCCAGTTACCGTGTTCAGGAGATAATATGGCTTCCAAAGCATGCTAGATATAGTTAAGTATATTGATATGGATTTATTTGGGTCTATAAACAAATATTCAATTTAATCTACACATTCCAATATACTTAAAATTTTGATGTCAAGTAATTTGGAATACGTACTTACAATGTAAAGTGTTTCACAGTTTCGTTCAGTAAAATATATTTTGTCATATAGGGTATTTAGTGTATCATATTATAATTGAAACAATCAGCATGATTATAATCCCGATTCTGCCACCAATTGTAATACCGAGTTTTTACTAAGTTTATGAAAAACCGAAAGGGAAGTTTCTGTGGGAATTCAATTTGAAATCAAAAATAAATATTTTGTGAAGATTAGTATGAGTGTGTATGTCAATGTTGTGATTAACAGTGCAGAATACGTTTTAAAGATGATCTTTATTATTTTGCTTCAAATTATTGTAAGATCAAAAAGCATACTCTTTTTACCTTTGTACTCAAATCAAGCAGTGAATATTCTGTGTAATACCGCAAAACCGGAAATATAGACGAACTTTAATCGAAGGTACAAAAATATACTTAGAATAGATAAAATAGTTTAATCAACAAATAGTACATTTGGGTTCACTTTATGGAGATTTTTCTCCTGCGATCTTGCATTCCCCATATAGCGTGTGTTTTGTGTTTCAGCTACATGATGTTTCTGGCGCTGGTTGGGAAGACTATCGGTGTGGTGGGCTTTGCCTTTGCCTGCCACTTCTACATTCCCCCACCAGTCGACCCCATCACGGGTGAACCGGAGCTCAAGACGGTCGACAAGCAAGATAGCACTGCCAACGAAAAGTACTAACATCTCTACACTATATAAGTACAGGGTTGAACAGAATGATCTCCTTTTAGAATCAAAGTTTCCGAAAAGAAATTCAACTTTCTTTCCAATTTTCCTCGGAGGTGAAAACATCTATCCGTACTCCTAAACATGAAGTTAATCCTCACATAGATGCAAAGGTCAAAGGTTGCATATCCCTGCCTTCATATCAACTAAAGATTCAATTATCCTATTTAAACATTATACTTCGTGCATTAGCAAACTTCTAAAGTAAATGTGAGTATTTGATTTGAAGCTGACATAATTTTTGTCAACAACGAAACCCGGCTATGCTCAAAGCTGAGAGTAGGGCCATGTATATTGTTTTCCATGTGAAGTGTATGCATTCCATTCTTCATTAGATAGGTTTAATTTATGAACATCTTATGGAAATAGACATGAAGATATGACATCTCGTATTAACTAAGATTTTAACTTTATATACTAATAATTATAATTTTTTAAATTCTTCCTCTCTGTAGGTATGCAAATGGTAGCATAGATACCAAAGCATAAGTACAGATTATTATCCAGAGTCCTAATTATCGTGTGATTATTTCAATTTGTTCCTTAATGACATACATACATATCATTATTGTAAAAAATCACAACATTTCCAAACCAACGAATCCATCACTCGCATCATTCATTTTGATCTTCTCACATAATAACTCAACGACTTCCACTTGTTCTTCCAGTGAAACCACTCCCCTGATTCCTATGAGTGAACGTCCTCAACAGCCTTATCCTGGCCCAGGCACCTCCCAAGCTATCTTCGCTGTTCTGGACCCTTTGCAGCCAATCTCAAGCCGAATACTCGTGGTCAAGAAACCTAAAACCGTGCAACGAGCTTCATCACTCTTCAGTGAGCCGCTCACAGAGTTCCTAAGTCATACATTAATCCAGGACACTTCGGAAGAAGATCTCGAACGCAAACTGAATAGAGCCGGATTGTCCATGCCAACTGGACTGGATTCATTCGAGAGAACGGATCCGATTTGGCCGATATATACTCAGGAAGGACCCATTAGCTGTACTTCTGCAAAGTCATGCGTATTGCGAACGTCGTTGGCCACTGTGAGTGTTCTGGCGCCTAGCCAGAGGAGTGATAACAGGACGGTATCCTTTTCGGATCACGATGAAGCGATCACTTCGTCTTACTTATCAACTTCAAGTGATGAAGACTTCATCAAGGATAGCTCCGAAGAGGTTTCGGCTGAGAGCCATTTGTCTCAGGTTCATGTGTCCAAGGAAAGTAAGATTGAAATTACTTCTGGCATTGAAAATGTTACTGTGACTGACCCAGATGAAAATGTTCCTGTGACTGACCCAGATGAAAATGTTCTGAGACCGACTGAGAATATTGAAAATGTTGGTGCTGGCAATGTAGATGATATTGTCGAAGCTGGATCATCCGGCAATCAAGAAGTAGTAGTGGAACCAGAAAAAGAAAATGAAGAAGAAGAACGGGAAGCAGAGACGATGGAGAAGGAAGAGGAAGTGAAGAAAAAGAAGAAGGGTTGTAAGAGTTTAAAGAAATGGTTTCTGAAAAAGTTTACAATGTAACCAGTGGGTGCCAACCAGTTCCAGTGTTTGTACGCAAGAAATTGAATATGATCGTAAATAAGAAAAACTGTTCCTTTCAATGATGAATTTAAATCATTGGTTTATATGAAAATTATGCCCATATATGTATAGGTAGGTAATATGTTTGTTCGTAATGTTACTACTTTGCTTTCACGTTATAAATGTTTTGAGTAGACTCATGTTTGGAATACTAAATTGTATAAGTCACCTGCAGTTGTTGTATATTTAAATGCATAAACATGCTTATAAAGCATAAAACTAATTCCAATGTGCAACTTTAGTAGAACATTTTAATTTATGTATTTATGTTCTTCTGTACCTGTCAAATAGTTCTCTACCCATGTCATAGTTCAGATCTAGTACTGAAGTGAGTATCATTCTTGTAAAGATGTATTATTTTCAAATGTTGTGGACTGAACGTTGTAAACTCATTGTTCAAAACCTTATAATTATCATACCTTCAATTAATAAATAATTCGGTTCTCTTCTCTGACAATAGTAATATAAATATGAAATTAAAGAGGAATATTTCAAGTTGTCTCAATCAAGTTAATACAATTTGTTTATTATTTTAAAAATCATACTTGTTACTCCATACTAAATAAACTTTTGAAAATCAATTATTAACTAGTAAAATGATAACTTGTTTTTGTAAGTAGAATTTATTTGTTCAGACTGTACTATTAATATGAGTTAAAGCATGTATTGTGGTTAACGACGAACTTGATAATTTTGGTAATATAATCAGTTCCCATGTAGTATTTCGTTTTATTGCACAACCCATATCTTCAACTCTGTGAAAACTGCGTAAATTTCACTAATGCACTATACGGAAATAAGATGATATATGTGTTTACAAGTAGAAGGCCCGATGTCAATTTCAATTATTCTTACGGTGAGCCAAAAATCTAATCCAATTTGTAATGGTGATATCCTTCATTTTGAAAAGAGAATGATGTCCAACGCAAAATAGAGAAAATGAACTTCAGGCCTTTCTTCACTTCTGAGGTACATAAGTTTATGCATAGGTTTTTATGTCTATGGGTGTGCCTATATATTCAACTTAAGAAGAAATTAGTAAGCAATCTGAATTCTAGATGGCACCCATGTACCGATATGAGCGGCATCCAACGGCCAATCTATGAAACATCACGCCAACAACAACTACACAGGCCTTTGACACAGTGGCGCATCGCACCACAATTTGTTGAACTAAAGCTAGTGTATATTTAAATTTAAAATATTGATTTCTCTGATTCTCAATGAAAAACCGCATAATTTGACTATTTATACTTCGTAAAACATTATTTGCATATGTATAAATATGAAATAACAAAGAAATGACTGCGTTTTGAATGCGGTGTCGATTTATTCCATATTATTCTTTTTGTTCTCTGCGTGACGTTTGCCATCTTTGTTTTGAAGTGTGAAATCAGCTGGTTGGTAACTTGGTCTGGGCGCAAGCTCAGTCAGTGTCTCACATCTAGCTGCTGAGGCAGTAAGCGACTGCTCGTAGTGAATCGAGTACATGACTGCAGTAGTTCAACATTATATCGTGGCTTTTAAACGTTACCTTTTGACATTTCAACAATGATTTTACCAATGACGTAGTTATATAATTTTTAAACGAGTTGAGATAATTTCAGATTTTTTAGTTTAATTTAGTTGCTTTTTGTTTGTTTAAAGAAATGATTCTGTGAATTGTACAAAGAGAATTTAATGACATTCTGCTCGTGCCATAAAAAAGTCAGGCAATTGACCTGATGCTGTGTGAACTGACGCATTCAATGTAAGTAATTTGCATGTCAGTCAAAACGTTATTGCTTTTGTCGATAGTTACAATATTTAGATAATTTTATTAATTTAACTTAAATTTGTATTTTGCATTTTTGCTAATAATATATCTTAGTTAGATCATTATCTTGCTTCCACACTGTTTTCTCTTTCGAAAGCAGAGTTTAATAAGACATTTAAATAATATTCTTGCCTTTAGACTCAGTCTCATTGTTTGGTGTCAGTATCCTACTGAAACAAAACAATGCAAGTACAATTATTTGAACAATGGCATATTTTTCTAATTCATTATCTGACAAGCAGAAATCCGCTTTGTTATAATTGGATTTATCGCTTGCTGAATTAGCAATTACATGTGAACTTGGCCCAACTGGTAGCAATTAGATCACGGTTTAACTAGCAATTAGAACATCAACAAATGCACACTAGACTGGGTTTTAATCTGTCAATCTTGAATCGATTTCTTAATTCTTCAGATACCTATGTAATTCACTTGTTAAATACATCATTAGTAGTCATTAGTACGATATGTACTATTTTCAGTCAGATTTCTGAAGTTTTTGCTTTGAAAAGTGTTGATAGGTACTTATGCCATGACCCATGGAGAGCATCATTATAAAGCAATGTAGTCTGATATTCCGAATACTGCATGGAGTCACGATAGCAAGTCTACGACAGATTGCCTTCGTTTGTCGAACTTCATGGACATCACGAGCAAAACTCGTTACGACGAAATTATCATTCTATCGATAATTTTCAAGAAATATTCAACATATGAATTTACGTTTAAGTACCTTAACGAAACTTAGTCTGTTTATAATGTCAATGTTCAATACACATCTGTTTTATGTATATTATTACAGATGGAAATAATAAACTAGTCTACATAGAGTTGGTAAATTGAAAGTCAGGAAGAGTCAATTTTCTTTTCTGGACCGCCAATATTAATGACAAATCACACAGCTGATAATACAAATTTTTCCTATACTCGGATAGCAATTATTGCATATAACGGATAAAACATTATTAATTAGTTAGATAAATAAACTACTTAATTGCGAATATGCTATTCAAACTTGAATTGATTTGATTGGAAAATAATAAGATATAACGCCATTACCACCACCACCACGGGCTGGCTCTCCAAACATTACCTACACATTTATACGAAATATATAATTCCAACTCTTGTGTATCCCTTACAAAATGCACACGTCACAATATTGATATCTCTGATTCGGTGCTACACCTCCCAGGTTTGTTCAGACTTAAATGGGAATGTTTTATCCAGAAAATAAATATTTGAATTATCTTGAAAAAACATTAAAAAAATAAAGAACGTTCTGGAAACGAAGAACGTCACACTAGAAAGAAAACAATGTTTTGAAAAGTTCGACATTATCCCAGATTCACATTAACAATGTTACGCCGCATCAAAAGAAGTTCTCGAAGTTCCGTGACCCCGCCGACATGTGGAGCACACTAAAAGGTTGAGAAGTTTTGCACAATTAAGTTACACTAGCTAATTCTTGGATCTCGAGAAGGAATATCCAGCTCTGAATATCGTCATGGCAACAAGACAGCAGTACGTTGCTCCAGAGTTCTCCAGAAGTCAAAACTTGAACCTGTGTCGCCGTTGCGGCACCGAGATCGAAACCCTCCCCCGCGTTCTTGGCTCCTGTAAACATTGAGAACTCCTCCGCTACACCCACCACTCCGTCCAATCCGCGATCAGCCATCGCCGACCTCAGGAAGAAGGGATGATGTAGCTGGCGAGATGAGAGTCCTCTTGATCTGTGTGTGTCGATATCGTTGCCATTGATCTCGTTGCGGGTACATCATGGATCCGACCATCCGCTTCGAATCCCATGCCGGACCAAGTGATGAGGTGGACATGGGAAAAGGAACGTCTACATTCCTACGATCCCTTACTTCCTGGAGAAGTATGGCGCCACTTCTTTAGACTAGTAATTGAATTTCTCATCGGGTCAAGAGGCACAATCGTACTTGCTTTTTTAAGTATATTTCCACAGCATTTAAAGTTTTTTTTATTAAATAGTTCTTGTGTCACAACAAGAATTATCCCAATTATCCCAATTATTTAATTTATTTCTTTATTTTACTTGATTTGTGTAAATGTATGTATCTACATGTTGTGTTTAGAATGAATAAGCTCAATAAGCTTCGTTTCCACCTGACGTTTGCAATTTTAAATTGTTGTTTTTATTTTTTTATTTTAACTTGATATACTGAGTTCAGTCCAGTGCCAATTATTTTCCCCTTCTTTCCAGCAATGATTTGCTTTCCCTAAATATAAACGGATGTAAAAAAATCAGTGAGGCATTCTTGTAGTAAGCAGACCGTCAAATGTTCATCCTAGCTTCTTGCTTATCATCAGCTGTTCAAACTTAAGGCAACACTTCTATAGGTACCTACTTTTATTATATTGGTGCCTGCTCTTCATGATATTTTTTCTTTATCAAAGAGAGTTTATATGTAAAATTACAATTTTATACATTGTATAAATCCAATAAAAACGTGTCTTATACAATATTGATTGCAACTGAAAGTCTGAGTTTGTTATGCTACTGTAGTCTTGCATGACGTTCTAATTTGAGAAATATATTTCATATTGATTGAGGACTGTCAATAGCACAGAGTATAGTTCAAACGATACGATATACGGAGACAAATATTGGGTAAAGTGGTTTCGTACAGGTAGTGTTTTCCTCCTTCAAACATAGTAAGGAAATGATCAAAAGTCGAAATGATCAACGTCGATAAACTCCTTTCTTTGCATTGCAGCTGAAATTATAAAGTCGGGTGACAGTGTTAGGTGTCGGTGTAATTCTTTGTATTTTATACTACTTATAAACTACCAACGAAATATTTAGTAATAATTCACTATTCCACAAGAAATTACTATAAGTATAATTCAAATAAAATATTTATGTAAAATGTGTCCCGACACAAGTTTTAAGACTTATTGGGGTATGTCAAACTACTATGTGAACACACTCAACATTTTCTGTATCATTTGAAAAAAATCACATAAGTCAATTTGAAATCAATTCCAGGTGCATCGAGTAGAACTAAATCCACATTAAAACGCCATGTTTTAGAGCGAAACATCTCATCGAATTGCATATGTTTTTGTTTTCAGAACTAATTAAAACCCCCGATAGTAAAAAGTACACAGCTGCTTATCAATCATAGTCAACCATGTATCGTATCTTAAAATGGTAATTTCGAACATTAAATGACTTTTATCTTGTTAAATGCTTGACCTGTGTACATACACAGATCACAAATAAAATATAATGTGACGATTAAAACATCAATTGCTAACACCCACTCGCTAATTATTTAAGTGAATATGGTAATATTTGTGCTATTTGTGATCACTACGTTATGTACTGGGGCATTGGAAACTGTTTGCTGGACTATTGGGGGCTATAAACTTTAACGCAGTAGATATTCGATCTGTACCATCGCCCAATGTTGATTCTCTGGCAATCGACGATCAATTTTCATGTCAAAAATATATTTACATAATTCTGTCGGGGATGCATTATTGAGATTGAAATATTCTATTGGTTATTTGACTTTTTTAATGGAAATGGTATTGATTTTCATCGATGGTCAATGAAAAACAATATCCGTCACGTCACGTGGTAATTCGATCTAATATAGGTTAGTCTGAGAAAAACAAGTTAAAAGATAGATATTCGAGCAATCTGGAGCTAGATTTCCCAAGTCAATAGAATGGAGACAATTCACCGATTATCTTTTCCTCTTCCAGTCGACATGGAGCGAAAGAAAGTGATTGTGAGAGTGAAAAGAATCGAAAATACAAACAAATATATTTGTATGCGCTAATGCTATACGTTATAATATTCTGTTATTTATCGTGGGACAGTTCTATGTCCTATTATCGTACGTGCCTCTTAAAACACATTACATCTATCTGATTTGAATATGGTAGTAAATTAAATGTAATCTGGCTGTCCCTCCGCACACTCCATAAAGCGCAATCTTCCGGGGCTATTTGTTCCTCCTAAAACCTGTAACAGCCTTTAGTAGAAAGAAGTATTGCGAGCATATTAATTTGTATTCATATGACATTACCATGTTAAAAATATTCTCGAATCTTGGTCGTATACACTGACTCAAGTATAAAACATTAAAATTTGTATTATACTCGTGTTAGTTTTGAGTAAGTTTTACACGCAATGGAATCAGTTTCCACTAGGGAGGAGAGTAAACGCAATACCGACACGTTACCCCGTGGTGGAACCATTACAGCACTGCCCTCCCGTGATGGCGAGGGACTGATCACAGTGGAGGGAGTTCGTGACCCCATGCCAACCACCCCATTGTTTCCAGCTATGCTACATTCTAGTTGCCCATACGCTAATAACAACCAAATTAAAATTAATGTTATATTCTTGCATGCCATTATACGAAGGCATTTATTATTTATTTATTTATTTATTTATTTATTTATTTCTCAGCCATTTGGTCACACCTTTTTTTAGAATTTAATGTATAAAATGTTGTCAATAGATGATGATGCCATTACTGTGAATTATGTTGTCAATAGTTGATGAATTCCTCTGAACGTTTCTGTGCAGATTCTAAATTCTACTATTCTAGAAGAATGTGTGAATCTAGTTAAATGTTAGAGCATGGAGCTAGATTAGAATGTGTTATTCATATTACATTATGTCTTTGGTACCAAGGGTGCGCTAGCGCTGGAACTTTGTTTGCCAAGGTTCGCATTGCGACAAAATAAAATTGATAATGTTCGTGAGTAGGCGTATAGAGCTTTTCAGACAGCTTATTAAACCAAACTAGGTCATTTGATACGAGAATTTTAAATAAACCCTAAATCTGAGCTTCATAATATAATAAAAGTATTTATTTTATTTTAGTAAATTTCAATGCATGCAATGACTGCATCTCTGCATTGCTGTGTACATGTTATGATAAAACTGAAGTAAAACGATTTGAAAACGAATGAAACGGGGTCATCCGCTTGTCAAGAATGAGATTTGTCTTGCTCTGGCAAAGTGAATAACAAATTCATTATTGATTCCTTTTGATTGATTTCTTCACTGTTCATTTCCAGCAAGATATTCTATTCAAAGTTTGGATGATTCAATTCTTGGGCCAAACATTTGAATTCCATGTCATTTAATAATCCATTGGTAGTTTTTAAAATAGAATCAGTTAAAAAACTAAAAAATACAAACTGATTGATTTGAGTTTAATAAAATGTCTTCAGTTTTCTCATACTATACACTCAAATAGAGTACGCGTGCTTTTTACTTTTACTGCTTTACCGTGTAGCCTACAGCAAACCTATTGTCCAATATTTCATTTCCGTTTCTAAACATTGCTCCAATTATTTACCCTCTAATGACGATTGATGACATGCAAATTATCTCTCTCCATGTTTGTACTCTGATGAACGTTCGATGAGAGAAAGTGGGTCTGAACAATCCTCGTTGCACTATAAGGTGTCACTTCCTATAATGTTACATCAATTGAATAATACATACGATAATCAATCCAAATGAGCATCAGCACATACCAAACTATTCGTAGAGAAATTGCTTGCCTGTAACACGTTTAATGACAGGTCGTGACAACTGTCCAATGACGTTTACTCAGCGTCCGAAACATCACTAACTAATGAGAGAAACATTACTTGAGTTTCATGGAAATGATGTCTACATCGATTCTGTCACATTTCACTATCAATCAATCTAGTGAAAACTCTTTATAAACTTGCTATGTAACATTATTACAATAATTGCAACAAATAACATGTTATCAAATGTGATAAAATATCGATTGAGCTGCGTAGTCAATTACATTACGAAAATACAATTCATACAGAAACTTTAAGGCATAAAACCTTGAAATATCTATAGGCTGTATCGCATATTTACAAATACCATAGTTACAATCGTACGTTACCGAAAATCTTTGAAATTGGGAGATTTGGTGACTGTAAGATGCATTGCACATTTTACTACATTTAAGCAGCGGTTTACGTCAGCGCTGGATTCGGTTTGGGGATGCATGAAAAAGCTGCTAGTTCTCTGTCAGACTGCCTCTGACAATTTCATCTCATACATACGCCGTGCTACAATGAACCAGACATTACCTCGATAGTTATTATTAGTTAACACCGTCTCTCGATGTCGATGGACTCGTAACTAATGTGCAAAGCGATGCCTATTGCCTGGTCTGGTGTCACATCACATGGTGCGACTGAAGGAGTTCGACTTCTTGTGAAGTTTGTGTCACCACCTGGCTAGAGTCAATCCATCTTCGCTAGAATGACATTTTCAAAGAGACGCTTCTGAACACGAATATTGCTGGGAACTTCCACTCCAACATCGTGGAGTTCCGAGTATGACATGCGGTGTATATACTCCAAGCGCTTCCAGTATTGTAGAGTTGCGTGATGATAATCGAAAAACTGGAGGAGGAGGGACAACGAGAAGATTACGCTAAAACATCATATTATATTTACTTGGGAAAATCGTGTTGGCATTTTTTTCATTGTCTTCGTGAAAATTATTTACTTATACGTAAATGAATAAATGCAGTAAGGGTTATAACTCTCTTCTACATTATTTTCATACAGACATAAATCGTAATATCTAATTTATCGTACATTAGAGACATGCCACAGTTTGAATTAATTAATATCCTAAAAACGTTCGTTCGTGTTTAAAAGAACAACTCTTCGGTCATTTCTTAATCAATAAAACGTTTTCTTGCCCTCCAAAGAAGTAAATGCGATTCGATTCGATTCGAGGCTGTCACTTTTGGCTGTTCCATTAATCAAACATCATTTCCTCTACTTTCTTCGATAAAAGAGAGAACCAACTACTGTCAGGAACACTGTCTCTGTTGTGAATATGTACTTCATCGCTACCGACACCAGATAGCATCACTCATCCCATCCAGTATTGAAAGGACACATATGACAATTGTATGAGTTGACTCAGTACGTATAGCGCATGTAGCCGGGTTCATTCCCCGTTTATCCATATCTTCTGCTACCTGAACTTTCCTTTCATTATTCCTCTTCGATTCTTTAGTGAAATCAATCTCTCTGCGGATTGAATGCGGTAACGTGCAGTTGCTAATCACGATATCCTGTAGGTAATTGAACCCATTATTAAAGTTTAGAATAGTCTCGGTACAAATGGTTCTCATAAACAAGTGTGTTTGCGTTGTGTGAGCTTATCCCATGCGAGACCGGGGTTGAATGTTATTAATAATCGGATGCATGTAGAGCGGGGAGGTATAATTAACATTGTCGCATTGCCTGGACCGCTGCTGCTGGAAACCATACCCAAAACTGAATTCAATTCACGCTTAGCATGGAGAAAATGAAAGGACCTCGGCCGAAAATCAGGAGCGAATTTCAATATTGGATTAACATAAAAATTAAATTCTTGACCGTTGAGTGAGATCAGATTTTTATAGTCTAATTTTGTTGTGTATTATTAGTAACATGTACTGATTTTTCTCAAGTAGTGTTGAAGAGGTTTATTTTCTTCCAAATACTATATGACCACAACTATATTTAAATTATTTAGACAAATTTGCATCTCTTTAGATCAATCCAAAAAGGAATTGCTGTTATGGCTGCAATTGAAACGAATTTTCCTCGACGTGTATGAAATTATTATTTGAGCTCTTATAGCTTTGAAGAATGATTACGAGTAGATTGGCATGCACGATGTTTGGGTTTGACGTAAGACGGCATAGCGGTAGGTAGTCATTCTTGGAGTTCTTGACCATATTCCTGGATTTGCCGTCAAGTTCAAACAAACGCCACAACCACGTTATTCAAGAATCACGCTAACAGTCGACTAGCGAACAGAACGTAACGAGACTGGTCTGGTCATCTTACTTTATTATGTAAGATGAAACATGCATTATTTGATTACCAGGTTCATGCGTCTCTTTGTAGTTTGTACAAACATACTTATTTGTACAAAAAGGTTCTAAGAATACCAATCAATACATTCAAAGATTGGAAATCGACTTGTTTGACGCATAAAAGGTACTCGTCGATCGTAACACCATCATACACAAGTAATGGTGGTACTCCAACATATTAGGAAATTAAGAAATCTTATACTTATTGTCTGTGTTCAATGTTTGTGTCTAAAATGTAATATTTATGTTTAAAACGGTTTTACAAACGCCTGTTCTTGGTTACATCCTGCATTTGTTACTATTTCCCCTCACAAACTGCAATTAATTTGCCTAGTAATTTTACACATACAGTTAATTCCCTTTTGAACTTTATAAACACTTTTCCGTTTACTATTAATCTCACATCATTTCAACAAAGAGTTACTGCAAAAAAACACAATTCTTTAGTTGATTGAAAGAGTTGTGTAGTTTTAACCTTGAATGAGATACCGTTAGGGACTGAAAATGTTATGAGGATTATTAAAATAATTGAACACTAGACAACATTGTTTTCATGTCCATACCAAGTGCAACAGAAGGATTTTAACTGCGTTTCGGATCGCTGGTGCAATACAACTGTAGATTGTGTCTTTTAGATTGATTTCCTCTATTCTTTTTATTTGAATCGGCTAACAGTAAAAAACACTAAACATGTAAATTATAATCCTACGCTAAACTTCTACTTTTGAACTGTGGATGTCGTTTGCCCCAAGTTCAAATGCTAATGTGCTATGAATCATACAAACCATAACGAACGAAATCAGGCATGATTGTCGTGACGTCTCTTTCCTCAGAAACAATGTGCCCAGCAATGTTCCAATGGTTTTTGGATGCTTTTCGCATTCCTACTATTGACTGATACTTGTTATACAACTAGGAAGTGGTAAAATTGGTGTATGCAATATCAACTCTACAGCTTCAAGAAAAAAAATCTATTTTGCATGACGGTTCCAAATAGTGTATAGTTGTAATTATATGGCACGTGGAAAGCTGTTCCATTTTATCAGAACAGTTTGTTTGTTGATATTGTATTATGCCTTACTCTTATGAAACTGTATCTTTGAAGGTTAGAGATGACGGGTTTTAAGATTACAATTATTTGCCACATTTTGTTCTTGTTTGTTTCTGCATTTTCTGCATTTCTACAACATGCGCGATCTCACAAATACATATCGCAAAATGCAGCATTATGTAAGAAAAAGCTGCTTGCATGCCGATACAAATAAACAGATGGCATTGCTACATTACTTTATAGTAGGACGTAAAATCGTATTCATTTAACATGACTTCCATCAAAGATTATACTTCCATGCAACCAGTTTTCTCTATTGCTCGCATCGTTGTTTGAATTGGTCACGAATGACAACCTCTAAAAGAAACCTTTTGTTATTCGTTTGACTTTTCTCTATGTAAACTACATTTTGGGTAAATATCTGGAAAACACTAAACCTATATTTGATTTGTCTTGTCTGACCTTTGTATTGACATAATTTTTTGTTAGCTAGCTTCTTAATCTTATGCAACGACCCTCAAGATCTAGAAAAATGCTTTGTTTGTTAGCTTTTTATGCAAATCTAACAGATTTGTAAATATAATACATACTCAAACTACTTTTTATCTTTATTTCCATATTTCAATTAATTCCTATCCAAATTAGTATGGAAATATCATATGGCCTTATTTGGAGCAGGGGTGCCTAATAAGGCCAAGATGTATCAAGTACTAATCCTTCAAAATGAACACAATAATTTTCAATAATAGTGAAATCAAAAATATTATGTTGTAGGTAATAGTTCCACCCACTTTGTAGGTTCAAGTTTAATTGATTTTGAAAAATTATTAAATAGATAGATAGATAGATAGATCGATAGATATTATGGTTTATGGCGCTCAACAGCGAGGTTATTGATTAGGTATTTAAAAAGAAATGTGCGCCCTTAAGGTGGCCTTATTCGATACAGACACCTTACGTAAATTATTGATGAAATGGAAAGTATTATGGAGTGAAGTCACTGCCTAAATGAAGTGTATTGTCTTAAGTGCACTTTCTTATTGCATTAGATATGTCAGATCAATTTAAATGTTTATTGTTTAAAAACGTGCAAAATAAATGAAGGAAGCATTTAAACTAGTTTGGCGTTTGGCGTATGAATGGTAAGTGCGTATTATAACTTATACACAATAAGAACATTCTATGTTGCGTAATTATTCCAAATTAGTATACATATCTAAATTATTGAATGAAAAGGAAAGTATGAAATTTACAATTATTATACAATATTATGAAGAATGCCGTTTTATTGCTATAAATACTGCTTTCATGGACGAACAAAATCACCAATTTTGATTATGGTACTGACTTTTTGTGTTTTCTGCTCAATAATCATACAAGTTTACAGTGGTAACAAATCTCAATAATACTTTACACAATGAATTATTGTAGTAAAGGGTGAAATTGGATGAGAATTTATGAAGCCGGAAGTTCGGTTTCGAAATTTTCTGCTACGTTTGTGATGCATTTGTGACGACCAAATGTATCGGAGAGCAAAAAAATGATATACAAATTATCAAAAGTAATTATATTTGATAATTTGAAAACTTTTAAGAATGCATTATAATTCCATGTATCTAAATATGTTCCAGACACAAACGTATTTTCACCGACTCTTTCATATTAAGCAAGTTCAACAAGATATTACTTTACCCGTACCACAGTAATAAGAAAAAAATCTGAATTCGTAATGAGAATTGTCACGTTTTCTCAAACAATTTACCTTGCATAAACCAGCTAAAATTCCAGACTGACCTAGTTCAAACATAAGAACTATACAAGCCCCCACAAACGTGCAAATCGATATTGAACTTGATTTAGACAATCACAACTCTACCTAAGTTCATTGGGGCGGTTGATACGCAGCCACGTGTCTACTGTCTATGGAATCTCCAGAATTCCGTCGTTCTCTATTGTCTGATGCTGCAAACACAAGAGCACTTAGGAGAGATGAATGCTACTGAATGCAACGTGATCCAATCAAATGTATCACATCAGAAATTATTATGCATTTTCATGAAATATGTGCTTATTATTTAATTAAATCTAAGTTAATGCTTTTGAAATTAGAAATTTTAGAAATGATTTCAGTTTTCCGTGCGAAACTGCCCAATTTTTAAAATCACGTTTTTATGTGCCTACTTTAAATAAATTCAGCAAATACCGGGTGGCCCAAAAAAAACGTCCAACGGGCGAGACATCATTGTGACGAAACTACTGCACATATCGGACTGATAATTACACCAATTTTACAACACATACAAAGGTATAATATGTGAAAGTTTTAACATCATACCTATTATAGGAAAAAAGTTACAGCTGTTCGAATTTCGTTGTCGAAAAATCGATTATACGGAGCTCAAAAATCATGCCTTCAGGAAATGTCCAATGCCCGGGACGCTGTTTACTCAAAACTGCTCACGATATCAAGCTGAGATTTTCATATGTTATTCAAAATATGTTACTATCGATTGTGTAAAAATTTCAATTAATTTGAATCAATGTAACGAAAGTTGTGTTATCTAGAGTTTGCGCTTAAAAAGCAGAATACACCAGAGATAATTTATCATGGTTTCTTTCACATGTTAATTTTAGAAGTGAAATTATCTCCCATATTTTCTGTTTTTAAGCTCAACTTCAAGATACCATAACTTTCGTTCCACTGATTAAAATGTATTGAAATTTGCATACACAAGATAGTCATATATTTTGAAAAATATTTGAAATTTTCAGCCTGATATCGTCAGTAATTTTGAAAATAAAGGTGTCCATGCCATTAGACTTTTTCTAAATGCGCGCTCTTTGAGCTCCGTATAATCGATTTTTCGACAACTAAATTCGAACAGCTGTAACTTTTTTCCTACAAAATACATGTTTTTGAAACTTTCAAACATTAAACATTGGTATGTTTGTTATAACTTATGAAATTTTCGGACTAATATCTGCAGTATTTTATTCTCAGCGGTGTCTCATTGGACGTTTTTTTGGGGCCACCCGGTATATAGATAAAAG
The DNA here is from genome assembly GCA_934045905.1 of Leuctra nigra. Lineage (NCBI taxonomy): Eukaryota > Metazoa > Arthropoda > Insecta > Plecoptera > Leuctridae > Leuctra > Leuctra nigra. The sequence goes on along the minus strand of OW203763.1, from coordinate 7,848,578 downwards.
AAGAACACTCGGCAGCAGGTGTATACATACCTAAGTTCAAAACAAAATTGAGGGTAAAAAAATTATTCAACGTTGACCATAAACCCTTACAATTAGAGTTAATAATCTGTTTTGGGAAAGCCTAAGAAAACGGTCTGGACTTGGGCCATCCCCCCTTAGGGAGTCTTATTGGTACTCAATTCACACAGTAGTGGTTCATCCTGACTAAAATTTGCGTAGTTTTCGTAGTTATATCGCAGCCATCTTCAAATAATTTACTTGACACCATTAGCCCTATTTGTCGCAAAGCAGTGAAACGTAAAAAATTGTCATCAGGGTGACTCTATTGAAAAATAATGCCCATAGTTATCGTACTCATAAGAATTATATAAGAATGTATTTATATATTTTATACAAAATTGTGCAGACATTTTGTTTCGAGGTCAGCAACACTTTAATATGTTCCTGTAATCAAAAATGCATGTTCAATAAGTACTGCACATGAAATTTCATTTGCAAAAGAAGTATTACTTTTTCCACGATTGGAATAAATAAATAAATAAATAAATAAATAAATAAATAAAAATGACTTTATTAAGTTTACGACGAGATTAAGCACAAATGCTTCTCTTACACCTAACCGTTAGCTTTGAAGCACTGAACTTCAGAACTTCAGTGCTTTATTTTGATAACCATTTAAAAATATTAATAAATCACGATTGTGTTTTTATGAAAGTGTCTGTAGAATAGAAATACATTTTGTGTATATCGACCTTTACCTTATTGATTTTTGTGATTATTTCAAATTCTGTTTTATTTACAATCACACGAAGATTGGATGTTTCAGAGGTCAGCAAGGAAATTCAATTATTTAACCTTTCAACTGTTGTCTTTTGTAGACAAGCTTGAAACATTTGAACTAAGCTGTTAGACTCCGCCACCTCGCTGAAGATTGCTCATGAATTCTCGGAGAAGATTTGCGTTTTCCTCAATAGACATGATTTATTGAAATAATTTGATTTTAACAGACTCTGGTTAAAATATAGGGGATGATTTATTGAAATAAAAATTATAATTATTACATAATGCAAGTTTAAACGATGAAATTATGCTCACAAAATCATTGGCCGTTATAAGCGTTCAAGTTTAGTAAATAGGATATACACCAAGTTTTTATTTGATATCAAATCGAAAATATAGAATTTCAGTTCTGTGTTTTAGTTTTACCAAACATTCGTATATTTTGCTTGTGTTGATTTTCGTATTAATTCAAAAACATGAGAACATTTTCGAGTTCGGATTCAATCGGGAAAGTAACAAATATATCCTATATTTACACCTCTAAGTTGTGTACAAATTCCCAGAGATAAACTCGTCTGGATTTAGTTAAGTACGACTTTACCCCATAGATTAAAGTTTCAAACTGAAGTTATATAGAGACTAATGAGTTCACTGTTTACACGATGCAAATCAGGGATTCAAGTTATTTATTCACATGTTGGAAGCGAATCTGTGATCCAAAACATGAGAACAGGGCGAGAGGCATATTCAAGTCACATCTCGTTAAAAAATAAAAATGTTAAATTATAAGAAAGATAAGAAGATAACGATTTTACGTCATTAAAAATACATCGAAACATGAAACTGAAAACCATGGGCGTTATTCAAATTACTTTCCTTGTCACATAATAATGATTTTATAATCCAGAGCAAGGAAAGGGTCCTTAATTAAATACATGTTATGTTCTCCTATTTTCCCTTGATCACAAGTTTGAATAGAGATTTTGCTAAAAGATGTTCAACAGAGCATTAAATGACGACTGCGTACGTTGTGGAGAGGCTGCAGAGGCAAGATGAGATCAGATGACATGCGAGAACGTCTCTCTTTATTCTTTCACAGCATCCTCAGAGTCAGAATCCAACTATCTTCCAAGTCTTCTACCGCCAGTCAGCTTTTCAACACTTCATGGCTAGATGAAAGAAATTGCAAGAGAATTTATTTTAAAAAATAATCCATTTTTTTCTGCAAAAAATTTGCATAGAATGTCGGGAGCAGAGTACAAGCTCGGGTACAAGATTGTTATATCTTCATCTTTTTGAACGTGTTCAGAAGATTGAATGTTATTGTTGTGTTTTGTTTGTGTAGAACCACAGATTCTCTTTGCTATTATTTGAAGGAAATAAAATGAACCTAAAGGATTTGTGTACTATCATTTTCTAATCGTTTACTAAAACTAAATTTTAAAGCGAGAGAGATTTGCTGAGCATGTGATATCTTATAACCGTAAAATTACGAATTTTAGTGGCTCCATCGTTCAAACTCTGAATTCGTGACTGAATTTCATACTTATTCAATATCCTTCAAAAAATATCATGGCAGCTTTATAAACATAAAATAATCTAAAATATTCAAGAACAAACACACAAATAACCCAATTAACTTATTTGTTTTTCTTTGTCCACGTGGATCTTTGAGCGTCGCTAACTTTCTTGTGTGGATCTTGAATCTTCATTCCAGAGCGACATCCCCCTCCCCCCTCCCCCTCCCCCACTCTCTTACCTCCTGAATTGCGTCAAACTTCGATCAACGAAGACTAATATCTTCCGTCACACGTTGACTGAGAAGCGTTCAGAAAACGATGCGAGATTTAACAATTTCTTTCGTCACGGCATAAATTTATTTAAAAATTAAAATCGATTTGAAAATTGAAGTAAGTAATTTAAATGTTTTTATAATATTCTGTAACATACCTGATCAAGTTTAGGCAAGACAAGGAATTTGAAATCCAGCTAACTGTTTGGGTGAACATATAATTGTTTTTAAAATAATATTATAAATGCTCTGGATCGGGATAAAAACAAACATTCTCCAATATTTCTGAACGTGCTTAAATTAAAAAGGAAATTGAACGAGTGAGTATTCTAATTATATCCCTTAATACATTTTTTAAACTATTTCAAAAATGTCCTCAGCTTTTTTTGATGGCTGGGGAAGGCAATAAAAGAAAACTTAATAAACAAGCATTCTCCTTTTTGAAAACAGAAATGTAATAATTTTAATCATGAACATTCCATGTAGAGAAAAGTATTGGAAGAATGCAAATTCATTTAAATGTACTTAGGTAGACAGCAGAGATTATGTTGGAAATAAAACACATGGGGTTTTAAAAAAGCATTAAACAAATGTAAATATACTTTTCGTTGTAAAATAACGGCTAAGAATCTGAATGTGTGTCGTGATTCCATGATCTCGGCAATGAGATATCGGGACGTCAGAATGTGCCGCACCGACCTGCAATGCGTGGTGGTTCATAATAGATAGAAACATCGAGCCCTCCTGTATGCGAACCCAGGGCCTCCCCTATCGCTGCGTACTCATCTTGAACATCGCACTGCTCTGCATCATGATCATCATCAACATCATCATCATCGTCAATGTGCCGCACCGACCTGCAATGCGTGGTGGTTCATAATAGATAGAAACATCGAGCCCTCCTGTATGCGAACCCAGGGCCTCCCCTATCGCTGCGTACTCATCTTGAACATCGCACTGCTCTGCATCATGATCATCATCAACATCATCATCATCGTCAATGTGCCGCACCGACCTGCAATGCGTGGTGGTTCATAATAGATAGAAACATCGAGCCCTCCTGTATGCGAACCCAGGGCCTCCCCTATCGCTGCGTACTCATCTTGAACATCGCACTGCTCTGCATCATGATCATCATCAACATCATCATCGTCAATGTGCCGCACCGACCTGCAATGCGTGGTGGTTCATAATAGATAGAAACATCGAGCCCTCCTGTATGCGAACCCAGGGCCTCCCCTATCGCTGCGTACTCATCTTGAACATCGCACTGCTCTGCATCATGATCATCATCAACATCATCATCATCGTCAATGTGCCGCACCGACCTGCAATGCGTGGTGGTTCATAATAGATAGAAACATCGAGCCCTCCTGTATGCGAACCCAGGGCCTCCCCTATCGCTGCGTACTCATCTTGAACATCGCACTGCTCTGCATCATGATCATCATCAACATCATCATCATCGTCAATGTGCCGCACCGACCTGCAATGCGTGGTGGTTCATAATAGATAGAAACATCGAGCCCTCCTGTATGCGAACCCAGGGCCTCCCCTATCGCTGCGTACTCATCTTGAACATCGCACTGCTCTGCATCATGATCATCATCAACATCATCATCGTCAATGTGCCGCACCGACCTGCAATGCGTGGTGGTTCATAATAGATAGAAACATCGAGCCCTCCTGTATGCGAACCCAGGGCCTCCCCTATCGCTGCGTACTCATCTTGAACATCGCACTGCTCTGCATCATGATCATCATCAACATCATCATCATCGTCAATGTGCCGCACCGACCTGCAATGCGTGGTGGTTCATAATAGATAGAAACATCGAGCCCTCCTGTATGCGAACCCAGGGCCTCCCAGTCCCATATCGCTGCGTACTCATCTTGAACATCGCACTGCTCTGCATCATGATCATCAACATCATCATCATCGTCAATGTGCGGCACCGACCTGCAATGCGTGGTGGTTCATAATAGATAGAAACATCGAGCCCTCCTGTATGCGAACCCAGGGCCTCCCCTATCGCTGCGTACTCATCTTGAACATCGCACTGCTCTGCATCATGATCATCATCAACATCATCATCATCGTCAATGTGCCGCACCGACCTGCAATGCGTGGTGGTTCATAATAGATAGAAACATCGAGCCCTCCTGTATGCGAACCCAGGGCCTCCCAGTCCCATATCGCTGCGTACTCATCTTGAACATCGCACTGCTCTGCATCATGATCATCATCATCATCAATCATCGTGATGATGATGATGATGATGATGATGATGATGATGAGGATGGTGTAAACCCTAAAGCATGCAATTATACACTATCAACCCCCCCCCCCCCCCCCTAAATACGCATGATTTATGCACTATTATCTGAAATATGCATTTTCAAACTTTTGACTTCGCGGACCACTCTGACGCGTAAAATACTTATGACGGAAAATGACGGATGACGGATTTGTTCACGAAAACAATGGTTGATTTCGGAAGTTCGTTTGGTGCGTTTCTATGTGATTTCTACTCCAGTCATGATGTTATTTATGGTAAGTTTTTTGGCTAAAGTTTTTTGGATGCATAAATAATTATTTATCTTTAAAATTAAAAATAATGAATTATTTTTCATAAAATATGTAGTTACATTAAGGGAAAATTACAAAAAAATTTAAAAACCCTTGTTATGCACGAATATGCACCATCATAGCCGTTTTATGCACGTTTTATGCAATTTTTCCAAAAAAGGGTCAAAATATGCAACATCAAGTTTGCTTTATTTTCATCTTTGTGACATGAAACGCATCCATCTCAAGTCACATGACTCTAGAATGCGTTTGAATATTATGGTACAACATAACTATCCTGTCTCTAGACGCGATGGAAGGTGGACTTTAGCTTTTTAGTAGAGAACCTTCCCATCGTAACGAGACAAAGTATTATAACAATAAGGACGGTCGCGGGAGTCCGGGACTTCTGTCGATGGAGTCCGGAGCGTTATTCCCTGAGCCAACTTGTTCTGTTCCCAGGAGTCATCTTCCTGAAATAATTGAAGTGACTACTGAGATACAGTCCACTCACTGAAAGGTTGACAGATCGAAAATGTGACATTGTTGCTCTAGGGAGGCAATTATCATTTGGTACACTTGAATATGAATTAAAATCACCACAAAACACCTGTAATACAATTTACAATTTAAATATTATATATCCATATATGGTATAAATTGTATGCTTGGCTTGGGCTATAGTTGCATTCAGTTCTTTGTCAACCTTTGAGTGAATGGATCTGTTTAATTAACTGAGTAATTTGCTCTACTGTTCTGCAGCCTAAAGCACGATTGTAGAATATTCCGATAATCGCAGGACGCGACGGCAGTAACCACGGTAAACTGTCGGCAACAGCCAATGAGAGCAGTCCAAATGGTTTTTATCTTGTTGGTAAGATGTAGGAAGCTTATCGGCATATTATCACGAAGTACGTTGGCGATGGTGGGCGGTTGGAAATGATAATTAGCGGAGGTCTGGAATGTATCTGGGGAAGTATCCACCACGCTGAATTGTTTCGCCTTGGATTTGCTATTCTGATCACGAGGGGCTAACAACTAATAGTTTTGGCATGTACACCTGATTTCGAGTTTCCAAGATTTTCGAGATTTCTGAAGATTTCTAAGATTTTATAAGATTTCCGAGATTTCGAAGATTTCGAAAGATTTCCAAAGATTCCAAAGTTTTCAAAAGATTTCCAAAGATTTCCGAGATTTCTAAGATTTCCAAAGATTCCAACATTTCCAACATTTCTGAAGCTTTCCAAAGATTTCTAAAACTTTTCAAAGATTTCCTAAGATTTCCAAGATTTTTTAAGATGTCCAAGATTTCCGAAGTTTTCTACAGATTTCCAGGCTAGTGTACACCAGATTTCCGGAGTAGTTAGCTGATCAGGTACCTATGCCATGGATAGGAGGACAGAGATCAGGATCAACTTTCCGAATGAAACAGGTTGTCAGTTACATACTCCATCCAAAAGCTCTCGTGTCATCAGCATACAGTCAATACGAGCACAGAGAAGATTTTTTTGTGTCTGAACTAATGTAATAATGTTATGTAATAATGTTACCTCTTAAATCATTTATCTAACCTGCAATCCATCACCTCCAAAACTCTCACTGGGTCAATATCACGTTGTAGAATAAATTGTCACGTACATTTGCGAGTCGTCGTGTACGTGTTACTGCGTGTGTTTTTATTTCCCTGTTTATTCTAATAAATAGGTACACTCGACAATTCATAAAACGGTATTTGAACGAAACAGATTGGCTGCTGGTCAGGTTAATTGACAATCAATCCATGTTACTATCAATGAAATCAGAGCTCACCTACTAGAGGTAGATGACGAGTAAGTATAGACTTCATCAGATGATGCCATCACGTTTTTTTCAGACAATCCATTTCTTTTAAATACCGTTTTATGAATTGTCGAGTGTACGTTATGCATGTTTTTCAGTCGTGTCGTGTTAATACATCTATCTGTACACAATGCACATTCTCGTAACAAAACAATAACTAAACATATATAACTAACAAAATACATGAGCTCTATTGCAAACGAATAATGAATGATAATAGATATTTCACGATAAAGTTAAGTTAGTTTGAATGACTTTATCATCGGGACCGGTAATGCTTTAAATTATTTTATGTCTCGCTTTTATTTTATGTTAGTAGTGTTTGGAGTCTGTTTTAGATGATGATGAATAAACAGGTAAAGATGGTAGGAAGGAGGCAGTCGGATTCTGCCTCTTGACTGAGGGAAACCACGAAAGAAACTCAGTCAGGATGAATGGTCGAAGGAATCAACCATAGTACCTCAAGTTCAAGTCCAGAGCGTTACTGCCTGAACCAACTTACTCTGGTATATTTGGTCGAATATAAGTAATGTTATTTTGTAGTTTTTAAAGTGAATCTATCAAAAACGTGCATTTCGCGACTATTTTTGTAAAATGTAGATGTTAGTATTTTGAGTAAAGTGTACGAAGTGGAGGAACTTTGATAAAGCT